>JAQFVV010012483.1:1119945-1704256 GCA_028023455.1 Epiperipatus broadwayi | reverse complement strand
AATGAAGCAATGGATCTGAAGCCCGATCCATGCTTCACATCTTCCTATAAACTTAATTAGTATTGTAGACCTAAATTAAGTTTATAGTTCAATATCAGCAGGGTTTTGCATTAGAGTTAAAAATAATTATGCTTATTAAATGTGTATTACAGTTAAATATTTTATTTTAAATAAATTTCATTCTATTGATAAAAATTGCTTAACCTATTAGTCAAACATATATATACATCTAGCGTATATATATGAGTTAATGCAAAATTCTGCTGAAATAAAATGCTTATTCTATTGTAAAATAATAATATATTGTTGTTCAAATTTTATTAAAATATTTAGTATGATTTGATTTTGAGATAAGCCCACCAACATTTCTGAAAGAATGTATATTTTAATTAGTGAGCCGTTCAAGTCTAATTAAAGATGGCATTTTCTTTCTTGCTTTTTAATTAATAGAATTCCAACTTTAAAGTAAGAAAGTTAGAGTAAAAAAATTGAAGTTATTTTTAGAACGTGTTGTTTTGAAACAAAGCAGCAAGGGGGGGCTTATCAAGATCTCAGATCATACAAACAATGGAAGGTAGCTGGCAGAGAAAGTATAAATAGTAGGGAGAACAAAAGAGATGATTATTCAGACTTTTCTTTTTGAAGGAGTCAGTTGATTCTGATTTTGCTTGTGAAGGCGATTTATTAAGATTTTTCTTGCTGTTTTATTTCCAAGCTTTCTGGAAAGTGCATTCAGATTTCTCTTGGGAGAAATCCGTCAGATTTTGCTTCACATTTAGCTTGTGCTTCAAAAAAAAGTTATACAGCTGTCATTTTCAAACAATGGAGAAGTTGGAACCTGCTCCAGTTAAAACCAACCGTATTTTGAGGAAAATGGATATGCTTGGCTAGGCAAATCATAGCTTTGCCTATCGCCGAGGTTCCTAAATACCATCCAAAAATGCCTTAACATCCAATCAATAACCATATGAACTCTATGCCGTGTCTGGAGAACTTTTCATGGAAGCCATACTTCATATTTTCATTGTCCGGACAAACACCTATCGTCGGTCGGATCAAGCCACGGACGTCGTAGGGAACATCACGGGAAAAGGACGGTATCGTATCTCCTATATTAAACTATCTCGTATGCTACTTTTGATTCATATTGTTTTATTGTTGTATTGAAATATATGTCTTTGCTATGTAAACATTTTATGAATTAACCTTAAATATATTTTGGGATCATCTAGCTATATGTAACCTTTTTACCTTCGCTATTCTTCCTTACTAACCATTGTAAATATTTAGTATTTCGTTGCGGTTAAATTTAATAGTTAACTTTTTGTCATTTGAAATCTCTTTCCAATTTTATTTATGTTGTTAATTAAATCCAAGTCAGTTTCTTTTGTGTGCCAACTTGATCTCTTTGATAACACCTCTTTTTGTCCGCCATTTGCTTATCACGTATATTTGATTTAGCTATATACGTTCTAAGTCAATTTTAAACACGATCTCTTCCGATCTTGTTAGCGCAAAGCCATAAGAAATGCTTTGCGAAAGGTTTTTATTATCTATCGTACTTTATCGAGAAGATCGAGTTGGAATTTTTTTAATAAAATTGGGAAGAAAAGAATTTGACCGCAAACCTATTAACTTGTTTTCTTTTTATTGTCTAATTAGTTTGTTGCAGTAATTTAGGGGAATAGCGGAGGCCCATTAAAGCCTTATTCATATTTTAAAGCCATTAATTAAACATTATTTAATCATCAAAAACTTGAGTTTCTTAGTTATATTAAATGCTTTATTTTTACTTTTCAATGATCCAGGCACGCAAAACGCAAACACCAACACATCTTTTTATGTACTTTACACATTTAGCTTTTAGCTCTTTAGGATTTCCCGTCCATGTCTCTACCGCTGTTGCTAAGCTTTGTGGCCGGTTGAAAAATAATTTATGCATGGCTCAGATGGTGTTGTTTGTTTGTGATCAGGCCTCGAGAACAGGCGAATGGGCAGAGGTCATATGTATTCTTGATTTATATCTCGCGTATGGTTGGCCTTGAGGTACTTTCGCCTAGTATTCGAACTGGGTTAAATCAACACACATCATCTGACTGTCACAGTAGATTTTTTTTTCTCCGCATTCTGGACGCCCATCGTGTGGCTATTCGAAATTTTCCATACCCTGCAATGCCCTGTATAACATTCGTATGTGTGTAGAATGTTTTTCTTTTTTCTGTTTTAAATTAAGGAAAATATGGGTAGACGTATAATTTTTTTTCCGATTCTGACGCTGGCAGCGTGGACGAGTGTCATTTTTTTCTTTTCTTCAAAAAAATTTTTTAACAGTACCCTGAGAAGCTAGTTTTAGTTTAATGTATTTATATAAAATAATATATGTATAATTTTTTTCAAGTTGGTTTCCTAACGTGAGCTAAATGTCATTTTTTTAATTAATTAAGAAGTTAAATGTGCCATAAGCTAAACATTTTTTTTTCCGAGTTTGATATATATGAAATGAATATTTTATATTTAAAAAGTTAACACGCCGTCAGTTGTTTTTTTTTGTGTGTGATTAGAAAAGAAGATTTCAGAGTTAAAGTAATTTTTTTTCCTAATGAGTAGTTCCGTCATGGCCAGTGCGCCATATTTTTTTGTCGTATAAAGTAGATAGCTTCGATGAGGCGGAAGTGTCAAATATATACCCACCCGCCCTCCCTTAAATTAGCTTTCGTACTTTAGATTATTTTTAGTATTGCTCAAATATGAGAAGTTTTGAAATAATAATGTTTTTCGAAATATAACATATATACGATAGTGTTAATATTTTAGTAAAAATTACAAATAGATAATAAAAAAAATTTTCCGTTTGTATAAATTTTTGTGAAGATCTAAGAGATAACATTTTTTTCCGTTAATTGAAATTTTTTTTGAAGATCAAAAAGTTTTTGATAAGTTCAAATTAACACGTGTCAACGTATGGTGTTAGCAAATATTTTTTTCACTTTCTCTGCGTTTCGTTTCTTTATATTGAATAATTGTAATCATGTAAATTTTTTTTTCCTTTTTAAAGATTTTGAAATTACGTTTCCTCGCAAACATATATAAATTAAGTTTTGTTTCAATACTAGCAAACTTAATTTTATCTTTATGAAAAGTAAATGCGTATGTTCGTTAATAAATATATAGATTAAAGATATATTTTTGTATAACATATATGTCAGCCACCCTTTAGTTAAGATTTTTTTTCTTCTCTCAATTCGGATTATGCTATTGAATCATTTATTGAGTAACCGTTAGGTGAAGACCCTTTGAGTAACCGTTAGGTGAAGCCCTTGTTTTTTAGTAACCATGTTTGGTGAAGACCCTTAGAGTAACCGTTTAGGTGAAGACCCCTTACACTGTAGAGTTCTAAATTGCTGAGTAGCCTGAAATAATAGGTCTACATCTGCAATCATTGTTTCCGTGTCATAGTTGTGACCAGCGTTTACTTGCCTGAAATAATAGGAGTATGCGGTCTGCAATATGACAAATCTTTCTAGTAAAATTCATGTACATGATAATAAAAGAAATATTTGTATAGGTATATCTGTTTGTATATTTATATGTAGTCATATATATGCTTATTTAGTGTGTACATATTCATATATATGGGTGTATATGGTATACACTTCGTTATAGTTCGGTAAAACCCATTTTTATATAAATGTTTTTTGAAACAGTTTTTGATCTCAATGCGTGATTCTGTAAAATTGCTTGATAATTGTTAATCTATTTCGGGTTGTGACCAAAATGGTAGTTGGTTTCGATCCCAGGTTCATAATTCGGAGTGGCAGTTATCATGGGATTTTACTTTTATTTTTAATTTTTTGTGTATATTTTGTTTTGTTAATCATACTTTAGGCTGTTTAAATTTTTTTTGTGTGTCATGACCAAAATGGTAACTGGTTTCGATCCCAGGTCAGACAAATTACCGTACTTAGTTGTTATACGTCTTAGATTTAAATAATATTGTGTCATTTAAAATAGCATTTACTTATTCATGCAGAGATTATTTTTTTTCGTTCAGCAGAATCAAATTAAATTTTTTTTTAAAGTGAACTGAAACGCAAAGTAAAATTTTAATTGCATTGAAACTTTATAAACCCTTATAAATGTGTGCTTGGATCATTATCCATTAATATGTATATTTGATATGGCCATTGTCTTGTCGACTGGCGCCCTTTTCAAATAAATTTGTCGGCAAGTGCAATTTCTCATATCGGATATCAAATAAACTAAATTATAGTAGATGATCAAAATAACAATGTATGCTTAGTGAGCCAAAATAATTTTAAACATGACATGTATATTTTGCTCACATATTTCTTTATATATATATACTTGTATTAATGTAAATGCATTTTTTAGTTGTTTCAGGTGTCAGAGAAAGCCAGGTCAAGCTGTAAGTGGATTATTTCAGTTATATTAACATAGCAATGATATTTTAATGAAATATAAATAAAGTAAAGTGAGGAGAATAATATGTGGTATAGTTATTAAAGACAGACACGGCAGGATTTTTTATATTTTCATGTATAAACAGATACATATAGGCATAGGGTTAAAATAGGACCTCGTGAGGTAGGCAAAGTTAATTTCTGAAAACATAAATAAAGAATTTAGAATATTGACTTATTTTTTTATATAGAACTAAAATTTTTTCTGCACATACAGGATATAGCTCCTAGATATACATAATACAATATACTTATATAGATTGTATTAAAATACGTTTAGAAATAAATTGTGACTTTCTGTAGCAAAATAGCAAAAAAAAAAAAAATGGACCAACAGACGGACGCACATTATGACAGCGAGGAGGAGGTAGTACTCAATATTCCCAAGAGGCCAACAGGTACTCATAATGAAGAGTATAACTTTGATGCTTTCATCAAAGAAGTGAGACATGAAAGGGAAATGATGATGAACATGTTTCAAGAATTCATGAATGTGACATCACAACGACTGAACCGTTTGGAGGAAAACATGGGTCTCCAGCAACAACATACCAGAACAAAAGTATGGCCAGATGAGGATACTCAGTTAAAATGGCAACAGAAACAAGATGATACACAACCTAAATCATTGATCGATAATGAAGTAGAGAAGGATATGTATGCCTGGGACACGTCGGTCAAGCATCAAATACAGGAGGGAGAAGACAATGGACAGATGGATGTGGATAAAAAGGAAATGAACATTCATCAACAGATCAATCCAATCAAGGCGCAACAAGGTAACCAAATCCTTACGCCTATAATAATCAATCCGGTAACGTCTCCGGTGGCAAAATTCGTACATATACAAGGTTTTAGAGGGGAACCGGGTGGAAACCCTAGACACCACCTTGATAGTTTAAAGATGTTTTTCAAGTTCCAGAATATGACTGAACAAGAAAAAGTGGCGATCTCCAGTCATCATTTAAAAGAATCTGCCAGAGACTGGTGGAATACTCTATCTATACAACCGCAAACATTTATGGAATATGAGAAGGCAATAATGTCAATGTACTGGAGTGCAGAGCGGCAGGAAGGTTTGATGTATTCCATAATGCATGAAACATACCCAGCTAACCATCAAGAGACTTATGCTCAGTTTTTTGTTAGGCAGGTAAATCGCATTAAAGCCCTAACTGCATTCAATTATCCAGAAATGCAGATAGTAAGGATGATTAGACACAACATGCCACCCTGGATTAGGAAAATATTAATAGGCACTCAAATGCAGGATATTCAAGGCACGATTCGGATACTAACTGACATTGATTATGGGAACTTAGAAGAAAACCAAAATGATAGGGTCATGAACCCGTCCAAAAATACAAGGCAGTATATACCACCGGATCCCGGAAAGTTTAGAAATTAAAAACATAAATATAGCTAGTCAGACTAAAACAACACGGACTTAATTTAAAATATAGGAGAGTGAATGATGGATAAACCGTTTTATAGTAACATATAGAAAGATTATTAGTAGTAGCAAATTAAACATTACAGTGAACAAAGAGTAGGCTTGAACTCACCTGGTACAAATTCTTACCTCTGACCTGAAGCAACAGCATTTTTTTTTTTAAAACATTTTTTTTTTGCTCACTAACTATTGGGAAATGAAGCAATGGATCTGAAGCCCGATCCATGCTTCACATCTTCCTATAAACTTAATTAGTATTGTAGACCTAAATTAAGTTTATAGTTCAATATCAGCAGGGTTTTGCATTAGAGTTAAAAATAATTATGCTTATTAAATGTGTATTACAGTTAAATATTTTATTTTAAATAAATTTCATTCTATTGATAAAAATTGCTTAACCTATTAGTCAAACATATATATACATCTAGCGTATATATATGAGTTAATGCAAAATTCTGCTGAAATAAAATGCTTATTCTATTGTAAAATAATAATATATTGTTGTTCAAATTTTATTAAAATATTTAGTATGATTTGATTTTGAGATAAGCCCACCAACATTTCTGAAAGAATGTATATTTTAATTAGTGAGCCGTTCAAGTCTAATTAAAGATGGCATTTTCTTTCTTGCTTTTTAATTAATAGAATTCCAACTTTAAAGTAAGAAAGTTAGAGTAAAAAAATTGAAGTTATTTTTAGAACGTGTTGTTTTGAAACAAAGCAGCAAGGGGGGGCTTATCAAGATCTCAGATCATACAAACAATGGAAGGTAGCTGGCAGAGAAAGTATAAATAGTAGGGAGAACAAAAGAGATGATTATTCAGACTTTTCTTTTTGAAGGAGTCATTTGATTCTGATTTTGCTTGTGAAGGCGATTTATTAAGATTTTTCTTGCTGTTTTATTTCCAAGTTTTCTGGAAAGTGCATTCAGATTTCTCTTGGGAGAAATCCGTCAGATTTTGCTTCACATTTAGCTTGTGCTTCAAAAAAAAGTTATACAGCTGTCATTTTCAAACAATGGAGAAGTTGGAACCTGCTCCAGTTAAAACCAACCGTATTTTGAGGAAAATGGATATGCTTGGCTAGGCAAATCATAGCTTTGCCTATCGCCGAGGTTCCTAAATACCATCCAAAAATGCCTTAACATCCAATCAATAACCATATGAACTCTATGCCGTGTCTGGAGAACTTTTCATGGAAGCCATACTTCATATTTTCATTGTCCGGACAAACACCTATCGTCGGACGGATCAAGCCACGGACGTCGTAGGGAACATCACGGAAAAAGGGACGGTATCGTATCTCCTATATTAAACTATCTCGTATGCTACTTTTGATTCATATTGTTTTATTGTTGTATTGAAATATATGTCTTTGCTATGTAAACATTTTATGAATTAACCTTAAATATATTTTGGGATCATCTAGCTATATGTAACCTTTTTACCTTCGCTATTCTTCCTTACTAACCATTGTAAATATTTAGTATTTCGTTGCGGTTAAATTTAATAGTTAACTTTTTGTCATTTGAAATCTCTTTCCAATTTTATTTATGTTGTTAATTAAATCCAAGTCAGTTTCTTTTGTGTGCCAACTTGATCTCTTTGATAACACCTCTTTTTGTCCGCCATTTGCTTATCACGTATATTTGATTTAGCTATATACGTTCTAAGTCAATTTTAAACACGGTTGTTAGCGCAAAGCCATAAGAAATGCTTTGCGAAAGGTTTTTATTATCTATCGTACTTTATCGAGAAGATCGAGTTGGAATTTTTTTAATAAAATTGGGAAGAAAAGAATTTGACCGCAAACCTATTAACTTGTTTTCTTTTTATTGTCTAATTAGTTTGTTGCAGTAATTTAGGGGAATAGCGGAGGCCCATTAAAGCCTTATTCATATTTTAAAGCCATTAATTAAACATTATTTAATTATCAAAAACTTGAGTTTCTTAGTTATATTAAATGCTTTATTTTTACTTTTCAATGATCCAGGCACGCAAAACGCAAACACCAACACATCTTTTTATGTACTTTACACATTTAGCTTTTAGCTCTTTAGGATTTCCCGTCCATGTCTCTTCCGCTGTTGCTAAGCTTTGTGGCCAGTTGAAAAATAATTTATGCATGGCTCAGATGGTGTTGTTTGTTTGTGATCAGGCCTCGAGAACGGGCGAATGGGCAGAGGTCATATGTATTCTTGATTTATATCTCGCGTATGGTTGGCCTTGAGGTACTTTCGCCTAGTATTCGAACTGGGTTAAATCAACACACATCATCTGACTGTCACAATAAACTCACCACGCTGGCTAATGCGTGTTGGTGAGCAGCCCATCCATGTTCGTATACTATATGAATAATCACATAGTAATAACAGCTGCAACGACAAGAACGTATGGAGTGGACATGAGGAATTTGCCCTGCTCGGTTCCTTTAAGGCCTCCAAGAGGAATCAAAGGGTCTCCTTTCAGTTAATAGCAAACTCCTTTCTGCAATTAAAGGATTGAATTTCAGTTAAAAGATTGAAATGGAGTTGGGCTGGACTTATTGCTAGAAGAGATGATAATAAATGGACAATTGAAATTTTAAACTGGATTCCAAGAGATTGTAAAAGACCCAGAAAGAGACCACATGTGAGATGGATGGATGAAATAAGAAAATGTGCAGGGGTGTTGTGGAGAAGAGAAGCTAAAGATCAGAGAAGATGGATTAAACTTGGAGAGACCTTCATCCTGCAGTGGATTGATAATGGTTGATGATGATGATGATTTTATATGTACATTTGTTTAATTATTTCAAATTATGCATTTTATTCTTTATTTTTCTATTGATATTATTGTATTTTTTTATATTTTAAATTTTTAATTGTTTACATTTAAACTCCTAGAGCAAGATTATTCTAACTTTGGATTTTTGTATGTTTGTTTGCAACTTATTATTGTGATTTACTTATAAGGAATAAATCATATTAAATTGAATTAAAACAAAATATTATTTCTACTATTACTATTTTTAATAACAACGTTGTTATATGGCTTTCACATGTGCTTCCTCATATTTTTTTACTATAGCATCTTATGTTTATTGATTACACCAAGCTTATAATAGATGTTTAGAATTGGGTGAAGATATATGTTAGTATTATCATTATTCTTACTATTATTTTAAAAAAACTCTGCAATATATATACAGAAATTTGCAATTAATAGTGGGTAATTGACACCTGAAGTTTGCTAATCTCAATGAAATAAAATATAGTAGTTGGATATTATGAATGTTTATTTCTCTTTTCATCAAATACTGTAATTCTTAAAAACTCATTATAATCAAGTATTATATCAATAATTATGCGCTTTTAAAGCACGCTAAAGATGTTATATTTATTAACAATTTATTTAAAGCTTAGCGCTTTCAAAGCTCTATGGCTTCATACTCATAGCTGTGTGCTGGCAGCCAATAAAGTTCAAACATTTTATATTGCATTAAGCAGGCTTTTGGCAGATTACTGCCAGAATCATAGTGCTGTTTCAAGTTGTGTTAGTGCATTATGACGTTTGAACTTTAATAGTTATCTTTCTGTAATACTTGATTATAATTAATTTTTAAAAGTAGTAGATATATAAATTAATAATATAGAATCTCAAGTAAAATAAAACTTCACAAAGTAGATACATAAATTAATAGTACAGGAAGTCCAAGAAAACTAAAGCTTCACACAATATACAAAGTTAATGAGAAACAAAGGAAAGATTGAGATACATAAGCTTAAAAATTCTCATAACTATAAAACATGTTTAAGAATTACAAAAGATATCCAAATACTATATTTAAATACTATTCTGAATAAGAATTTAAATATTACATGTATGTCATAAACACATCTTGATTTATTTTTTAAACATATATTTTTTATACTAAAATAAAAAATATATTGTGTACTATCCACATTGTTTTAAGAATATGAAAAACAACAGAAACATTGCAAGGATTAAAATTTTTAACTTATTTAATTAGCAACATACTGAGATTGGTTGTTTTTTTAATGAAAGCCTTATAGTTTGACCTGTGTAAAATATTTACTTATTTACAATAAATAATGTTAACTTTTGGACATTTTTTGTTACATATAGGATCAAAATTATAGATGAATATAGTGAAGAAGTATTATTTTAAGATTGAATAAGAATTTTAGAAAGATTGGTGACGCTCAAAGATCTCAATAAAGTTTTGGCAATATGAGCTGATATCTAATAATTTTGCATAGAATAGATGGCTTTATACAGCTAAAATAATACCTGTCACAAAACTAATATTTAACTGATTGATTTAGCATGTGAAAGAGAAAAATCTATAAAAAATAATTTTCTGACATGTAGCACTGTTTTTAACACATTACCTGGAATTAATATGGCCTTAATTTGTTTCAGTAGTAATATACATTTAAGCTTTAGGATAAAACTTATTTAAAATACATTAAGTTCACATATTACTACAATGGAATAGTGTGTTGTACTGATAGATAACAGATTGGGTGATCATTTTTGATGATTGTTTAGTCAATTAGTTTATCATTTATGATAAATGTTAGGTGAATTTGAGAACTATATTAAACAAGCAGCCTAAGAATGGCATTAATGATTTAAACTTTTATAATGGACTAGAGTGGCATTCCTTTGAACAGAATCAAAATTAGACATTTAGATTCAATGTTTTTCTGCATGTGAAGACATGAGAGATTGCAAACTGTGCCTGGTGAAATGCATCATAAGCTAAAGATATATTTTGTGGATTATTTGTCATTTCCAGATGATTTTATTTATGTATTTCAAATTGGTGTTATAAGGAAGAGAAATACATGTGTGAATCATCTTTTTCAACTATTATGTATGAAGGTCTCTTCGAATTCAATCCATCTCCAATTTATAGCATCTCTTCTTCATATTATCCTTGCATACTTCCTTATTTCATCCATCCATCTCATATTAGATTTATTTTTCTCTTGGAATTTAAAATTTCAATTGTTCATATATATATATATATATATATATATATATATATATATATATATATATATATATATATATATATATATATATATATATATATATATATAAAGCAAGTCATATATAATGTGACATTTCTTTTATAAGCTTGTATTTACAAATATGTAATATAGAGAGCATATTAATAGCTTGAACAAGCTCTTAATTGATAAGTGCAATAAGAGAAAATATTTAAAATCTCTATCTAGAACATTCCTATTCCTGGACCAATTGTTTTTGAGCTTATGGTTCACCTCAGTAAGGAGCTAGAACATTAAACATCATATGATCACCATTTCTTATGCTGGTTCTTAACTGTTATTAAAACAGGTAAAACTCTCTATATGTATTGCCACAAGCCAGAAACTAATCTTGGGATATTGGATGAGTAGGCACTAAATGGGGATTTTATGCACAAGCCTTCTGGCATCCATTGATTACTCTGGCTTGCACTGAGTGGCAATATGTATAGAGAGTTTTGCCTGTTTTATTAAGAGCTAGAACATTCAGACACTAGATCTAAAATATCAACTCAAAACCAGCACTTATTTAATATGTAATATTTAAATAGAAACTCTGAAATTGTTATCTAACTTATGGAACTGAACTAAATTCACATCTACCATATATTAATAGCCGTATCATTTCCAAGGCTCATAAGCTTGAAACCAATTGATCTTGGGATAGGAACATCCAGATAGAAATTTTAAATATTTTCTCTTACTGCACTTATCAATTAAGAGCTTGTTTGAGCTATTGGTACACACGCTATATTACATATTTGTAAATACAAGCTTATAAAAGCAATGTTACACTATATATGATTTGCTTTATTGATTACTATAATTTTATCTTTAAAACTTTGGCAATAATAAGGCTATTAATATATGGTAGATCTGAAATTTAGTTCAGTCCCATATAGCTATTTAAGTTAGAGAGCTGGAGTTAAAGACATTTTTATATCCAAAAATTTCAGAGATTCTACTTAAATATTATGTATTAAATATGTGCTGGTTTTGAATAATATTTTAGATCTATGTTTGAATGTTCTATCTCCTCATTGAGGTGAGCCATAAGATCAAAAACAATTGGTCTGGAGATAGGAACGTTTCAGATAGAGATTTTAAATATTTTCTCTTACCGCGCTTATCAATTAAAAGCTTGTTTGAGCTATTGGTATTCTCTCTCTCTCTCTCTCTCTATATATATATATATATATATATATATATATATATATATATATATATATATATATATATATATATATAAAGAGCCTGCTACTAGCTCTAAACAAGCTTAATTTTTTTTTTTTATGATAAATGCTACAAGAGAAAATACATGAAGCCTTTATCAAACTCTATAAATAAATATTTGAAAATACAGTAATTAAAAGTCAATAAAAATTATATGCATGAATTTTATAAAATGAATAATGGTTGGCCAATGGGGCTTTCTACAGTTGCCCAAATATGTAATTTTGTTATATCTACATATGAAGAAAATATTTTAAAAAAGAATCATTATCAGAAAGATATTATTTTATACAGTCGATATGTTGATGATGTTTTTGTTTGTGGAAAGCCAAATGCTATTAATGATTTGTTTAATGAATTAAATAATATAAAGGGTTTAAAGTGGATTAAAACAGATGAAAATTCAATGAGTGTTCAATTTTTGGATCTCAAGATTACTAGAAATAAGGATAAACTGGATTACTACATGACTCTTAAACCAATAGCAAAAAGAGGATATATTCCATATGAATCAAAAGTACCAATGTCACATAAAATGGCAGGTTTGAAGTCCTTTTTATTTAGAAATGATAACCTTTGTAAATATGCATCAGATAAAACTAAAAATATTGAAGTTTATTGTAATGAGTTGTTAAACGTTGGATACAATTATGATTGTGTATATTATAATGTTAAAAATTTTACTTCTAAATATAAAAATATTAATAATAATGTTAATTTTTCTGATAAAAAGTTGTGGATATCAATACCACATATATCGAATCAACAGGCAAGTTTCATTAAGAAAATTTATAAAGGAATATGCGATATAGCATTTTATGCACCACCTACATTGAATAAATTAATAAACAATTCAAAAGATAAAACTTTATTGACAAATAAAAATTGTATCATTTACAAATGGACATGTAGGTGTGGTAGTGGATATATAGGTGAATCGAGGTGCACATTGGAAAAAAGAACAAAAGAGCACATATTATTGTTTAAAAGGGTTCAAAATACGAAACAAAATTTTAAAAATAGTGAGAATTTATCAGCTTCTGTTTTTTATGACCATAATAAATCATGTATATATGGTTTTGATTTTGATTATAACAATGTAAAAATATTGGAAACTGAAAGAAATAACAATAAAAGAAAAATTAAAGAGGCGATGTTAATATATAAATACAAGCAAAATTTAATTAATCGGCAAGCAGCAAACGTTAAGATAACAGAATTATGGGAAAGTTGACATTGAATTATGGGAAAGTTGACATTTTAAATGTGATAGTTGACAAAGCTACAACGTAGTGAAAGTGCTTCTAAGTTATAGTTATACATATAATTTTTATTGACTTTTAATTACTGTATTTTCAAATATTTATTTGTAGAGTTATGTATATTATTTTGAAGAAATACAGACATCGATTTGTAATATTATATATATATATATTGTGCCCTTTTCTATAGGTCATAAATAGTCAATTACAGTAAATTACTAAAAATTTTAAATTTTAGAATATGTTCTTTTGATATGTTAATTATAGTTTGTCAATTATATTATAAAGTACAATTTGAAGCTAAAGAAAATACGTAGTATATAAAATTATAGCGAATCATTTAAAAATATTTATGTAAAGCTTTAAATATTGTTGCATATGGTTGCAAAAGCTGGTCATATTAAATAACACAGCAATAAATATTAAAAGTATATTTAAAAAGTTCGATTTTAATAGTTTAAAACTTATAGTTAATGTATGTTATATTTAAATTTATAAATCATCTATAATAGTCAAAATTAATATCGTACATTTTAAAAATAAACTTTATGATGGTGAAAATTGTATTTAATTCTATATTTTTTAAATTGTTCTTCCAAAATTTTATAATTATATTATTTAATATAATAAGTGTAGCAATTTTATAAATCCAGACAGAGAAATAGATTGAAAATTGTCTGTCTTAAATTTTATTAATCATGTGACTTGTATACTACATACTTTCACACACAGCTTGTTTGAATTTAGATTAACAAAGTTTGAAATATTTTTAAAGTTATATTATAGAGTTGAATAGAATTATTATCTGTCATAGAAGTGAATATTAAAATATTACGTAGTTATTTCTAAATGTTTTAAATAATGTAATGAAGACGAATACAGTTAATAAAAAAATTAAATATTTTGTTTAAATAAAAATAGATAAATTGAATATTAAGAGTGGAATAGGTTATTAAAATTATTTTAAAAGTTATTTTAAATGTTCAAATAATTTTGATAAAGTAATAATTGATTTAAAAGTAGTATTATAAATAATATTTTAAAGATTTATTACTTCATAAATTTTTATTTTAAAAATATTAATTCTGCAAGTTTGCAAAAATATGTAAATTTGATCTCAAACTAAAAATGAGAATTGATCAATCAAATGATGTATTCTCTGGAATATAAATACAAATTGCATGGGGGGTATCAGGGGAGATTAATAATGGATTGAAACCAGAGAAAGGTATATTAGTAGCTATCAAAGAGATAATATTTTTAAAATTTTATTTTAGTCAATTTGCAGTACTTTCTTATAGTTTTATTTGCAAAAACTAATTGATATTTTTTTAAGAAGTATTTTGCAAAAGAGAGTTTAAAATATAATATATTTTAGTAAAAATCAGTCGTATATCACATGACCTATATAGCTTGTATTACAAATATGTAATATATAAAGAGCCTGCTACTAGCTCTAAACAAGCTTTTTTTTTAATGATAAATGCTACAAGAGAAAATACATGAAGCTTTTATCTATGATGGTCCCCATCTCCAGACCAGTTTCGAGCTATGGCTCTCATCAGTGAGGAGCTAGGACATAAGATTCAAAATATTAACTCAAGCCAAGCATTTATCATAAAAAAAAAGCTTGTTTAGAGCTAGTAGCAGGCTCTTTATATATTATATAATATATTTTAGAAACTTGGTGAAAATGATTTGCTAAGCTTTAACAGTTTACTTGCCAGGATTATTTTATTCTAAGTTTAACCTAGAACTCCGCAATGAAAGATGGATATACTATGAAATAAAATGTATATAAATTCTAATAATGTAAAAATGTTTGGAATATTTGTTGATACAGCTTCATTACTGCTTAACTGAAGAACTGTTTTAGTACATAAAAACCCGGACATTATATTGATGCAATGGAAAGCTATTTGCCATCTAAAAAAAATTTGTGATGCATTATTTATAAGCTTATCCAGGAGTTTTAAAAAAAAGAATAAGATACTTATATCTTATGAATTATTATAGAATATCATAATGAAAGAAATAAAATGTTTAGTCCTTTTTGAAGGAAACATTTTTCTAAAAAAAAAAAAAAATACATCTTGAAAGAATTAAAGAAAGAAATTACAGAGAAGATTTTATTAAAAGCGTTCTGATATATAAAACTTCTAGTCTCAGAAATATTAAAAAACGCATCTTTAGAAGTATTTGTTTTAAAGCACTTTATTAAAAATGGAAACCTATATAAAAAAAGTGAACATATAGTTAAATAAAAAGATGGATCCATGAAAGTACAAATAGTACTTAAAGGTTTATTGGATAACTAAAGTTAAATTAGATGGAGGATGCATCAGATGCGCAGGCAGAGAATATTGAATAAACTTCGTGGGAATAATTCTTTAATATTACAGTTTAATAATTATCATTCTGAACAGTAAAGATCCGGGATTATTTTCTATAAACTTTACTAAAATGGATTAATAATTATTTTATTTTTAAACTTTAACTCTAGAGAAAATAATAAACATTTTGGACTTATCATGAACTATTGTCAAGTGAATACGTAATTATAGTTTTTGATTTATTTTATTTTATTAATTTAGCTTAAATGTAAATTTTCTATATTTTTTTATAAGATTAGGAAAACATAAAACATTAATTTGTTAATAACATAATTTTATAATATAATAATCTAATAATTTAGATAAAAATATTTTTAGATAAAGTGTATGGATGTATATTTTCTTTATGTATGCAATGTTTTTTTATATCCAATTGATGAAAGGAAACCTACTGAACATGATGACTAGATAAAGGTTATTTGGTAATGATAATGAATATTAATAATTTATAATGTATATTCTTTGTTTTCTTTTAGATTATCTATGAATAGTGAGAATGGAGTATAAATGTTTTTAATTATAAATGTAGCATTTTTCGTACAACATTTTAAAAACATTATGAGATAGGATTGATTTGAAAATATGCATACAATGATTTTTATATTAGTGATATAATCCAACATTAGTAATAAATATTTTTTTTTCCATATGCCATAGCATCGGCCGGGACGTGAACCCACAACCGTCTGCAACCAACTACTTGCTTGCATGGCGGCTGCGATACTTCTCGGCTAACAACGCAAGACATAGTAGTAACAAATATTGGTGATTCTTTTAAAACTTTTCATGTTATTGGATAGTCAAATATTATCTGATTATATTGTATATGATTAAGCATACAGAATAATGAAGTAGACAGACTTTTCTTGTGGAACAGCGATTGTTTTAAAATTATCAGTGAATTTTATTTATTGTTTTTGTAAATGCAGATAGTTATTTATCGATGTAAGATGTGGAAAATCTTGAGAAATATTAATGAGATAGTGGCTTGGAAATACTTAGTGAACAGGAAACCAAGATGATGTTTTTTAAAAATAGGATGTGATAAGGAATATGAAAAATACTTATAGTCTTTGTGTAGATATTAGCATAGTTAACAAAGCCCTATGACTGGTACACATTTTATTTGGGCAGTGTTTATATTTCTTTAAATATTTGATGTTCTAATAAAGCTGAAGGAATAGCTTTAACATCGTTATGTACTAGAGGATATTAGATAGGTAAATGTCATACCTCTATTTCTTGTTAATGCACTGTGTCATGATTTTGAGATATGTTATGAGTGATACTCTATCTTTCTTCCTTAAATCCTATGCATCTATTTTGCTATCTTTATTTCATGTAGCTGCATCGTTCAGTAAGATATTTTGAAAAGAAATGGTAAATAATTTAACGCTTAGGTTATGCTATCGTTTTTGTATAAGATTGGTTTATTTGCTTAGAAGGTATAGAATTTTATAACTTGAAATTGAAGGTCCAATGTATCCTAAGAAAGGAAAGAATCATAGAATATATTTTGAATTTTATTTCGGAAATGAAATATAAATTTTTAGAATAGAGTATCTAAACAAAGATATTTTCTTTAAAATGTTAATAAATTTTGAATGCTTTATTATTATTTTTAAAAGAAAAATAAGTATTGCATATTGTTAAAATACAATAATATACAATAAATGTAAGGAATATGCATAGTATGTTTTTTGTTTATTGAATAACAGGAATATATTGATGATTACACTTATATCATATTAAAGTAAGGCTAAATAAGAATATATTATGATTAGTAAACATCGTGTGATAAATGATATCCACTAAAATCTAGTACTGAAATTCGGATAAATATTTTATGTAACATCTTTGACATTGCAAAATGAAATTTGTTTTAATATTTTAAGAAATCCATACTCATTATAAAGTTAATTTTGTTTTCTACTAATGTGTTTTAAAGAAAAATATAGTTTAATAATATTAAGGATGGAATATTTTGTTAATAAAATAAATAAATATATTTGTAATAAGTTAACCATAATGAGAAACCAAATGGTAACATTTTATTTTGTCTTAAGTCTAAATAAAGATATAACTAAATGTAAATTATTTTTTATAACTCAGTAGATAAAAATGTAAAGTATAAAATAAGGATATCCATTGTAAATAGTGTACATAAATTGTTTATTTTATTTTGTTGTTATTAATAAACTTTGTTAAAATTTGTTTTTTCAAAAATTTTTGTGTCTGAATTGTTTATTTCTCCACTTCATTGCATGAAATCACGATATATTCATAATAATTGAAACAAACATATAATTTTGCACAAAAAGATAAATAGAGAATTATTTTAAGAATTTAAATATTTTATTGGTATTCTTTTAATTAAATAATCATAATTTTACATTGTTTTATTCATAAATCAGTTATCATAATGTTATATTAAATTATATGCTATCAGTTACCACATATTTTGTTTATCAGATTATCAAATGCTACCACTTATCTATTATATTATTATATGAAGATAAAAGATTATATTATATTATTTGATTATTTTATTATGGTAATAAAAATATAACGAAAAGAAAAGATATACAGAATTAGTTATACAATGAAGAATATTATTATTATTATTTATTATTATTAGTTTCAGTGTAGTAGATTATGACATAAAATTCCCTTCTCATATTTTACTAATATAATTTTAAATTAACTTAGAATAAATTTATGAACCTGAGATTTTATAAAGCTAAATTATTATAAATAGAAGATTAAGATGTAATTATTAGCTTAATCTTAGTGAGTAGAAGTTATTAAAGTCGTAAGAATACTATGAGTTTGTTATTTGAAATAGTAATAAGGGGGGATAGTGTTCTTATGCCATTGAGGTAGTATCCTGTAGGATATTGGCTCAATGTAATCTATCTTGTCACCTGTATTTTCACTTCAAGTCTCATGAAAATATTAAATATTTATTTAATTTATTTTTATAAACTGAACCTTATTCGTATTTTAAGTTTGAGCTAGTGAAATATTTAATTTTAATGCTGAATATTTTATTCACTAATTATTAACTGAGCTAGAACCCGTTTTATTTAAATCACATACTATTCTGAAGTGAGGGTACAAAAGACACGGTTAGAATATATATATATTCTAACCGTGTCTTTTATATATATATATCATTATAAATTTCCATAAGTTCTAAATTGGTTACTAAATTCCAAATCAACCAGATGAAAAATGGAAACCCACGTTAGGAACGCATAATATTGCTTATATTTAATTTCAGCATAATATTATGTATATTCTAATTTCATATATGTATTAAATTGTATATTTGTTTAGTTGAATAAAAAAATCGTAAGATTGTATATTATTTTTTAAAAAATTATTGTCCTCTTAATAAAGTTTAGTCCATATAGATATAAGTAATCAAATGATTATTTTCTTTTTAGATCTGGGAACCTTTTGCTCTCGAGCAAGTCACTCTATCAAAGTGCTCATTTGCACAAAGCATAAGTAAATAGTTATACTAATGCTAAAAGGCTTTTATTTTGAATTGCTTGATTAAACAGTGAATGAATATTTGTTCATTTAATGAGATCAGTATAAAAATATAAAAAAGTATTGGCTGACTCAGCTAATGAGAAATAATTAGATGATGAAGTTATGAATAATAATTATGGATTACTTCTAAATAAATATTTTTTTTAAATAATTAAACATCATAATAAACTAATATTGATCGTAAGTTTAATCAAACTTTTTTACATATGTCAGAAACATTTTTTAAAATAAAAATAGAATGTACAATATTTTAAAATTTTTACTCTTAAAATGAAAAATACTATGGATAATTCAAAACTATTTAAAACATGATACACGGGTCACATGCACCGTGGTGAGGGTTGTGTTGCCCACTTAGAGATTTTGAATTTTTTCAAATGAAAAAATAAAATAATTTGAATTGAATACTTATTAAGTATTCCAATTCTATCATTAATTGATGTGATAAAGAAGTGGACTTATACTCTTTTGATCCAATATATATGCTCTAGGCAATTGCAGTGAACATATGCACAATTAGTGCACAGTTACAGTTCATCTATAATTAATGTTATAATTCTTCAATAATTTAATACATATACAGTATTTATTATTTTTAATGTGGTCCTCAGATAAATAATGTTATAGTAGGGCTACTCAACTTTAAGTAATCCAATGGATGCATACATTCCTTGGGTTACTTAAAATTGAATAGCCCTAGTATAACATTGTTTTTGAATCATTTGGTCTTTTCAAAAGTCCAAAAATAAAAAACTAATAGTTTTAAAATCCTAATTCAGTTATTAACCTAAATAATTCAAACAACTAAAAAGGTTGAAATTATATTGCTGATTTATATTGCCATATGAGTTTAAAATTATTGGCTATCTAATATATCTCTAAAAGTAGGATGCTGTCATTTGTATGCTATTCTTTACTACTAGGGAACTTGCATGACTGTATTTACTAGCTATAAAGAAAATTTACAGCAAAAATATGAAAACTGCATTTTACATTTTCACTAGTTTTGTGCAACTGAATAAACATAATTTTTATAAATTTTTATTTATTTTAAAAACATACTAAGAAAAATCTAAGTTATATTCCAAAATGTAGAACTACACATTATCTGAATAATCTTCTAAGTTTACAAAGTAAAAATTTTTATTGTTATTTTGATTATTCTGAAAATATCTTTTATGAATAAAAATTATGTTTTGGTATATGTTTTGGTACTATGACTTGTTATATGTTAAGATGGCAATAAAAATATGAATCATTACTATTAATAACAATAAGTTATGTTTATTTATTCAGGAAGTAATGTGATATTTGAGAACCCAAGTCTCTGGTAGAATGCATCCATAGTGACAAATGTTAACTTGAGATATCTTTTACACTTTTACTGAACTCAGAGGAATATTATGAATTAGTATTACATTGATTTTTTGAACAGTGCATTAATATGGACTCTATAACTTTGAAATGTTTACTGGTTGCATTTATAAGGGAATTAAATCTACTCTGAAATGTTGAATGTCACTAAAGTCTTTAATATGTAATGATTTTTGTAGTGGAATCAAATAACTGGAAACTGAATCTGAGAACTGTGTATGTTGTTTGGATAGTGCTTATTATATGTATTTAACAAAATATGTAAAGGGGTTAAGAAAATAAAAATAAAAGCAGTGGCAAAAATGCCTGCTCACAAAAAACACTAGGATAGAGAAACAAGTTCTATGGAACAGGTGAAATTTTTCTGTAACTTGTCAACTCACAACACGTGTTCATGCACAAAATAAGATTAGAATTGCTATGACAAAAGCAGTTTTAAAAAGGAAGTATAAATTATATACATCTAAATAAAGTGGTATTTTTTTTTTTTTTTTGGAGATATGTTCTTATCTCATAATTGATCAATTGTGTTTTATCAATACTTAACATGGACCTTGGTTATTGCATTTTATCAATAGGAAGCCTGCAACTTTCACAAAAAAAGAAATAGCTCACATAGAAGCATCTGCAATGTTACCATAAAATTGATTTATGAAATGCATAGATAGAAAATCAAATATACAAATTCTACAAGAAAAGGTTGTAAAAAAGAAAGTTCTATGCAATTAGGAAGAGAAGGCATTCTTGGTTGGGAACACAATTTGTATCATAATATTGCATTTTGTGGGATGTTTTTAAGGTCAGAATATAGGTAGAGGAATGGGAGGAAAACCAAGAATTCTTATGTAATGCATATGTGTAGAATCCAACAGTGGATATAGATGTAAAACTTAAGAAAAAAATTGAAGATTTACCAGAGTGAAATAAAATATAAACAGTGAGGTTTGCCAATTCCTCTACAAGCTTTATGATAAATTCTTAGCCAGAGCCAGCACTTAAAATATCTCTGTCAGGAAGCTCTCCCCAAACCCCTGACCATGGTTTCATGCTTTGGCACTCCTCAGAGAGATGTCAGGTTAGGTTCAGACACTAGATCTAAAAATACCAACACAAAGCCAAGCACTTATCTAAAATTTATCTATTGAGTGGAAAATCTGAAATTTTCAGACATCTACATGTCTTCAAACCCAGCTATCCAACTCAAATAGCTATATGGGGCTGATAGATCTTCAGCCATACCGTATATTAGTAGTCATAGCAATATAAAATTGCATAAGACTTTTGGCAGGGACTATAAATAGTCAAAATAAGAGTCATAGATCCAATTCATAGATCACATGACCCTATCTCTTAAGCTTGTAAATTATAAACAGTGAGGTTTGCCAATTCCTCTACAAGCTTTATGATAAATGCTTAGCCAGAGCCAGCACTTAAAGTATCTCTGTCAGGAACCCCTCCCTAAACCCCTGACCATGGTTTCGTGCTTTGGCACTCCTCAGAGAGGTGTCAGGGTAGGTTCAGACACTAGATCTAAAAATACCAACCCAAAGCATAACTTTTAGATAAGTGCTTGCTTTGGGTTGGTATTTTTAGATCTAGTGTCTGAACCTACCCTGACACCTCTCTGAGGAGTGCCAAAGCACGAAACCATGGTCAGGGGTTTAGGGAGGGGTTCCTGACAGAGATACTTTAAGTGCTGGCTCTAGCTAAGCCTTTATCATAAAGCTTGTAGAGGAATTGGCAAACCTCACTGTTTATAACTTACAAGCTTAAGAGATAGGGTCATGTGATCTATGAATATTGTGATTTTTTCTGAATTAGTCAGAATAATGGATTACTAATGATGTTTAGCTTGAATATTTGGCTGTTAATTTGTCCAATGCCAATTTATTCTATTGTATTCTGAACAAATCTTTCAGAAATGTATACTCTATGTTCATATTCAAGCTAATTCTGTGATTTTTATGAGTTCTTTTTATTGTTTACAGGCGATTTTGAATTTTTATAAGATGTTGAAGAACTCCCTTACTGACATTGTTTTAATTGTGATTATCACAATTATGTTCATATTCAAAATAATTTCTGAATTTATTCTTTAAAATTTTTTCTGCAATTTGTACTAATTAAGCCATTTTATATATATATGAGAAATTTTGATGTTTTTCATTTTGGCTGCATGCTTAAGAATACAAAAAAGCTGTTGTAATAAAAATTAGTAAATGATAATTACTATAAAATAATATTAAATGCAATTTATTTAAATGTCTCTAAAAATGATATTTTTTAAAAAACAAAAGTGATTTTAATGTTTATACATACTGGTATGTGTGAATATATATGGATATATGAAAATAAATTGAATTTTTTTCACATATTAAACTAGAACCTCAGATTTGATATAACCAGGAAATTACCTATTAAAATAAACACTGTAAACTGAAACGATGTGATCTAGTAAATAATAAACCCAATTTATCACTTAAGCTAATATGTGAATTATAAGTTAAACAAAATAGTCCTCTTTTTAACTAAATGTAAATCAGACAAATACTATTGTTGTTTTCCTGAAGCTTTGTGATGATGGTGTTTTAGTTGTATTTTTATACTGGACTATTTTCATCATCTAATATGAGTATTGAGTGTCTTTAGAAAAATTTAACTTTAAGTAAATATTCCAAATATATTCAACTGTTAGTAAAGCATATCAAACAAGGTAGTATATGCAGAATGTATTGAGAGGGATTATTTTTTCTTCTTCTTCGGGTGTTGCTGGTTTGACCAATGACAGTACTAGCATGGGATTCAAAATCTGGAACTTTAAATTCTTGAGTATTGAATTTTAAGGTAATACTCTAACCAACTGAGCCATCCTGCCAAAAGCAACAACCAGTAGAAATTTCATGTACTTATCCATGAGGTTCCTCCTGATTTCTCCACTTTTTTTCTAAGAGCAAAGTTGATTAGTGGTTTTTATACATTATATATAGACAAACTAGGTTGGCTAATGGGATTTTTTGCCATTGTCATATGAGCAATAACATCAGAACAGCTTTCCAGAGTCATACCACACTAAGTGGAATTCTAACATCTACAAAGCTTGAACTTGAAATGCTGAAAAGCAAAAACTGCATCTTTGAAATACCATGTGAATGTGGAAGAACATATATTGGCAAGACCAGTTGTCTCAATGAAAAGTGCTTGCAAAAACACAAACTGATGATAATACATCACATCACATCACCTAGAAGAGAGAAAACAGATATGTCTAAGGTAACAGACCATAAATGTGCAAATGAACATATGTTCAATTGGGAAAATACAAAAATATTGAATACAGAAGAAAAGCTACAAAAATAAAATTTAAAGAAGCTGCTCACATAACAATGGCATAAAATCCCATAAGCCAACCTAGTGTGACTATAGATAATGTATGGGAAACACTAATCAACTTTGCTCTTAAGCAAAAAGTGGAGAAATCAGGATGAACCTCATAGATAAGTATATGAAATTTCTACTGACTATTGCCTTTCGCAGGATGACTCCGTTGGTTAGATTATTACCGTAAAATTCAATACTCAAGAATCTAAGAGTCTGGGTTTTAATCCCATGCTAGTACTGTCACTGGTCAGGTCAGCAACATCTGAAGAAGAGGAGAGAATAATACTTATTGAAATGTTGTGTATATACTAACTCTTTTAATGTGCTAGTAAATAAAGTTAAATTTTTTATTTAAGGACATTCAATACTCATATTAGATGATGGGAATAGTCCAATATTAAAATGCAAATACTATTATTATTTATTAGATCATGGTTTCAGATTTGCCACTTATTTCAATTGGTGATCGCCTGGTTACACAAAATCTTTTTTTTAGTTTAATATGTAGAAAATTTTCCATTGTATTTTTGATATTGACATTTTAAGACCAAGAAAATTTAATATTTAATAGACAGACTTAAATAAATAAGAGTCATATAAAGACATTTCTAAATACATTTACAGAGTTATCAAATAATGAAGAAAATGGCATATAATACTACAGTAATTTTTTTCCCCATGATTTTCTTTTCTTATTTAACTATTTGACTAAAAATAAGTATTCACTTCCTGACCAGTAATTAAATGCTTACTTAGCTATCTAAAAAATTTTAATCTTTCTTGATAATCTGTAGATACGTGAAAATTTCTTCAAGCTATATTCAGGATTTAAATTCCAAGTTATAGGCATAGCAATTGTTGTGCTAACAAAGAATATTTATATATTAAAATTACTTCAAATTTAAAACTAAATCAGACTAGCCAAATAAATAAACTCTAAAACATAACTAATGGTTTCATTCCTACAAGCAAACTGCTCAAGGGCAAAAGTCTACAATGTAACAACAATTTTATGCTACATATTCCCCACAATTCCACTTGCATTTCATACACTCTTAATATTAAAAGAACTTTTAAACAAGTTAATTGCTTCAAAATCATGACTGTTTAATAATGAAGATTCTTTAATTTTTTTTCTTATTTCTTTAATTCTTCTTTGAAACAAATGAAATAAAAAGAAGAATTAAAGAATCTTTATCATTAAAAATGTATGATTCTGAAGCAATTAACTTGTTTAAAAGTTCTTTTAATATTAAGATTGTGTGAGATATATGTTGAATTGTGAGTAATATGTAATATAAAGTTGTTATGTTTTAGTCCTCTACACTTGAGAAGTCTTCTTGTAGAAGTGACACCATTGTTTATGTTTACTTTTAAGTGTAGGCTAATTTTGATCATTTTATTGATTAGTTTAACATTAGGCTTTTAATGTTTATACATATATAGTATCATCTTGGTCTAGATTTAAACCTGGAATCATTATATTTTTAAAAATATTTTTTTGTTGTTGACTAATAGGTTGAATTACATATTAATAGATTTGTTCACTAGTATTTTTTATTTACTGCAATACATTTAACAAATAATATATGACATAGATATACAGAATAGTCAATTATTAGAGTATATGTATGCATGTCTACATATTTTATGTTTGTACAATTAAATCAATATTAGATGTTATGTATTTAATATATATATATATATATATATATATATATATATATATATATATATATATATATATATATTGTGCCCTTTTGTATGGGTCTCCATAAATTGTTGTATCAATCTATTAAAAAAATTTTAAATTTAAGATATATTTAGCTATATGATGTTAATTTTATTTATAACAATCTTTTTAAAAGTGTAATTAAAGTAGTTCATGAGTATTTGATATGTGAAAATTGTACTGATGTTTGAGAGAGATGTTTCAATGGGAATGATAATAGTATATGGTTGGGAAAACTGGCCATAGTCAATACTGCATTAATAAATTTAATAAATAAATGTTTAAAGTTAAAGTTTTTAAAAAAGACAAGTTAAAATTAAATGCATATATTTATTATTGATAAAGATTAATATTTAATAAATGAATATAAATATTTTAATTATTAGTAGTACATAATAGAAGATTAATATTTGATTTTAATAATATCGAATTATTATTTTAAAAACTGTTATAATATATTATTTATTTTAAAAATATTTATTTTTAAAAAATTAATTGTTAGTTTATTTTTAGATTATTACAAGCGTTTGTAGTAGTGTTGTAAACAGATGTTAGTTAGACACATACACACATGCTTGGGAGTTTTTTTTAGTAAAGTTGCAAAACTATTTTAAAATTCTGTTATAAAATTTATAAGTATTATTTTGGCTATCATGAGATAAAACTAAAAATAATTAATGTGAAATATTAAATCTGATTTTTAAAATACTGCTTAAAAAACATAACAAATAAAAATAGACTTAGTTTGTTTATAAAAATAATCTTATAAAAGTTAAAAGTGAAATAAAGTAAGAAAGAATATTTTTAAAAATGTTTAATGGATTTAAATAAACGATAAAGATTAATTTAAGAATTTAATAATGTGATAAATAATAAATATTAAAAAAGTCATTATTTATTTTTAATTCTGTCTTGTTGGTAAAATATGTAAATAAGCTAGCAAGTCGATTGTTTAATTCACCAATCAAGTGGGAGTTTCTTCCGGTATAAAACCAAGGTTCAATTGTTCGGAGGGGATTGTGATTGAAATTCTTAAAGTAAAGTGTGCTATTAGAAATAGCTAAGTAATTATAGACGCTCTCAAAATCATTTTAAAATTATAAGAGAGTAGTTTTTTTAAAATAATTTATAAAAGTTTACCGATAAATATGCAGTGTTAATTTTAATTATAATTTCCTATTAATCGTTTCGATCGAAGCTCAGTTTACTATCAAATAGTCATGAGAACATCGTATAAGGATAAAATGTATTGGAGACTTTATACTAAAAATTTAACGAACGCTGGATTAACTAGGAGAGTTATTAGATGCATAAAAGTAATACGTTGGACCTTATATAATTTTAAAAGCTGATGGTAATTAATTTTTATAAAACAGATGTTTAAAAGAATGAGAAATACTTCTTTATGAAGCAAGTATTTGTAAATTATAAATTTAAGTATATATCTTGGTAAAGATATGATATGTAACAGTAATTGTATAAATATTTGCCTTGTTAAGTCTTTATGGTTTAAAAGACTAAATTTTGACAATTTTAAAAGGCAAATAAATTGGAAATTTAATGGGTAAAGAAATACTTATAAGTAAAATTATTATATTATTAAAGTCTGAACGCTGGTCGTACAGAAGAATCTAAAATTAATCTTACCTAAATATTCGTTAAGGAATGCGCAAATCAAATATACGTGGATATCCAAATCAATTAAAAAATAATTAAATAAGAACTTTGTAAACTATAGACTAATTCTAAAAAATAATAACTTTTAAATAATAATATTTTTTCCTTAAAAAGAAGTGAATCCGGATTCCATAAACTATTTTAATTATTATTTTATTCTTATGGTGGAACTGACTTTGACTTTTATTTTCTTTATTTTTTAAAAAAAGAACGTTTTCATTTTTTATAAAAACTTTTAAAAACACGTGATGTACCGGAAAAGGAAGTAATGTTTGGTGAAAATTTGTGCCTAGGAAAAAGAACCATTATGATGAAAAGAAGACACCGTTGGATTTTATGTAATATGTTTTTATTTATTAACTAACATAAATATTTAATTAATTATTGATTTATTAAAGATAGGAAAGGTACATTTACATTTTTTTTAAAATAATAACTAAATATTAATATAACTTTTCATTGCATAAAGTTTATTTTATAATTATACAACACGTAATATTTTAAAGAATAATTGTTGAGTGTAAATGTGAAATTATCTTGTAAAATTGTTATCCTGGAGGACATCGTGTGACGGACTGTACATTAAAGTATCATTTATGGTAAAAATTATGTAATAATAATAATTTGATGTATTTTGCTATGTTTTCTTTAGATCAACCAAATGTTATTTGATTGTTGAATGGATGGATAAATATTTAAAGAATATACACGCACAATATTAGTAATAACAGTTTTATTTTAATATGCATACTTTAAATTGATGATGTAAATTTAATACAACGTAATATGAGAACCTAGAAATAATTATATGATTCTTTCGTGAATAAATTTTAATGTTTTTCTGCTACAATATTAAGAATTAGATTTATTATATTATTGTAAGTTATTTATTTTCCTTTTCAAGTTAATAAGAGGTATAAAAATCTATATTTTATTTTTATTTTATTAGATAAGTAAGTTAGTTTTATGTAGAAATTTATATTTTGATTGAAGGTTTATCGTATATAGATGATGAGGTCTAAGAGAGTTGGGATCGTTATTATTTTTGTTAAAAATTGGTCATCTATTTTTCTGAAGTTAAATAAGGTTAAAATGATATTTGTAGATAGAAGTTTATTACGAAGAAATAGGAATAACAAGTAAAAAAGAGTAATAGTTTAAATATGAAAAGAATCATAGAATTTTATTTAACATAATACTCTATAAAATTTGAAATTGTTGAATAATTTAAAATATTATTTTAAGAGAACATATACGTATTGCATATTTTGGTAAGACATGTAATATGAAATCACATCGGAATGACATGGATAATTATAATCAATAATTGTTATTATATTACAAAGTTATATCAATTTATACATTAAGAGATCTTTGAGTAATATTAATAGTAAATGTAATACATACTAGTACATGATAATATAAATAGCAGTAAGACTTAAGTGAAATAGCATTTTAATTATTAAAGTCTGTTTATTTACATATATGCTACATGAATGATATTTCACATAAAACCTTTTCTTGTATTAATTGATGACAAATGATGTTTATTAAAATTAAAGTCATAAACTTAATTAAATGTTATTGATAGAACATTTAAGAAATGTATAAATTATCTATTTATGATTATGGAAATAGTAACAGTGTAAAAAAACTTGTATTATTATTTTCCTTATTTTTTTTTTTATTTTTTCTTTGGTTTCCACTTTAAATGTAAATATTGTAAATAAGTTATTTGTTAAAGTTGATGTAAATAAATTTGTTAAGTTGTTTTAAAAATGTGTCGAATTCATTATTTTACACCACAGCATTTGACAACAGATAATTTGAATAAACATAATATTTGCACAATATGAATTTATTATTTTATTATTTGAGAAAGAAACACAATATTTTATTAATATAATTTATAGAAATTGATTGACATTAACATATAATATTACAATGGTCACAAAGTAATTATAATGCACAATATAAGAGTATAATATTATTTATTGCCACAAATTGTTAAATTATAAGATTTTGGTCTATTTTAAAATTAAGATACTATATGGAAATGAAAGACATGTATATGATTTACTTATTTTCTTAGTGATTAATGGTATAATCAAATAGATAAGATTAAGCTATACACTAAAGATTATTATTATTAGTTATTGTTATTAGAATAAGTTAGGTGTATTTAGGTTTGATATTAAATCCCTTATCATTCCTATTTGCACGAATTATTATTACTTTAAGATAATTAGAAGAACCTGAGATCGTTTAATTATATTTCCTTAACAAAAGATTGAGATTTATTTATCTATTATTATTAAAGATAGTTCATTTATAAAAGTCATAAGAGTGCTGTAGAGTTAGTAATGAGATAATAAAGAGGTAATAGTATTCTTATGCCATTGAGACAGTGTCTTGGAAAGACATTGACTCAATGTAAATCCAATTACCAATTGTAACTTCACTTCACAGTCTCATGATTTTAGTAAATACTTATTTAATTAGTACATAATATTGAACTATATTAATTTTTGATAAGTTTGTAATAAATCTAATAAGATATAGTATTATAAAAATATATTAAAGATAGTTATACATATTTTAGCCGAGCATAATGATTTAATTGAGCTAGTCATATTTTAAATTATATCATATATCGAGAAGTGAGGGTACAATATATATATATATATATATATATATTTGTAACCGGCCGCTTACTCAACCGATCATATAGGGATTGAGAGCTCCGAAACAAACATGACATAGCGTAAAGCTTTATTTATTTTCTTATATCGATAACTGTTCACTATCAATACAAGGGGGCGCCAGATACGATGATTTAATTACAATTTAACTTCTCGCATCACCTTACGTCATATCAAAACGATTTCGAAGTCTAATCCCGCCCACAAGCTCAAACTCCCAGCATGGACCAATAGGGTCACTCAGGGTCGCGATGTAATTGTTTTCAAAATTACTATTCTGGTAAAAGACGCTATGATAACCAATGGAGAAGACGCTTGATTAACTAACTGATCGATCCAAGCATTGGACCGGGTCATTGGTTATTTGGGACCAATACGATTATTCGTTTATATCTCTAAACAATTAGAAGCTTATAAGATCATCCCCCCTATATCATACCGTCCGGTAGAATTATTTACTCCAGCTATATTTACAACTTATTGACATTTATTTATATTTTATAATAGGCCCTCCCAACTCTTAAATCTATCTTAACTACGGAATAAATAAATAAATAAACATCGTGACTTACGGCACGATGTTTGTAAGTGACATTTTAAAAAGCAACAAGGTTTAAGAAAGATAAATCTAAAGTAATATAATTAATTATATGAATAAATGCTAACTTTATTAATAATCAAGACGAAAAATAAAATAAAGATTTAATTATAGGAAATGATTTGAGAAATGCTCGACTTGTTTAAATACTGAACAAATTTATTGAATATAAAAAAAAGCACATTGGTTAAAAGTTTTATTTACACGCACACACACGCATTTACGCACTCGCACAGAAAAGAACATATTATATATCATAAAATATGGATGATAGAATATAAATTTCCTTTTTTACATTTTTTGAAGGTAAGTGTTATAAATTATAAGATAATAATTAGGGTCAAAGTTCATATTTGAAAAGTCCTGAGATTTAAATTTTAGGAATTGCATAGTGTTTGATTTTACGAAGGTTGAGATTACAATAATAAGTTACAATAATAAGTTTTTAAATATAATGAATTACGGAATATTTTATAGTTTAATTTACGAAATCAAAGTTAGTTAATTATGAGATTGCCTTTTTTAAAAGTTTACGTATGGAATGAATGAAAGCATAAAAAAAATAAAGTGTTTACCTAGGATTTTGGCTTATTCTTCCGCTGCTTCTAATTAAGTGGAGGTTTGAACATGGGAGATGATGTTTTCCATAAGGAGGTTGTTCATTTCTTTTAAAGTTGAGCGTAATAAATCAGGATGATTCATGTATTTCACGGAACATTATTGAACTGGTTGGAGCACTAATTTTAGATGGTAATATTATTAAGTATTCATAGCGACGGAGATGTTCTGGTGGCGGAGCGTCGATCAATCACTGAAGGGTTTCCTAGCCCCTCATGACAGTCGACGCTCTAAATATTAATTTCATATCGATCATCTTGAAAACGGATAGCACAAACGAAGTATTTTGAATTAAATTGAATTTTGAGAAAGTTGAACAAAAAATTGATAATTTGACTTAGCTTCTCTTAACAACATATATTTTTTTTTTTTAGATTTTGCTTGATATTTATATGGGTTGGATCTTATCTGAGGATCGAATCTCCCCCCAGAGTTCCATGTTCTTAGAGTTGTCGTTGGGGTCCGTGTCCTACTCAATCCATGTGCTTAAGGCAATCTTATGTTTAGGCAATCTCATATTGCAATCTCAGTTAACAAACTTATATTCATTCACACCTTGGATGCATACGTGTGTGCGTGTCTTACGAGAACAATGTAATTTACATTAGCTAAAAGTCGAGCATTTAATCTTTCTCAAAATCATTTCTATAAGCTTTTACTTTTACTACAATTATAATTTAAAATATCCCTTTTTAATTACCCCCGCGGCATATACAAGTATAAATTATTTATTGATATTTATAATGGCATATTATTTTTTTTTTTTAGAGAATATTATTTTAGTAAATTATGTTAAAGCCTTAAACTATTTAATTAGACATATTAATATTTTATTTTACAAGTGTATTTTAGAAAGTATGGAAAGAAAACTATATCTATTTTTTATCATAAGTTGTAAGAAAATAAAATAGAGTATTTTACATTGCTTGAGTGTGTGTGTGTTTACATATACCGACTTTGTCTCGGTATATATCCCCGCGATCCGTCCAAAAAAATTAAAATGTGAGGTTTGGCATTTTAATTTTTTCACAATAAAATTATTTATTTTCTTTCTCTCCCTCTTTCTTTGCTCCGCTCCGTGTAAGCCGACTATCCTACAGTTCGACTTCCCCTCACATAAAGAAAACGAAGTGGCAGGTCATGTGGTCAGGCTCGGATTGACATCTACGAACTAAACTCGGCGTGCCATAATTGGTATATCTTGCCCAATCTGGTACAGGCACCCTGGGTGGAAGGTTGGCATGGGGATGGACATTTCCGAAGTCCCGCGATGCAAGGTTACGAACATATAGGCATTCTCTTACGGCCTATCTAATGGAAGGCAGGGGGATGGACCTTTCCGAAGTCCCCTCTGCAAAAACGACAACATGTACGAGGTAGCGAATAATCTTTTATAGTACAATAAGCATTCGAAATATCCGAGCTCTGTACCTCCTAACACAATGGTAAATAGTGAGGGAAGGAACAATAATAGAGCACTCTCGTGATCCGGCTTTTCTTTCTTTCTTTAGGTGGTCTAGTTGAAGTCGGGCGACGTTCTTTGATCTAAAATGGCTTTCAGGAATATTGACTTATTAAAAATGGCTTTCAGAAATATTGACTTATTTAAAATGGCTTTCAGAAATGTTGACTTATTTATCTCGAATAGTTTCCTTTCGTGTTTAGTTATCTGCGGTCGGCTGTGATTGAAAAGATGCTTTATTAACCCCCCTTCCCCCCTTGTTATTGTATGATGTGATGCGACGTGTAGGTCCTTTCCGGTCCGAGGTCATTTTCCTTCAGTTCCAGTTGTTTATAAGTCGTGCTCCGGTAATCGTATTCCTTTGGCAAATCCGTGTTCGTCAGCGTGTTTTTAGCCTAAATTTTCATTAGTATCGATCTGGTGGTAGCTTTCTCCTCTCTGGTTCTTGTCTCGGCCTCTCTATCTGCCTTCCCCGTCCTTCCGCTCGCTCGAACTTGGCTATGGCGTCCCCCATCTCGTGGATGCCCTTGTCATCCCGGCTTATCATCATCCGCCTGATGTCTGTCGGCATGTTGTGTCGGATGATCGAGATGATTTGCTCTTCCGTCATGTGATACGCTGGCAGCTGCTGGAGGCCGGCCACCTGCCTGTAATAGAACTGGGTTATCGTCTCGGTAGGTTTGAACCCGTACTTTTCATTGGTGATGTGAAAGTAGATCCCCTCTTGTCTGGTGGCGTTCCAAAAGCTTCGTAGGATCTCTTCTCGATATTCCACGAATGATCTAGGTTTAAACTCGATCGTTCGCCACCAATCTCTAGCTGGCCCTTGCAGGTATGTGCTGGCAATATTGATTTTGTCCGGCTCCGGCTTAGAGGGCTCAGAGAACAGGTTCCGTGCGCTCTCCACGTGGTCCATCGGACTCTCGTTTTCACCTGCCCTGAAGATTTCAATTTTTATTTGCCTTTCGGCCCACGACTGGCTCGGTTCCCGCACATTTATTCTCCGTTCGAATTTCTTTTCCAATTCCTCCAGACGTTCGGCCATAATCTCTCTCGGTATGTTCTGTTGTGGCTCGATTCCTTCTATCTTTCTATCTATCGCGTCCACCTTTTGTCTTACGTCCTCCAATTCCGCCTTTGCTTCTTCTATCTCGGCTTTTGCTGCGCCGATCTCTATTTTTATTGAGGTGATTTCAGTCTTTATTTTGTCGGTCTTTATTTCCTCTTTGCTCTCCTCCTCCTCTGACTCTCCTGTGTCTCCCTTCACTATTTTTCGTATCTCCCTAATGAGTTCCTCTCTCTCCTCCTTTCTCTCTCTCCTTCTTTCTTCCCTATCTTCCCTCATCTCTATCATCATTTGGCTCATCATTCTTATGAGCATTTTTATGTCTGATTCGGCCTCTTCTTTAACCTCTATCTTCTTGAATGTTATAGGGCTTTCCCCTGTCTCCTCCCACGCAGTATCGTTATTGCTGTCCATTTGATAAAAGATAACTTTTTGTTGATGCTTACAGGAACGTGATTATTTTATTTTTTTGATTTATTTTTGATACAAGTGATTAATCGACGTCCGCGCCTCTATCTCCCGCTATGTTTTTTTTTTTTATTTTATTTCGCTCCGGCTCCAAATGTTTTATTAAAAGGTTTGCGATATTGTGAATCGCTGTATTTTGTTCCGTTTACTTATTTTCCTTTTCTCCCTTTGTATTCGTCCAAAGTTTTTGTTTACATGAAAAAATTTTTTTGCGTCCTTTACGAGGTTCGGCCGCTTTTGGCTAATATTTTGATTTGCTTCTCTAAAACATTATTTGTATTAACTTCACGTTTGGAAGCGTCATTTGTATTAGCCTCACGTTGGAAGCGCCAATTGTAACCGGCCGCTTACTCATCCGATCATATAGGGATTGAGAGCTCCGAAACAAACATGACATAGCGTAAAGCTTTATTTATTTTCTTATATCGATAACTGTTCACTATCAATACAAGGGGGCGCCAGATACGATGATTTAATTACAATTTAACTTCTCGCATCACCTTACGTCATATCAAAACGATTTCGAAGTCTAATCCCGCCCACAAGCTCAAACTCCCAGCATGGACCAATAGGGTCACTCAGGGTCGCGATGTAATTGTTTTCAAAATTACTATTCTGGTAAAAGACGCTATGATAACCAATGGAGAAGACGCTTGATTAACTAACTGATCGATCCAAGCATTGGACCGGGTCATTGGTTATTTGGGACCAATACGATTATTCGTTTATATCTCTAAACAATTAGAAGCTTATAAGATCATCCCCCCTATATCATACCGTCCGGTAGAATTATTTACTCCAGCTATATTTACAACTTATTGACATTTATTTATATTTTATAATAGGCCCTCCCAACTCTTAAATCTATCTTAACTACGGAATAAATAAATAAATAAACATCGTGACTTACGGCACGATGTTTGTAAGTGACATTTTAAAAAGCAACAAGGTTTAAGAAAGATAAATCTAAAGTAATATAATTAATTATATGAATAAATGCTAACTTTATTAATAATCAAGACGAAAAATAAAATAAAGATTTAATTATAGGAAATGATTTGAGAAATGCTCGACTTGTTTAAATACTGAACAAATTTATTGAATATAAAAAAAAGCACATTGGTTAAAAGTTTTATTTACACGCACACACACGCATTTACGCACTCGCACAGAAAAGAACATATTATATATCATAAAATATGGATGATAGAATATAAATTTCCTTTTTTTTACATTTTTTGAAGGTAAGTGTTATAAATTATAAGATAATAATTAGGGTCAAAGTTCATATTTGAAAAGTCCTGAGATTTAAATTTTAGGAATTGCATAGTGTTTGATTTTACGAAGGTTGAGATTACAATAATAAGTTACAATAATAAGTTTTTAAATATAATGAATTACGGAATATTTTATAGTTTAATTTACGAAATCAAAGTTAGTTAATTATGAGATTGCCTTTTTTAAAAGTTTACGTATGGAATGAATGAAAGCATAAAAAAAATAAAGTGTTTACCTAGGATTTTGGCTTATTCTTCCGCTGCTTCTAATTAAGTGGAGGTTTGAACATGGGAGATGATGTTTTCCATAAGGAGGTTGTTCATTTCTTTTAAAGTTGAGCGTAATAAATCAGGATGATTCATGTATTTCACGGAACATTATTGAACTGGTTGGAGCACTAATTTTAGATGGTAATATTATTAAGTATTCATAGCGACGGAGATGTTCTGGTGGCGGAGCGTCGATCAATCACTGAAGGGTTTCCTAGCCCCTCATGACAGTCGACGCTCTAAATATTAATTTCATATCGATCATCTTGAAAACGGGTAGCACAAACGAAGTAATTTGAATTAAATTGAATTTTGAGAAAGTTGAACAAAAAATTGATAATTTGACTTAGCTTCTCTTAACATCATATATTTTTTTTTCTCTAGATTTTGCTTGATATTTATATGGGTTGGATCTTATCTGAGGATCGAATCTCCCCCCAGAGTTCCATGTTCTTAGAGTTGTCGTTGGGGTCCGTGTCCTACTCAATCCATGTGCTTAAGGCAATCTTATGTTTAGGCAATCTCATATTGCAATCTCAGTTAACAAACTTATATTCATTCACACCTTGGATGCATACGTGTGTGCGTGTCTTACGAGAACAATGTAATTTACATTAGCTAAAAGTCGAGCATTTAATCTTTCTCAAAATCATTTCTATAAGCTTTTACTTTTACTACAATTATAATTTAAAATATCCCTTTTTAGTTACCCCCGCGGCATATACAAGTATAAATTATTTATTGATATTTATAATGGCATATTATTTTTTCATTTTAGAGAATATTATTTTAGTAAATTATGTTAAAGCCTTAAACTATTTAATTAGACATATTAATATTTTATTTTACAAGTGTATTTTAGAAAGTATGGAAAGAAAACTATATCTATTTTTTATCATAAGTTGTAAGAAAATAAAATAGAGTATTTTACATTGCTTGAGTGTGTGTGTGTTTACATATACCGACTTTGTCTCGGTATAATATATATAGGTATTTGGATGTATATTATATGTATATAAAATATTGTATATTAAATAAATAAATATACAAAGCATGTTCATATTTTATTTAAGTTATGATTTTAAAAATTTAATTTAATTTGTAAAATGATTTTTTATTATTCTTTAAAAACTATTTATTTATTTCAAGTTACAAAACATTTTTATTTTACAAATGCTGATGTATTTCAAAAAAAATTTACTGAGTGAAATTTAACTCATCATAACAGAGACCATAGCAATGAATTAAATTTGAATGAAACCATAGAAATAATGTCTATGATAGTGACTTAAATTTGTTGTAATCAGAAAAAAGTATATAAGCTCATTATCTTAGATTGTTTTCTTTCTCTTAATCTGTATCTCATTTAAGCAATGTCAATGCATCATATATAATATTAGTGGAATCTTACCATAAAAATGAATGGCTAAGCAAAGAAAAATATTTACTCCAAAAGACTTCTGACTTTTGAGAGGTCTGCTAATATTTTACAATAATCATCTCATTGTATAATGCATTTACAGTGCCACAAGATTATATAATTTATAGAATGATAATATGGAACTTATGGATTAAATTTTCAATACTATGGCAATGTTTATTATGGAATATCTAAGGATTAACCAATGCTAATATTAATATAAAAATGGAAAATATTAACATCTCAATATTTTATTATGGAATATTTTATTTAAACCATATTCTTTAATTCAAATGGATAAAAAATTGTTTTAAATACTATAATTGGGATATAATTGGACTACAAATACCATGCTTATTTAATATATTTTCCTATCGTAGAAAAAATCATATGATATTAATAAGGGCTCTAAAGACTTGGGAGCTTTAATTTGATCATATTTGAACAAATATTGTTATGTTGATATGTATGATTAAAATATACTTTTTAATGGTTTTACTTAAGGAATAAACTTGACAATTCTTGAAGAAATTAAGCAGGTTCAATGTTTTCATTTTTTATTTATTTACTTTAAAATGCAGGTGTTTCTTTATAATACTTAAATATGCATAAGCTAATCAAAAAGAACATTTAGATTACATTAGAAACAAAATTTAAATATACTTTGTAATATTAATTTTGTTTTTATTAAAAATATTATAGTATATTTGATTATTTTTATCATTTATGTAAAGAGCAGTAGATCTTATGTATAAGAATTCATGAATTATTTTTGTGATAATACATATTTTAATATGCATTGATTGTATCATAATTTATATATTTAAATTAATAATTTCACTTTTATGATTGAAAAAAAAAAAACAAGAAACAAACTTAAGTATACTGTGTTAAAATTTTTATCTATAAATTTTTAGTATTTATTTATAAGTATTTATGTAAAGATAATGTTTTCTTTCTGGTTTATTAGTGTATTGTTCACAATATCTGCTAGATACATACATAAGAAATGTTATACCATATATGCAATAAATAAAACATTTAATAAATTTATAATCAAATAGCCTAACAAGATGATTTCTTTTACTTGTTATATATATATATATATATATATATATATATATATATATATATATATATATCAGATCAGGTTACAATATATATATATATATATATTGTAACCTGACCTGATAACCAACCAACCAAATATTATGTATGATAGATATAAACAACAAACTTTTAGCTCAGTCTTATCAGATTTCTTTCTTTTATATAAAAATTCTTCCAATATCAATCTTACTCATTTTATGTCTAATATATTATTATATCAATAATAATAAAAAAATATTAACTTAAAAATGAAGTTAAAAAAGAGAAGTTATAAATAAATATAATAAAAATAAGCTAAACGTTTTCGAGGATCCATGCCTCATAATCATAGCTTTCTTAAAAATACATAATAAAATATATACAAAGATATATAAAATTAGCATGTGTTACGTGGACCATTTCTTCGATATATCAAAGCAAGTGTCTTTTCTATTTATAGCATTAATATTTCCATTAATATAGAATGCTTCTTTTATTTTCCTCTTATGATCATTTGATTCAGTGCATAAAATTACAGGATTGGAAGGAATAAAATTGTGTCCAGATTTCATGGAATGCTCCAAAAATACAGAAGATATATTGTTGTTCTTCTGAGCTCTCTTGTAAGTGTACATGTGTTGAGCAAGCCTAGTATTAACAGTAGCTTTAGTTTCACCATAATATACAGCAAGACATTTTTCTTGAGGACATGAAATGGAATAAACTACATGTGGGGTAAATGAATGATCAATATGATCTTTTGAGTTGTTGATCAATCTATTAGAATTAGGAGGAGTTCTAAATCCAATTTTAAACTTATTGAATAATGCTTTAGTTAATTTGTTAGATATTTTGGAAATGTAAGGAATAGTAATTCTAGGAAGTTGAACACATGATACAACACTATTTATTTTATTATGGAATTTAGAAATATAATTTTTAATAGACCAAAGTTTAAAACCTGCTTTCATCAAATCTTTAATAAAATTATTCAGATTTTCTTTTCTGTCTGCTTCATATTTACAAAGATGCAAATTTCTAAATAAGAAAGAATTTAAACCAGCAAATTTATGTGATGCAGGTGAGTTAGATTTAGGGTGAATACAGCTTCTAATTTCAAAAGGCTTAATTATCATCTTGTAATCTATACAGTTATTATTTCTTGATAATGAAAGGTCAAGATATTTGATTTCTTTATTATTATTTTCATATACAATGCTAAGTGATAAATTAAATAAACTTTGATGTTCTTCTCTTATATGTAAAATATTACCCATAGAGGAAATAATAAATATATCATCCACATACCGAATATATGTAAAATCAAGAGTGGAATTGTAATATTTTGGTATTATAGAGCTTTCAAATTCATTTAAATAGACATTAGATAAAATGCCACTGACAGGTAAGCCCATTGGCCATCCATCTTTCATAGTATACCACTAGTTTTCAAAGATTGTAAAAATGTGCAAATCAAGCCAAGAAAGAAAAGCAACAATAAATTTAACTTCATTTTTAAGTTAATATTTTTTATTTATATTTTACGGAAGTAATTTATTTTATTATATCAATAATACTAAATTGTTTAACAATAAAATAACAATAATCATGTGACTTTATTATCCAGTCATTCAGTAAGATCACATTTTTAACATTGAGAATATACTAAAAGCATAACCTCAATGGCATAAGAATATCACAAAACACTACTTCCCTAAATCACCAATGACATTCCAATGACTCACAATAAAATAAGTAAATTATATTGAATATTAAAATTCCCTATGTTAAATTTAATATTAATATAATATAGTATTCATCTACTTATTGAAATTATTTTATATTACTATTTTATTAGCATTCCTTAACTTAATAAATATTTCAGTGGATATTGTTTCTTAAATGAAGAAAGTTAATTTACATAACCAAATGTAAAGAGGATTTTACTTATATTTAGCTACAGATAAAATATTTAAGAAACAAATATCATAATCAATTCCTCACCTTTAAAATAAATAGTTAATTAACTTTTCTTTTAAACTGACTAAAAAAATAAATTAAAGAATATTAATCAGCACTTATCCCTTGTCCCAATGTATTATAATTCAATTATTTCTATTTTTATATGGCATGCTGATTGTTCACTCTTCATCATGATTATTGAGAATGATATAGAAATTTTAAATTAGTTAATATTTCTAAATTTAATATCATGTCATGAATCATCATTCTATTTTTTCTTATTTATTATCTTATTTTAAATTATGTCCAGTAATTCCAAATATATTCAATTATTATAATATATGTGTGGCAAGGATGATGAACAATGAGTTGAGGACAAGAAATGAGCATCTTGACACTTTATTAATTTAAAAACAAACATTAACATTTATTATAGTAAAATTATACAAAATTAAAAAATAATTTACACATGTCTTAGATTTAATAAACAATATTTAAAATATTTTAACAAAACTCTATCAAATATTACCAAAATCACACTTTTCTTTATGTTTGCCTTAATATCATATAAATATAATTTATCCAAACTTCAAACACTTTTAGCAAACTTTATTTGTACATACACCTACGTTTCGACTGACCCGCAGTCTTCTTCAGAGCTATGATATAATGAACAAAATAAAAAAACAACTATATAATAACACCATAAAAAATTTTTTAAACAATAAAAAAAACTAAAATTATATAAAAATAATTATATTAAAATAATGATAAAAGTTAAAATATATAAAATAAAAAAATATATATGTAAATAAAGTTGTAGGGTTTATATATATAAAAACATATAAAGAAGTATAATATAAATTTATGAGTATTATATAATAAAAGTTAAAGTGTAAAAAATATATATAAATAAAGAGTTGTAGGGGATATATATTTAGTTTAAATAATATGTAATAGAGGGAGCTAGGGTATAAGATAATTTTTTGAAAAAAACGATTTTTCATTATTTTATTTTGAAGATCAGAATAGCCTTAGTAAGTGTAAAGATTATAAAGTTTATAGGTTTTAAATATTCAGCAATAATAAATATAAAATATTAATTTTAAAAGAAGAATGAGTAAGAAAATAATAAATATGATTTAAAATTAAAAGAATTTTAGTTACTAATCATAAAGTTTAAGTTTATGAAGAATACAGATAATTAGTAGATTGTTAATAATAATAAAATAGATAATATTTAGATTAATAGTTGTCCTTGAATGTATATATGTATAAAGTTAAGAATACACATGTATAATTTATATTTATTTTTCATTTATGTAGTACATTTTATTTTATATTAATTGTTTTATTTGGGTTTGATTATTTATTTCAGGTTTTTAATATATATATTTTATGTTGTTTTTAGTTTTTTTTATTGTTTAAAAAATTTTTTATGGTGTTATTATATAGTTGTTTTTTTTATTTTGTTCATTATATCATAGCTCTGAAGAAGACTGCGGGTCAGTCGAAACGTAGGTGTATGTACAAATAAAGTTTGCTAAAAGTGTTTGAAGTTTGGATAAATTATATTAAAACTCTATCAATTAATATTAACTAAGTAATTATAGTTTAGATTGAGCTTTACACAAAAAAAGTGAAGCTTGTCTCAATCTTATTACAAGTTATATGGCTTAAGGTGAAGTAAAAAACTAGTATTTTATTTCAACTAAGTAATTATAATAAACGAATTTATATTTCACTCTGAAATTATTTACAAATACGATTCAGTATCCTCCAATACTTTACTCCATTAACATTAAGACATTTCTTACTATTTTTGTATTATAATATATCAACAAAAAATATACATTTTGTATTTTCATCAAGTTACAAAGATTTTATAAATGTATTCTTTTACATTATAATTCCTTCACTTTTAGCTTTTATATAATATTATTGTCTAATTATAATTCTGTAACTTATTTTATTCCTTCTATTTTATTATTTCATTATAAATTAAATATTGGATTATTTTAAATGTTCATTAAGATATGGACATTATTTCCTTACATGTAATACTAAGAATAAAATGTCAGTTTTTCTTTCAACATCATATCTATTATACTTCATACTTTCATTTTGTATTTTGATCTCCTATATCTGTAAAAACATTCATAAAATGTTTCTTCTTACATTCTTTAACATTCTATTTGTTTTGTATTTCATCATTCTTGCAATGAATTAATATACCATACCACCATTTGAAAGTTTAGCTATTACCATTTACTTATATCTTCAATTTTCTTATACAGTGTTTATTTATATCAGTGTAATTTTTTCTGATAACACGTGTGGGATAGATATCTTATAAAATTATAAAAAATGATACCATGTACTAAATGTAACTTAAGGCAACATATTATATCTACCTTAATTTTCTATTTCGGTTACTATTTCAGGCTCTTAAAGGCTTTAGAATTGTCCATTACATCCTAAATATTCCAATTTACTTTATACTTTATCATCTTAATCTGAATTAGAAAATCCACAAACCTGCAGGATTTCCAATATACTTTCCCTTACCACTACTTAAAATTTGATACTCCATATGAAATACTTTCATCACATAAAATATAATTCATTATATTCTCTCATAACATCTAAACTTATCATTAATATCTTATAAATACTCTTAACTTACCAAGAAAATTAAAGACAAACAAATAGTTTTATGATAGAATTTATCATAAATATAATAAATTATTTATCTTTAATTATCAAGAGATCAATCATACACATCATTATACCCTCATACCAATATTATAAAAGATTTATTAAATTCTTTATTATATACTTTCATTTAAATTTACATATTATAAATATCATACAAATTTATTTTACCTGATTTCATGCTTAAAATTAAATACCAATATTTTATTTTTTATTTAAAAAATATTACCTTAATCATAATATTTTATGATTATCACTGATGACTCTGCTGTAAATATTATTTATTTCCTGTTATAGAATTATAATCAAGAAGATTTTTTTATTTATACAAAAAAATTTGATATTTAAATCTAAAAATAACATATAAAATAAATAATTTAATAGATTATAGTGAATTCAACTAAAATAATACAAGTAAAAAGTTTTCTTCAACTCTTTGAATTAAACAAAAAAAAATCACAACACTTTTTTGGGAGTATAGTTCCCATAACAATATCATGACCAACTGTTGCTTGAAAGAGAATTTTTCTTTTTTTTCTCTCTTCTCCATGCTTTTTACCATTATTAATAGCAGAATATTCAAATATAGATAAAATCTGAATAAGAATTATCCATTAATAACAATAGTTTCTTGCAGTATAAGTTCATCCTTCATTTTATGACATCTATATGATTAATTCCCTTTTTAATAAAGATATTTTTATTGCTTTCCTCAAACTTCAAAATACTTGTAGAATTAGAAAGTTCTAATATTACTCCTCCAAATAATTCAATACTTAAATTAGTTAATATATACAAAAAATTAAATGTTGTTTTAGATCCAATATGTAAAACTTTAATAAGTGTTAGTATTAAATGCACACATTATATAATTCGAATATGATATATTGAACAATTCTATAAATAATAACAATTTTATTAAATCTTCAAACGTTTTCGAAGGCTTACCCTTCATTATCCAGTTTGGTCAGATATTTGCATATTAGTATATCATTGAAAAACGATGAGAGAGTTTGTACTTCTTGATAATGAAGGGTAAGCCTTCAAAAACGTTTGAAGATTTAATAAAATTGTTATTATTTATAGAATTGTTCAATATAATTGTTCAATATATCATATTCGAATTATATAATGTGTGCATTTAATACTAACACTTATTAAAGTTTTACATATTAAATTAGTTAATTAAATCACAAATATCTAAATAATATTAAAGTTAGAAATTAAAAACTTTTCAATAATAATTAGTCTGAATCATAATCTTTTCTTAGGCAATTATCATCTTAATGTCATAAACAAATTAATATCTTTAAATATCAATAGTTTTAATGAATATAAGTAAATATCTCTATCATTATTAAAGATAAGATTTAACAAAAAAAAATTTTATCATAGGCATAATAGAATTAGTAAATAAATTCCTTAAATATTTTCATTTTAAGTAGCAAAAGTATTTTAGTAATATGCAGTTTCTCTTGTTGAAATACATTTTAGTCAAGTGAATGAAGTTTAGTTCAAATCATTATCATAAGTTAATTACAAAAAAAATAATTACAAAAAAAAATCATTATCATAAGTTTGTAGTTAGGATATGTAGAGTACCAATGATGATAGTTTACTTCTTATTTCATGATGATATTGATTAAACCACTAAACATCACATGATCACATCCCTATATTAGCACATAAAATTGTTGTAAACAAAGGCAAAACTCTCCATACAGTAGTGCCACCCTGTGCCAAACAGAGTAATGCCTTCTGGCATCCATTGATTACTCTGTTTGGCACAGGGTGGCACTACTGTATGGAGAGTTTTGCCTTTGTTTATGATATTGATTAAAAAAACTTTTTAAAATAAATTCCACATTTTTAGAATTATTATTATTTACTTTTACTACTGAATTAATAAAATTGTAATAAATTTTACAATTATAATTTTTAGATACAGAAAATACATTTTCTCCTTTAATGATTTCTTGATTATCTCCCCAAATTGCCTGCATATTTTTTCCTGAAGGTTTGTGATTATGGTGTTTTAGCTGTATTTATATATTAGATTATTTCCATCATCTAATATGAGTATTTAATAATGTTAAGAAAAATTTAATTTTATTTAAATATTTAAAATACATTCAGCTGTTAGTAATAGCACACAGGTTAGCATGTGCACAATGTTTTGAGAGGTATTATTCTCCCCTCTTCTTCAGGTAATGCTGGACTGACCAATGACAGTACTAGCATGGAAATCAAACCTAGATTCTTAGATTCTTAAGTATTGAATTTTGTGAATAATGTTCTGTTGATTAGAGCATTATCTTAAAAATTTAATACTCAAGAATCTAAGGGTCCAGCTTTGATTATCATGCTAGTACTGTTACTGGTCAGACCAGCAACACCTGAAAAAGAAGGGAGAATAATACATCTTGAAATGTTGGACATATCCTAACCTGTATGCTACTACTAACAGTTGAATATATTTGGAATATTTAAATAAAGTTAATTTTTTCTAAAACATTCATTACTCATATTAGATTATGGAAATAGTCCAATATATAAGTACAGCCTGCTTATCTTCTTTTTATATGACAAATTATGCAATAACTGATTGGTTAATTACTTTCAGACATCTAACTAAAATAAAAATTAAATACTGTCTATAATTTTAAAAATGAATTAAAACTAATATTATTAAATCAGTATTTATTAATTTTAATAATGCAAAATTTAAAATATCTTTTAATAAGAAAATACTCTTTATTTAAAATCAAAGTTTAATACTTAAGTTTTATAATTTACATTATTATTCTAACTATTGATTTTATGAACTTTTATGAAATCTATATGATTAAAAGTAATATTTATGATTTAAATAATTAATAAATTGATGACTATACCAGTGTGTGCATGTCTATCAACACATATCTCACTCCCCATTTATTTTATCATTAAATAATTTTGAAATAACAATAAGTAACAATTTTCAATTTATTATTAATATTTATAAGAAATATTAATTTTAATCATTATAATTACTAATTATATATCATTATAAAAAAGATATATAATTACTAATTAAAAATACTTTTCATTATTTTAAAAATAAATAGTACAATTTATAGCTCAAATTTATAACTTATATAAATTATTACTATCTAAAGAAAATTAATTCAAATTTAGCACTAAAGAAACAATTTAAATTCTTCTATAAGTTAAATAATAGGTTTTTTTTATCAGTCATTACATAAAATTAAAATTAATCGTTAACAACAACCATACAATAATGTACCAAATAGAAAGGCTACAATATATATATATATATTATGTTTATTATAATATTTTTATTATATTAATTAAAACTGGATCTTGTGATTATTCATAAGCTATTTATTAGACTATATTTTAATATCAGTATTAAGAGTCTACATAATTTATTTGCATATTAAATATTAGCTAGCAAAATATTAAATAAATACCTACATATTTTAATAATTTGTTGTATTTTTGTAGAATTTCATTAGTTAAGTTTTAATGGTTATAATGAATAAATAATTGGTAAAAGTTAAACTAATGTTTTATTATATACCAATTGATTAAACTAATATATTTATTTTAGTTTCAACTAATATAAATTAGTACTCAATACTATTCAAACTTTTATAACGTATATATATATATATTTCCATAATATGCTATATATATATATATGTATATATATATATATATATATATATATATATATATATTAAACATTAGTTTATAGATATTTCATATTAATACAATATGATACCTCAACTGAATTTTTAACAAATTATTTATTTGATTTTATATATCTTTATACTGATATAAAATTTGGTATCTGAAAGTGTTAAGCCATTTACTCATTAACGGATTATCATTTTAATATTTTTATATTATTACAGAAATTGACATCCTAATACATGGTTTTAATTGAATCAGTTATCTGAGAATTATATATATAAATAAGCATTTATTTTTATAGCGTTTGCACAATTGGCTTGAAAGGCCGATATTCGAATGTAATTATCTGAGAATTATAATAATAGTTCATTGATTATGTTACCAAATTGGCATCCAAACATGATGTGTTATTATTTACCTAATAATAGTTGGTTATATTCTTATTAATACCATTACAGAAATTGGCTTGCCCAATTCTTGGGGCATGATAATCCAAAATCCTAATTTATACTGTTACAGAAATTGGGGTGTCCAATATTATGGACCATTTGATCAGTTACTCATTCACTTATAATTTATACCATTACAATATACATAATGTGAAAACAATTTTTATACAGTTGATAGGAATATTTTTACATGTTATATATAAGCATGGTGTGAGTGAATTGGTGTAATTTTAAAATATTACCAATTTATTTCATAGAAGCATACTGTCAGCTACTATGAACATATTCCTTGTCAGCTATAATCTTTATAATATATAGGGACATCAAGATCATTCTAATATAATGAATATTGAACACCAAGTATCACATTAATATGTGATAAGCAATTATAAACTACCATTTAGTAATATTAAATGATATTTTATTACATGAATTCAAGTTCTTTGCTGAGAGACAGAATCATCAACATATTTTTCAGATCTATTTACATAAAAGACTGTTCACATAGTTTCTGATTATATTTTTTAAACATCTGATGGAAATAAAGTCCCATAATTTATGTATATTTGATTTTATATAATGCTGTAGTTAATACTTAATGTTAAATATCAAAACAATAGCAAGCGGCAATTGATTATGATCAAGCATTTTTATTATGCAATAATAACCCTTTACTAAGGGCTTTTTAGAGTTATAAAATATTTTTCAGTAGATGATTTATTATAGTTGAAAAATTTAGATATATATTCTACTAATTCGATATCAACATTAAATTTTACATTGTATATCTTAATGTTATAAAAAGCGTTGTTATTTAATGATATAACTCCAAAGAGTAGAATTCATTAAAAGTATAAAATAGAGTATTTAAATAATCTGGTAATAATTTGAATATAAACACCTCTAAATTAATTTACTTAATATTATAACCTAATTCTTATTGATATCTCATCAGGAAATTCTCAGTTGTCAGTAATAAAGGCAACAGGTTTTACAACAACACTACTTCAACTAACAAAGATTAGTTACCCCCAGGATATTATTCTGCTAAAGCATATAATTTTGCTGTCAAGCAACTATAAATCTGCTATCCATATATATATATATATATATATATATATATATATATACATGAGGTTCTTCTATATATATATATATATATATATATATATATATATATTAGAAGAACCTCATGTGAAAAGGTAATGATCTTTTGGCCATATATAAGATGTGAGATTTGAATTGAGGCTGGGTGAAATTCTTTTCAAGAAACCTAAAAAAATTTATTTAAGTTGGCTGATTTATAATTAATTTAGTTAATTATTTAATATTAGACAGTAAATAAAGTCTAATTATTCTTAATTTTACAATAAAGCAGGTATGAAAATCATTACTCACTATCCCTCTATAAAAATGGGCTGGAGATGCCTTTGTTCTGTAAAAGATTATGAAAAGTCAAGTAAAGCATCAAGTATGAAAAGAAAATTAGAATCTTTCAAAAGAAAATAAAGAATCACAATAAATACTAACCCAGATAAAAGCACCATCATTCTAACAAAAAACAGCATACTAGAAAAAATAAAAACTTTGCTGATATGTCATCAAGTACATGGATGGATTATGGGAAAATCCACTCTTAAAAAACTATTGCAGAGTTTGAAGCTATTTATTAAAACACCATGAACACACAATATTTAATGAAATGACACAGGCTCCAAGATTGGTACCCACAAATAGCTGAAATAAAAAAATAAAACATTTTAAAAGATTCACAAACAAGTATGAAATAATATGCTTCAAACAGAATAAAAGAAACAGATTTGCACTAACTGACAAAACAGAGTACATACAAAAAATGGAATAACAAATTGAGAGGTTAAATTTCAATAAAATAATAATGTATAACATAAAAATTAAGAAATTTAAATTTTTAACTCTGTGCTGTGAAAGTATTCCAGTAAACCATATAACAGAATAGAATACTTGACAATGTACCCATCAGTGATAATACCTACAAAGATGTTCTCAGTCATCAAACTACATAAAGATAATTATTCCCTATAATTAATGGTTGACTTTGTTAGTGCCACAAATACTATAGAAGAATCAGTTAGGATTCAGTAAATACACCATCAAATCATTCTTTGTGTTGATCCAATCAATAAAACCTGCATATAGAAAGGATGAGTAATAACTCATGTTGTTGGATATAATCAAGCTATACAGATTACTATTCCATAACTGTCATTAAAAACTTCTTGGAAGAAAGTGGATATAACAAACAAAAAAAACATTTCATTATCAAAGTACTAGAATGGATTGATAACAATACCATGGCTAAATTCAGTAATGAGTATTACAGAATGAAAAATGCATGATCAATGGGGCTGCCTAACAGTGGAATAATATGTGGTATAACATTAACAAAAATGGAGAAATAAATCATCTCAGCCTTCTTAAAGAAAGATCAATACATTTATATAAAAGATACTTGGTGATGTATTTATATGTGTCCTAACACACTGTAACAGAATTTGTTCACTAAATCAGCATTGCAGAAGATTATTGAAAATGAAAATTCCATAAAAGGCATTAGATATTTAGACCTCTTAATTCAAAATAACAAAAACAATTTGGCTTACAAAATGATAATAAAGACAATGGAAATAAGAGGTGCTATTCATCCACAATAAAAAAAACAAAATCATATAAACTCACAGGATTTAAAAGGTTTCTCAACAGAAACCACCACCTCTGCAAATACAAAGCAGACCAAATCATTGAAGAATATATGAAAGACCTATGCAGCCTAGATTATAACTGAATAGCACTAAATAAAAAGAAAATATTCAATATAAAAACAAAGCAGAATTTAAGATGACAAAGTTGATAATAAACCACAGTTCAGCAAGCCTTATATACTAAAATTGGCTGATAAAATAAAAAAGATTTGCAAACTAAAAATACAATATTAAATCTCAATACCTGCTAGCCTCAGTAGACTAATAAATAATACTAAAAACAAATTATCAAAGGAATAAATCCCACAGATAGTCTACAAGGTTCAGTGCAACCACCCAAGATGCAGAGTGGTATATTATGGTGAATCTCACACCAATATTACCACCTGAATAGTGCAATATTAAGAAATACTATAAAGCATATTAACATAACATAAGTATGTAAAATTAATATATTTATCTAATTACATTTTTAGAGAAGTAAACTCCAAATGTGCATACTGTAATAATAATTCACATGTTACCACTATATATTTAATAATAGTTTATTTATATCAATAAAATTATTTGAATAATTACATTATCACATCATTGTATATAGTTATCGTATTACATTATTTTGTTCATGAACAAATATTAATGTTTTACTACACACATACAAAATATAGTAAAAATACTACTAAATAAAGCATCATATGAACTCTATCAGCTTATTTTCAACATTGCATTCAGAACAATATCCATTTTATTTCTTTCAGAATCATCTATTGTTATGTTAAATAATCAATGTGCACTAACTAATCTTTATGGTAATTGATCTTCATTATTAAAGAATAGTGAATTTTCACACACAGGACAATCACAACCATCTTTACTTTTTTTACCAAACTAATTGACTTGAGTTTCAAACACTCTTAAGATTTTAATGCAAGCCTATTACTTTCTTTAATTAGTTTCTATAATTATGTAAGCCTGATAGTAAATTATAATGATGTTAATTATATATTAACTTTAGACATATATCCAACTTATTTTTCACTATCTGCATTAATAATAGTGATACATGGTTCGGCTTTAACATCATTTATTATAACATGAAGTTTTTAATAAACACTTGAGGGCAGTTTGAATCAAATCTCCAATTGTGTGAATTATTGTTTTTAAATAACTCTACCAGCCAGTTTTACTTTTATATATATATTATTTAAACTAATAATTTGATATTCAAGCATCAATAATGGGCAATTCCCAACAATCTTCATGATTACTTAAGCTTACAATAGATGGCTCTGGAGTATAATAGCAAATTGTGGAAATGGGATGATGCAGATTATGGGAAAACTTAGGGTGGGGAATGGAAAGGGAAGGTAAAGTAGCTAACAGGTTTCTCTGGCCATAGTTGTTGAGAGATTCCTGACTTCGTTTAAGAATTCACAATGTATCACATCACATCATATGACTGACTGCTTTTAATGCAAATAACTAATAATGACGTTCAAATGTGTTACTTCAGATCTTTGAGTTAATTGCTGAATTATCTACAGATAGAGAACTTATTAAGACAATAAAATCAATTATTCAAGAACGTACATACAAATATAACTATTAATTTATTTTTCTTTTGCTTTTACATAAAGTATAATTTTAATTCTATTCAAATTTAAGTAAACTAGTTTAATTCAAAATGAGTTTTATTTATATGCCATTTTTACTTAATTTAATAAACTCCTCTCATCTATGATAAGGAACAATTCAAAATTTAATTTTAGTTATCTGCAAGGTCAAAAAGAAATGCAGCAACTATAAATTGATCTGTAAAACTCATGACTTGTTTTGATTGGATTGAATCTTATCTTGAACTCCGATCACAAATTCGACTTTTTTCTTTCAAATATTTCTTGCCTTGTGATTCTCAGTGTATTACAAATTAAAAATGAAATCAACTATTGTATATAATCTGAATGATGGTGGAGAGAAAAATCTAAAAGATCCCACTCCAGATTTTAGTTTTGAAATCTATTGTAGTATTAGCTAACTGATTTTGGCTGTATTTTTTCTTAAAACTGTTGTAATTAATTGTTCTTAAAATTAATCTTCTGATAGAAATGATAGATAAAATATTTCTTCTCACACCTTTTACACATATAAATGTGTGTATGACATATGCACTCTTTTGTTATATTTTATAATCAGATATACCAATCTTAAAAATTAGAAGATAATTTGCTTTAATTATAGAACAAATAAAGTCATTCCAAAACTTCAATAAACGTTATTGGTACAGCAAAAATATAATCTTCCAATAACTGATCATTTTTAGATTCAACATTATTATGCAAAAAATGGATGCAGACCTTATTTACATGATTTATTTAAAAAAATTGAACTGTTAAAAAATCAGTCAATTTATTCATTATTGATTCTCACCTATATATGAAATATAAAGGCAAAAAGTCTTAGTGTATTTTTATATTGGACTATTTCCATCATCTAATATGTGTGTTGAATGTCTTTAGAAAAGTTTAATTTTATTTAAATATTCCAAATGGATTCAACTGTTAGTAATATCACAACATACAGGTTTTAGTATATGCACTAACTGTTAGTAATATCACAGCAAACAGGTTAGTATCAGTTAGTGCATATACTAATCTGTTTGCTGTGATATTACTAACAGTTAGTGCATATAATAACCTGTTTGCTATGATATTACTAACAGTTGTTTGCTGTGATATTACTAATAGTTGGTGCATATACTAACCTGTTTGCTGTGATATTACTAACAGTTAAATGCATTTGGAATATTTAAATAAAATTAAACTTTTCTAAAGACATCCAACACACATATTAGATGATGTTAATAGTCCAATATAAAAATACAGCTAGAATACCATCATCACAAACCTTCTGGAAAACACAAAAAGTCTTAAATTCCATAAACTAAACTTAAGATAGTAAACCATCTAATACCTAGTCAATTGCATCAGCATGTATGTCCAAAGGCCACAATTTATGAAAATATATGAATACTGTAATTAAAGCACCATTTTCATAGTGTATATATTTTTGGTATTTATGTAATGCAAAATCTCCTTATAATCAAATAAACATTATGAATTTAATTATTTTTGTTTCTGTAATTAATATTTTCAAGCAATATTCACTAATAAATTACATTTAATTTTTTCTGGTAATAAATGGTATGACAAAATTATAGAGCAGAAACATAATACATACATTTTCATCACTAAAAACAGATTGATTTAGTTAACAAGCAAAGATATATAATATAAACATAAGAACTGTCCATAAACAAAAATGCTACAATAATTACCATTGGTTGCACAAAACATTTCAAGGCCTTTCTAAAAAGCTAAATTAGAAAACCAATTATCACAATAGAAATAAAAAATTCAAATGAAAAAGTGAAAGTAAAATGTTTTTATTACATATATTTGTTTTTAATTTTATTAAATCATAATAAAAACTGAGGGATGGAAACCACATTTTAACATAGCATGAAGAAAAATAATTCCAAATGAAAAACTTTAAAGTCTTTTTTTAATGCAAGTGCTATAACAAAAATCATTAGATGACATAAACACATGGGTGCAAGATGTTTTACAGTCTTTTTGAAAAGCTGAATTAATGATTTATTATTGTCATGAAAAACAAATTTTGATGTGAATGAAAAATTATTTTTTTTTTAGTATAAGTTTGTTTTAAGTTTTAGAAGAACATTTTATTTAATTTTCACTGGGTGTCAAAAAGCAATATTAAAACATAACATACAAGATGTTTCAAAGCCTTTTTGAAAAACTGAGTTAGTAAGTTGACCATGAAAATGTTTCCAAGTAAAAATAAAATGATTTTATTAGTAGTAGTAAGTTTGTTTTTATTTCTATAAGAGTATTTTAATTTTTTACTATAAGATAGAACACAATGTAATATTAAGAAAAAATAAATAAATTTCAAGCAAAAAAAGGGAAATACTAAAATTAATGCATAGAATAACATTCTGTGAATTTTTATTAAATTTATTTTCATTTTTATTTTGTTTTTAAAACTTTTATTTTATTTTTCATTAAAAGTATGGAGAGCATGTATTTTGTATTTTTAAGTTTTCTGTCAAGTAAAAGGAGACATTTTGATTCCTCTTTGAAGTTTTAAGAAAACCTATCAGATCAAATTTCTAGTATCAACTTCATAAATTCTTGTTTTTTCATTTATCATTACCAGGTGTTTACTTATATGGTATATGAATATGGATGAGTTGCTTAATAATATGCTTTAGCCAGCCTGGAAAGTTTACTGTGTTTTTTAATTCTAAGTTTAAGATCAAGAAACACCATAATTTTTTTCTCAATTGTCTGATAGTTTTAATATAAATATTATTTAAGTTTTCTTGAAGACAGAATGAACATGCATGTGGATGATTTTTCTTTATTATAGACATTTACAATCATGACAAAAAGAAAAATTAAATTATAATTTTGCCCCCATAAGACTGTGAAGTTCCCAGTCAAAATAATTAGCAGCCAAAAACAGAGAGTACTAAGAATTCTATGATTGCAGAGTCAGACTACCTACAACTGCAGATCACTTTCGAATAAAGTAATATTGCACCAATTAGAAAAGAACTGTCTAATTTATAATAGGGTGTTCTTGAATTTATGAAATTAGAAGGAAAGGTGATAATGCAATCGATTTAACAAATAGACATATTTTATTACAAACGCTTAAATATTGAAAGCACAAGTGAGATTTTATCATATATAAAAGTGAAAAAAGAATATTGTAGAAATTGATGGTATGTGTACAGACAGAGTGGAAATATTAGTTATTCAATTTCATGAAAGATACCAAATGCAGATAATTTGGATTTATACACCAACAAGTTCTCACTGTGATGAAGAAACAGAAAAATTTTGTGTGGAAGTACAAATTTGATCACATCAAACAATATTTTAAAATTGTCATTGGAGACTTCAATAATAGAATTAATAATGATTGAAAGATGAAAGTGCTGAGGGAAATTTTTGTTATAGTGATAGAAATGAAAGAAGACACAAATTTGTGGAATTCATAGATAAACAAAATATGACTTTTTCTATGAGAAAAAATCCTAAACAGAAATCGGCAGGAAAGCATCGAAATGAAGGTACAGCATTTAAGATTAAAATGTTCTTAATAAATTCAACACAGGAAGTGATTGTTTGATCAGTGATATATAACAAGTATTAATGCAGACAGAGTCAAAAATTATTAACAAAAACAACATTAACAGTTGATATTCCCAAATTTCAGGATCACTCCAATAGATTTAAATTGGAACTTGCATAACATTTTAAAATATTAAAATAGACTGCAAAGATGATTTTGACTTGACTGATTTCAATAGGAAGATAACTGATATTCTATTGAAAAGTACAAAAAAATCAATTGGTACTAAAAGTAGCAATTCACCAAGGAATTTTTTATTGAGACAAGGCAATGTATAATGAAAAGATGAATATGAAAATTTTAAAAAGGGATTCATTGACTATCTAGAGTTTCTTAAAATGATATGAAAAAGGATTGATAATGCTATAAGAAAATATAAATGTGAATTGGCAAGGAAAAATATAGAAGAAAACAAAAGTCTTACAAAACAATTTGATATTGGAAAGTCATTTCAGCAATAAGAAAAAAATATTGAACTATTTATAAAAAGAGAGATGACATGAAATGAAAATAAGAAAACAAAGTCTTCCTATAATTATTACATCTGAATTGCCAATTATTAAAAATAAAAATGTGAGATATGCAGTTAAATATGTGAAGAAGTTTTAGAAAATGATGGGATTATCATTCATATTTTAAAAGAAGCAATTGGATTAAAAATATTGGCAGGCTATATATATACCAAATATGTGAATGATAAAAATGTACCAGGTAAGTTTTCTAACAGTTCTATTCAAAAATTTTACCAAACTAATTATAACTCACCTGTAGCTAACTTTGAATTCTAACCAAGCAAAAGAGCAAGCTGGATTGAAAAATAGCTTTGTCATAGTGGATCATGTCCATGTATTGAGAAAAGTTATTAAAAAGACCAAAAATATGAGTTGGCATTATGCTTTGGATTTGTAAATTAAAAAATAAAGCATTTGATTATAAGTGATCAAAGCTTTGTATTAGCAAGGTATAGGTATAAGATATCATATATTCTAGGGAATATTTGTGACAGTACAACAGAAATAATTAGATTATATGATGATACTAAGAAGACTAATGTCAAGAAAGATATACAACAGGTGATTCCATATCTCAAAACTTTTAAAGATATTTTCCAAAATGTATTTTATTGTTTGAAATGGAAAGATAAGTGGCTACAAGTAAATGGAAATTATTTAAATCATCTAGATATTGAAGATGATGTAGTTGTTTTTGCAAATAATGCTTTGGTGTTTTAGGAAATTTTGCAAGAGTTATCAGATGATAATAATTCAATATAAAACACATTTTCTCTGTTCAAAAGAAAATATTTTTATTTATAATATCCTGTAATACAACATGCTTTCAACTATTTGTAGTTATATTTGTAGCATAAATAGTAATAAATTAGATCTAAAGAAAAATTTAAAAAAAAACTAAAACAATGTTCAATGGATTTTCTCATAAAATGAAAAAGATTGATAAATATGAATTAGAAAAGATTAACAACTACAAATATCTTGGTCAGATTATTAATACAAATGGAAACATAATGGATGAAATTAATCATAGAATTAAACTTGGATGGAGTGCTTATAGCAAAAATAACATAATATTAAGAGGAAATATACCTCTGTGTTTGAAAACAAAAGTTGTTAATATCTGTATTTTATCAGAGATTTAGACATTTGACAGAAAAGCAATACAGATATTTTAGACCATTCATGAAGAAAATATGTTAGAAGTAACAAGATGAAATCAAAAAATAAATCAAAAAAAGAAATACCTCCTACCATCATTGGAAATAAGGAACTGAAATAGAGTTGGCTGCACATATTTCTAGAAGAAATGATAGTAGATTGACAGTTAAAGTCTTAAATTGGATCTCAAGATGTTGTAAAATACCTATAAGAAGATTACATAGAAAGGATGGATAAAATAAAGAATTTTGCTGGTTTAATGTGAAGAAGGAAGGATAGATATTGGAGAAACTGGATTAAATGTGAAGAGACCTTCATCTTGTAATTTACAGATGATGTTTGAAAATGGTAGTAATGATATATTTTTATAATGGATGGATATTCATATTCTCAGTCTATTAGATGCTAATGGCTTTTGTTTCAGTGAAAAGTTTTGGATCTGGATCTACTGCTTCTGAATTTTTGGATCTAATGAACTTTTCATCCAAAAGGCTTTTTTTACTCTTTTTTGTACTAATAAGCTGCCAGCCTGTTATTTATTTACATATTTACATAGATTTGATACTAGTAATGTATTTTAATGTTTTCAGGTGTTTTTATAACTGGAATCTTTATTCATTGACCAGAATTGTTATAAAACCAACAAGTAATTCATGATACCAATTTATACATGTGCTTTTGCAAAGCAAGCTCATACTTATACTAATCTAATTTTATCATGTACAGTATGATTGAAGGTGTTATCTTACCTACATTCCCAGACTAATTTCTGTTTTATGTTCTTCACTAGTGAATTTTTGAATTTGGATCTTGCATTGAAAAATGGCTACTGCAGGAGAAATACCTTAGAATCTAGAAATTCAGGTGTATTGCATACAAATCCAAAAACTCTTCATTGATGAGTGGCATATGCCTGAAACTAGTCTGAATGAATAGGACAATCCTAACAATGTTTTAACAACACTAAAATTTCAGAAACTATTGATTACTCGTCCATATAAAATACATAGCAGAACTGAAGATGTATAAATATAAGTTTTCTCTTAAAAGTGTGGTATGATCCATAATAGGGAATTCGAATATTACAAAAAATTCTATCTATATAACCAATCTCTCACTGATTAAAATATAGCCAATAATATAAAAATATGCTATTGATATTAACTCATCAGTAAGTAATTATGATAGTATACCATTAGTACAGAATTTTCTAATCAAAGCAAATGATCTAAGAACTCCAAATTATTATTTTTTTAAAACGAATCAAAAATGTCAAGTTAATAATAAAATTCTGATTCACTTTTTTAACTGTTCAATAAGATTTATTAAAACATAAAATTTTAAAGAAGTAAACATCCAATAATGGTAAAAACTAAAAAATAACAAACCTATATTTTAAACATGTTATTTATATGTGATAGAGTAATTTTATCTTTGTTCATAAGTGGTATAATAAAATAAAAATAATTGATTACTCAGGAGTTCATAAGTGCCAGAAATGGCAGAATTAAGCCACAATCCATGGACTTTAAACTTCAGACTTGCTATTCTACCACTCTTCTAAACGAAGGCATTATGGGTGTTGATACACAATGACAAATTTAGATTTTAAAATATGCTTTAAAATATTTTTTTTATTCTTTTAATAGTAAAAGACAGAATAGCTAATGGAGTTTTTGGATTTTTTAAAAAAAAAAATTAATATGTTTTGCATTTCCTGGCAACTTCTGCGCCTTTTCAATTGCTATTGAATGTTTTAGATTATTTTATTTTTATAAAACTAATGAATATTTTGTTTATGGCAATACTGTGAAGCCACAACATGTGCTGTATTCACTATTTTAATTTACTGTATCCAAAAAAAAAAGTAAAAAAAAAATAAAAAAAACATTAAAATTCATAAATTTTATAAGTTTTTATCACAAACTATCTGGCAGCAGCTATTTTATTTTTTGGAAGTTCACACTAAGTCTAATGTGATTTCACTTAAATATTTTAATGTTTTTATTTAAGTTATAATATATGTTTGTTTGTTTGATTGGGTATTTGTAAACTATTGGAATCACTTTTACAATTTAAGTTAGAATAAAATTTTAAAATCAAGGTTTAATAGATTTAAATTCAATAGAATTGGATCAAATTTGATGCGTAAGAAAGAAATACCAGACAAAGTAATATGGTACTATAATATTTTAAATAGGGTGATCTAATTTCTTAGATCTGGATCTATTGTTTGAGAAATTTTGAATATTTAATATATTTTTGTAAAGCTCAAAAGAGGGCAATGTAGAAATTTTTTTGATTTCAATTTAAAATTATAATAAATTTAAAATCAATAATTAATAGATTTAACTTTAATATAGTTTGTTTAAATTTTACACATTTTTTTTAAAAATCACTACCAAAGTGAAAGGGTACTATAATATTTTAAGGAGATGATCTAGATTCTTAGATTTGGACCATGATGGGAAAATTTTGATATCAAATTTAAAAATTGTTTTTAGAATTTCAATATATTTTAAGTAGTATGATATATATATAAGAAGTAAGAAGTATACATATTAACCTTTCCATTTTTAATTATGAAATTTTATTAGGCCAAAAGTCAAGAGATTGAATTTACATTTTTCACCCTCTACTGAGAAAGTTTGCAAACCTTTTTTTTTTTTACAGCTTTAAAATTCACATATATTTTTTTTCTAATATTTTAATTTCAAAAAAATTCAAAAGATGTGGGATAATTGAATAAGTGAATCTTCAAAGTTTCTGATGATGGGTGCTATTATGTATTTGGCAATCTCAAACTTTGCAAGATTATTTTAAGAAAATATGCTGGTCTAAAAACTACATTTTTTGGAAAGTTTATGATCATTTTTGTATAGTAATTGGGTAATAGTTATTGGAAATCAAAAATATATATTATTACATATTTATTTTTTACAGAAATGTTTTATTTTTAAATATAAAAGAATATATATTTTTGAATATTGTTACCATAGAGATTATGGTCACAGGAAATACAACTTCTAGAAATGTCATCACTAAACCATCTGTTATAACATTTAGTAATATAAAAATTACAAAAAAATTATAAACTTTTAAAGCATAAATTGATAGATTTATTAGATATTAAAAATAATTCATTCAGATTTTTAAAACAAACATCTAACAAAGAAGATTTTATTTATTTTGCAAATTGAATATGTCCCATCTGAAATTTGATGCAAAACAGCACTTTGTTTTGATTAAAATCTAATTTTTAAAATAATTCCAAAAATCAAATGTGATCTTTTAAAATTTATTTAATCTCTAAACAAAAATATTTATTAAAATAAATTTATTACATTCTGATAAATAATAATAGTTTAATATTAAAGAGAAAGTTGTAAGCCTAAAGTAAATGAGAACAACGAAATCCATCAGAATGCTAGTGTAGTACAAGAGAATTGAATTATTGCAGATATATCTAGTGATATATATAAACTATATGTGGCAAATCAATTTGAAGTAAAATTGTACATATTTAACAAGTTCATTTACAATATAGTTTGGGAAAGAATTTTTTTAAAAAAACTAAAATGTAAAACTTCTAATCAGGAGCAAAAATGTCAAATAGTTTTCACTTAAAATGATATTTTTGTATTTTAGTCACTTAATGATTTATTACTCACATATATTATTATGTACACATACTATTTATTACATATACATAAGGGATATATATATTAACTTATAGCAAAAATATTTAATGATACACAGATATCAATTATAAGTGTCAAGTTGATTTAAAGTACAATATAGTTTTATATTTTCATTTATTGTGCACATACTAAAAAGTTAAAAATAAATAGAGATAAAAATTTTATATTAAATGCTTTTATTTATTATAAATTAAAAAGAAAAAAAATAATTGTTTTTTCAACCACAGTTGGATTTTAAATTTAAATAAATGCATGTGGGCTCCAAACATGAATTAAGTCAATCCCAAATAATGATTGACTTAATTCATTTTAAACCCCCATGCTTTTATTTCAAGTGGTTGAAGAAACAATTTTTTTGCCTTTTTAGTGTGTGGTAAATAAAAGCATTTAATATTAAAAAAAATTTACTTTTATTTATTTATGTATCAAATAAGTTAAGAGTGTGGACATTTATCCTCCATTTTTTTTCTCCATTAGTTAGATATAATGTATTTTTAAATAAAATGTTTTCTAAGCATAAAGTTGAAAGATTAACACAATTTAAGAGAATTCATAAACTATTTTATCAATTTGTAATGAAAGAAAAATCATTTTCAGAAGTGAGCTATTAAAGAAATAATGAAAAGAGTAAAGCATATTTATACTACAATTGTCTACACTTTTGAAATGGCTAAATTATAAACATGTTAAAAGATATTTTTTGCAAAGGCCTTGAATTGTAGGCAGAAGATTTGAAATGGTAAAATATCTGTACAGATATTTTTGCATTGCATCAAATAGCTTAAAAGTCTATTCTAAGAACACAGCCAAGAATTTGAAATAGATTAGTCCAAGATTTTTACTGCTAGTTGAAAATTATTGTATAAATTCCTAAGTCAATAGAGATTTAAAAACATCAAAACAATCATAGAGACCATGCCTTCCAATAAGAAGACAGTTTGCTTTCATAGAATTAAAAAAGCATGTTAAAGAGAAAGCATGTCATATCAATGAAGTGTTCATTTGTGATGTAACAGTTGTTTTGATATATCAAGATACTCTGTTGTCTATTTTACTTTAAATAAAAATAAAGAAGCAGTATAGATTTTATTATTAGGTTGTTGTTTTTTAAGTGCATGTGCACATTCTGTAAAAATATATGTAAATTTGCTCTTTTCTTTTTTTCTTTTTATTTATATTGTAATCTTAATTTATATATGCCTGTTATGCTTGTAAAAAAGCAATTGTGTTGTATATGTGTATGTGTTGAAAAACACTGTGTGTCTATTTGATAATATAGTAAACAAAATTTATTCTCAATAAAGCTTAAACAATGCATAAGCTATTATTCATTTAATATGATATGCTTAATGTGATCCAGTACAAAGATGATTGTTTTATTCAAAGCTGCCTACAGTAGCTATCTTTAAATTGATGTATGTATTAAGTGGTGACATAGTTTAGTTATTCATCGCAGAAATTTTAAACTGCTAGCATATCTGTATTATGAGTTACCACATGAAATCTGATAGAACATTTCATACCTTCATAGATCATGTGTGTATGCTAAGTATGCTTACATCAAAATATAGTGAATATTGCAGCTTCACTGTAACCCCAAAACAATAAATGATATAAAACATGGCATAAATATTTACAAATATATCTTAAAATTGTTCAAGGGCCATCCAATCATTTTAGAAAGAAAATATAATAAATTCCTAAAGGGATTGATTTAGACACATCTAAATTCTCATTCATAAAGGTAAATCCCAAAATTAGTCTGTGAATGGGATTAAATTGCATTACCATCTGGCAACTATTGATGACTTGAAATTATAGTGGATGGCACTAGTATTCAGAGAGAAAACTATTTTTGATATAGAAAAGGCCAAATAATGTTATTGAAAGGATCATCTTAATTCTTGCTTCATTATTCAAGGTATGATAAAAATATTTTTATTTGCTTGAAATATCATTATTATCATATAAAATAGAACTATTGATTTAATAGTTTTTCAGGTCTGTATGTTGTTTTGTTATGATTTTAAAAAAAGCTCTAAAGTGTCCATGATCAGTAAATCATTATATCTTCCTAGAAGTTTGGACCCACAAATATTTTAGATCAGCCATTGTATTTCTGTTTATACCTTTCTAAATGAAAGCACCATATTCATTTTATTGTTCTGTAAGGCAGAAAATGTCACATTTTTTTAAAATAAAGTTTCTATTAAAACAGACATCATCAGAAAAAACATATAAAATTCTCATTTTAATGAGTTCAAAGAACAGTCTTATATATGTAACACAACTCTTAAAATAATTCCATGCCTAACTTAAAAATACAAATTAGGAATTTTAATTTTAATAATCTAAATACAAGTATTATATATATATATATACTTAAACTAGATGTAATTAGGGGGGATGTTGGAGTGGATGACTGAAGAGTGCTTGAAAGTCTAGGTTCAAATTTTAACTATATATATATATATTGTACTGTATTTTATCCTAGTACAAATAGCGTTGGCAATTTAAAAGTTGAATTGATAAATTCCTAATGAAAAATATATTTATATAAATATATTTGATCTATTCATTTAAACAACGTGAGTGTATATGTTTTTTTAGGTGTGTTTAATGAAATTAAAAAGAGAGAATGAATGTGGAAAGTATAATAAAAATCAAAGAGAAACTTACTTTGTATTTGTTAAATTTACAATAAACCATTATCGCAAGGTCATCAGCAGCATGGAAACAAAGTGATAACATTCTTTAGGTAATTAAAGATGGTGATCAAGAAAAGAAAAAGAAGACTTTGTGAGCTGAATTCTTTTAAATTTTGTACACATTGGCAGGTCTCAATAGGAGTTGCACAGAAAGAAAAAAAATAAACAGGACAAAAGGAATAACAGTTGGTGCAGAGGGTCCTTCTTAGATCGTCCTTCCTGCAGAGATCAGTAAAAATAAAAATAAACGTGAAGAAATTATGACAGTGGGCCAAACTACTGTTACTAATAGACTGAAATATTAAGATGTGTGAGTAGTAGCAGTCCATTTGCCGGAGTTGCCTTGTACCTGTGTCATGAACTACCTGAGTGAAGAAGCCATCTCCTACTAGATTTTAACCACAAGAACTTAAAGATCGCCAGAATACTGGACCGCAGATCCATTCTAAAGAAATCCATGCATGGTCAACATTAGAAATCCTGCACATTAACATTCAAAATTACCGTTAAGTAACTTTATTAAATCAAAAAATTAGTGATCACTTTCTTGAACTCTTAAGCATGATGAACTGTCGCCACGAGTCATATGAATAAAAGAAACAAATGTTAGCTGTAGTTTTATATTTTGATGGGCTTTTTATATTTTATTCTCTCGATCATATTAATGTTTTGTTTCGTATTAATAAAGTAAAATATAACTTACGTTGTTATTAATTCTTATAGTTCTAAATTCATTACAATTTAGACAGTATTATAATTCAAATAAATTGCCAATGTTGTACTGAAACACAATCCTCCGGACATTCCAAAATGTCATCGTAGCTAAATAAATAAAAAAGGGATTTTTGCCAGTGGGTTCTGATATAGAACTCTGGCGCCTTTCAAATAAATTAAAAGCTGGTTTACTTGATCCCCATTATTTTAGTAGCTACATTAGTTAAAAGAGTGTTGTGTGACCAGGAAAAATAATTGCGTCCATTAAATCTTACTAAATTGTATGATGAAACAAATTTAATAGATAGGACGTAATTTGGTCACTGAGTACGAGTAGTTAACTCGTTTAAAACACTAAATAACGTAGTGGACATTACAATATATATATTGTAACAGGAACACATGCTGTTACATGCTAATAAATAAAATTAGAAATTAAAAATAAAAGTTCGCAAATAAAAACTTCTTTTTAAGAATTAAAAATTGAAAATTAAAAGTCATCTAAACTCGTACATATATATAAGATCGCACAGATGAAAAATTATTAAAAGAAAACTATTAAAAAAGAAAGTATTTTAAAACCAAATTTAAGAAAAAATTTAAAAGATTTAAAGATAAAAATATATCATTAAAAAGAATGTACAAATTTAATTAGTGCTATTGTGTAAAATGGAAATGATTATTTTAATTAGTTAAAAGTAAACTAGCCCTTGGACATCTCAAAATGTATAATTAAAGGTCATATAGGAGAGAAAAAACAATAGGAACAGAATCCCCCAGGAAATGGACCTCAATGAGAGTATCATCACCATCATGACATAATGTTCACTCGATCCGAAAGTTTAATATAAAAGGAAAAGTTTGGAAATAAATTATTAGAAAGAGATGTGAAAGAAGAGATGTGAGACGCACTTTCAATTCCTTCAGTTTTCTAAAAAAAAGAAAGAGAAATGACCAATCATTTTCCTATATTGCAAACCACAGGATATCAGGACCTGGAAATAAAATACCAGCTAATTTAGTAAAGGACCTCCGGATGAATCAATAAATGTAAATGGCCAACAGCATACCGGGGGAATTAACGCTGGATCCCAAACTGCAAGCAACTGTTAAGGATGAACTTTTGAAAACCATAAGAACTCTATATATAACTAATGAACATTAATTTTAAAACTTTCCAGTATTTGAAAACAGTAAGAACTCTAAATTCTAAACTTTTCAATATTTAAATAGAAATAGAATTTCCTATCTGACTAAATTATTTATTAATTATTTTTATTGAATGTATTATTTTTTTGTTAAATCATTTCCATTAATTTATTTTTTCCATTCTTTTAAGTTTTATTATGATTTTTTTTCTGTTAAACAACTTTTAATAAATGTTAAATTTAAGTCGGGCATGAATGGCTGCATGGATTTGTAAAGTTGTATTAGTTTAATTAAGGGAGGGTTAATCTTAGATTATTTGTTTCATAGTTGGATTGGTTTAATTGATTGTATATATTGGTATAATTAGTAAATGTAGTCTGAAGATCTGCTACATGCAGGATCACATTATGTACCGCACTTGGGCAAAATAAGTCCCATTTTGTATTGACCATCAGAGACAGATGGTATTCCCTGCTCCGTGGATCACCCCATTGCCTATGGAATGGGATTGTAAGTCAGCAAAAAGGACCACAATCCCTTCTGATGGAGTTTTCTTTTTTTTATTGTTGTTCTTGCCAGACAGATGTAACATTCTTGTACTGGACAAGACAATTTCTTCTCTATAACCATGCTGTTCAGATGTGCATTCCTGACAGTATGGTATTGTGCTGTCATATTCATGCTGCATTGAATACATCGATATATCAGATGGATTGGCATTGGTTTGAATGTGAACTTTTGGCCTAAGGTTAAATAAGGGATAGAATATTTTCCTTTACAAATGCAATCTATGTAGTCTAGTCTATCCATATTCAACACTCTAATGAAATAATAAATTCATCTGTGCGAACTTCTAAAATAAAAATTAAATTGTAAATTAAAATCTAAAGTAAAGTTATAATGTTTTATAAAAAAAAATTAAAGTTATACTAAAATATAATTCTAAATTTATATATGTTTAATAAATGTTTGTGTGTGTGTTATTACTGGCAGTGGCTTCTCACATTTTTTTAATATTGAAAATATATTTTAATAAGAATTTATATGTCATAAATCTCTGCATCTCCATGAGCTTATAATAAAACATGTAAAAGTTGGATTATTAACAGCACGTATCTGTCTACTATATAAATTTTCCAGGTTCAAATAGCCTGGTAGTGCCCAGTATGGCAGATATGGTAAGACTCAGATTTCCCTGACCATTATAATATATATATATATTGTACTGGGTTCGAATATGTGCCATTCGAAACACCGGCCTCTTAGGCAGAGAAGAACAAAACTCAGAGAGTATGTATGTCCAAACGATAGCTATAAAATATATAACTAGCATTACATTTTCGGGACATAACTTCTTCTCAACTGTTGAATTCAACACCAAGTTCAAAGCACTTTTTTGTTTTGTATAAACATGGGTGCCAGCTATTCATCCAGAAGATAAATAACACACTTTGAACAATGACCACTAATTCAACACCTAAGTTACACCCAATACTAGCTCAGCTACTGGTAATCACTAACAGATTAGTTGTGAAAAGAATTGACCGACAAATAAAGCTTAAGTTTAAAGTCAATGTATTTGAATTAACATGTATACTCTAACTTTAAATATTTTTATAAATATTATTTACTAACATAATACTGGTATTTTATATATATATATATATAATGATCATGCACATATTAATTCACACACTGACATATATAATAAAGCATTAAATAATATAAAACCTATATTTAGAACACACAAATTAATAGTTCATTTTTATGTGCTATAGAGTTCTTAAACTTGGCTCTTGGTTTTACGAATGTGATGTCCACTTTAGAAATGAATATAAGAAAATGTTTTACCTAGGATTTTAGAACATGGATGCATTTTGCTGTTTGCTGCTTCTAATGAGATATCTCTAACTGGTTAGATTTGAAGTTTCTTGAGGTTTCATTCTTATTCATCGGTATTATTCCTGGAGACAGACAAACATTGATGGAGGGCTGTTATGCAGACATTATTTTCAGGGGCAGGTTTTGCTGTTTCTCTGGGACTCAGGCTGTGAGAAAGTCGTATATTTTCTGAGGTTTTAACACTGCATTCTTGATTCTGGATCCATAATAAAGTGACTGTTTTGAACTCAACTGTTATCTTTGATGCAATTAACTCGACTAAATGTCCGATAAAATTTTGTCTATTTATATTTACGACATGTTGTCATTTTTGATATCCTCCGGCAATATCTGTTGTCGAAATTCCTTTGATAATCCTTTAACTACGTGTTTTTGAAGATCGTTTAATTAGTAGCCATGCAAACATGTTGTTTTTATATTTGTATTAGTAGCCACCACTGAGTGTTTTTTAATTCTTTAACTTTCATTTATTATTTTTTATTTATTTAATACAGATACATTTATTGTATTTATAATCGCACATATACATATATATATATATATTACTAACAAACTTATATTAATCATTTATGCACATATATACTTTATCTAGACTCAATACTAGTTTTAATTACCTTTGTCTCTAGGTTAAATAAAAAGAGATTTATATTTTAAACTTGAAAATCAACTTTTAATTTCTTTCCCTTTTTCTAATCAATCACTTATAACTTTCATGAACAATATTTTCTTTAACTAATAACAATAATAAAAGGAATTCTTTACTTATTTGAAAACCAACTTCTTTTAATTTGATGTTTCTAAAGTGAACCCCCTTCCCACTTTTAATTAAATATTTTTAACTTTTATTTCAAAAAACTCTTTAACTTTTACATTTACTAAACAAACTGCAGTAAAACTCTTAAACTTTTAATTTTACGTTTTTCTTTTACCAAAGATTTTTATTTTAATAATTTTTTAGATAAAATTATTATGTACCAACTATGATCTTGGTACAATATATAGCAATTACTTGTAAAGAATGAATTGTATGTTTCCTACCAGTAAGTTTTGGATATGATATATGATTAATGCCATCCATATTTATAATCTTGGAGCTTATTAATCTATGGTCCATTCAGTAATCTGCATCTATAAGTTCTAATATAGTGATAATTGTTTTTTACAATGACCCTTTTAACTATAATATAATTCATTACAATTGCCCTGTTTCTGCCACTATCAATTCTTTCATCAGTCATCTAATGACATCTTGCATTATAAACTCTAGATTTTTCTTTATATTTATTGTAAAATAATATTTAAAGGTCTTAAATCAGCAAAGGTTCATTTCAAATTATGCAAAATAATATTTGAATAACTTTTACAAAATTAATCAATCCGAATAACTTTCCTAATTTCTAATAATAGCAAAAAGAATTCAAAAGGCCAATCTGATTTAAGTTATTATTACAACCTTTGTCTGATATAATTCTGTTCTTGTAGCAATTTGAGGTGGACACTTGTGCTTATTGTTATTATCATTTACATTGGCTCTTTTAACTAAAACTACTTTCATTTGCTATATATTTTGACTGCTTTCCCCTCCTTCCTAGTGTAATTTAGATGGGATTTGAACTCAGACATTCAAACTCATTTCATCTTATACAACTGTGCATAGTTGCAGGGAGCTGCCTTTCTAAATTATATTACTTTCAGTATTGACAATATACTTGCATTTAAATAGTATATTCCTAAATAAATAAATATGGGGAAAAATTTTTACTTTATTGATTGACGTAAAATTTCATTCATACAGTGGGAAATTTAATACTAATATATTGGTCCTAATCTTTGCAAATATGTTGAATTATTTCTAATATAAAATGTCAAATGTTTTTTTAGAATAATTCAAACTTTATTTAAACTTTTCAAATACATTCATCTGTTTGTAATAGCATACAATATTATTCTCCTCTCTGGCCTAACCAATGACAGTTCTAGCATAGATGCAAATTTGGACCTTTAGATTTGTGATACTGAATTTAAACTGATGTGCATCTTTTTAAATTCAATATTCATAAATCTAAAGTTTAAAATTCCTGAAGAAGAGAGTAATACCATTCGAAATGTATTATAAACTAACCTCTGCATATTACTAACAGCTGAATGTATTTGAAAATTAAACAAAGTTGAATTTTTCTAATATTAGATGTTAGAAATAGTTCAATGTATAATTATTACTAAAATGTCCAACCTTCAGATAAGCATTGAACTGTATATGTCACTTTGTTTTTGTTTGTGCTATTGATATTTAGCATATAATTTTATTCAGCAATGCATTAAGTTATTTTAACTTGATCACAGTTGTATTCAAGTTGTGTTGCTGTTTATATATTTATAGTGAAGCTGCAATGTATGCTATATCATTATTCAATATGCTATCCAAAAAGATGTAAATAAACAACAATAACAAAAATTATTAAAATTCATAAACTTAATAAATTTTATAATAAAGTGGCAGGGGTTTTTTTTGCCTTGGAGTGCCACATATGATCATGTTTATTAATATTTTCTCTTTTTATGTTGAAAGCACATACATTTTATTCTTTTTTTAAAAAAAATTTAATAAACAATATTTTGCATAATAAAATGTTTTCTAAGTATAATGTCAAGTTTTACAAAATTAAGAACATTATAAATTCGTAAAGTCAGTAATGAAGTAAAAACATCAAAACAACTCTGATAATGAACAAAGATACAATATAATAAATTTTTTTATTTGTATTTTTTGAACTAATGTGAATGAGTGAATTTACATACAGTAACTATATATGTAAATGTGCCCTCTTAATTTATTATTAATAACTACATTATTTTTTAATTTTGTGTATATTATAATCTTAATTTATATATGAATATTATATATACATAAAAAAGTGTTTGTGATATATATATATTCTGCCCTCCTCCTCCGTCCGTTGTCCTCCATAGAATTTCATATAGTGTTTAAAATATATTCCGGGTTCTAGCTCAGTTTAACAAATGAAAAAAAATGAAATATCCAGCATTAATTAAAATAATGACTAGCTCTACCTCTTAAAATACAAGTGCAGTTATATTTGTAAATGAATTAATAAATATTTATTATTTTCATGAGACATGGAGTGACGATACGGAGAACGAGATAGACTACATTGAGATATTATCCACATGATACTATCTCAATGGCATAAGAACACTATTCCCCCTTTTTACTATACTAAATAACTAACTTATAGTATTCCTACGACTTTCTAAGCTCTTTTCACTACGATTAAAATAATAATCATGTCTTAATATTCTTTGTAATAATAATCTAGCTCAATTAAATAGGATTGGGTAAATAAATAGAATAAATAAAATAAAATAAAATAAATCTCAGGTTCATAAATTGTATTCTAACTGATTTAAAATTACGGTAGTAAACTATGAAAAGGGAATTTTATGTCATAATTCACTGCGCAGCAACTAACGATAATAAATAATAATAATAATAATAATAATAATAATAATAATAATAATAATAATAATAATAGTATAATATAATCTTATTACTTCCTAAATGAAATAAATAATTATGTACGTGGTATTATTTCAATAATCTGACAACAAAATACGTGTGGTAACATTAGCATATAATTTATTTTAATATTGTGGCAACCAACTTATGACCAATAAATGATATAATTATGATCTTCTAATTTTATCATACAAATAAATTTTCAAAATTATTATAACACTTTTATGTTTACCTATTTTGTGCAAAACTATATGTCTGTTTCAATTATAAATGTGTATTGTGATATCATGCATCCATGTGGAGAAATAATAACGAGGACACAAAGCTTTATAATAAATTTACAACAAAGTTTATTAATAACATAAACAAATAACAATCTTTACATTATGTACATTGGACATCCTTTCTCTCCTATCACAAAATTATTTTACTAGTTTATACAATAAAACCAAACTCCTACTTATTTTACTAGTTAATTCTTATCGTTTAAATACTTAAGAAAGTACAGTATTATTATTATTGGATTTCTTATTTTGGTTTAACATGTTACAAGATGTATTTATTTATAATTATCACTACTGCTTTGTATCCCTACTATTTTTTAAAATTATATTTTTATAAAATTACATTCGTGGTAAATATTCTACAAAATCATAAAACTCTAATTTTATATTGGTTATATAGAATCCTACAGATTCAAAACATTCTTCTACATTTGATATTACGTTTTGCTGTTCACTATACAATGCTTATTAATCTAATATACTAATTCAAGCCTTGCTTCGGATGGTAATTACAATTATTAACACACCATGCACAAATGTATGTGTCTATTGCACATTATTGAATTATTTTCTTAACAAACATGCAACATTTATTTTCTAAATATTATTATAAAAAATATTCAAATTTTATTATCACTTAAAAAAAAAACTTTGTTTTAGATTTCTCTTTTAAAAATCTTATATTCGTTTCCAAATTGGTTTTAAACTGTATTATATGATTCTTTCTCTCTTTATGATTTTTGTACTTTCACTTTTAAAATTACACAATTCTAACACATTCCAGTAAATAAACTATTCTTACTTAAACGATAACATACCCTCAATTCTATTTTATTCATTATTTCTGTAAAAAATATCTTTCTGACGATGCAGATTCATGAAAACAAGGATAGCGAAAATAGATGCACAGGATCAAAATAACTAGAATATTATCCGTCATAAACCTTGACAATAATGGCACAGTGAATTCAAAAACACTATAGAGGAGCGACCTTTGTCTGTCTGCCCACCTCTATTATGGGAGTGATGCTAGGGCTATTTCTTCAGCTTTATATAACATCAAAGAATTTAAAAGATGCGTAGGGACACTGTCCAAAATATATGTGTTCAGTGATAGGGCTTGGTTGGCTATACTGAAATCACACAAACTAACTATGATCCAAATACTTTATTTTTCTTATTTCTTAGCAAAACATCATCTTGGTTTCCTCTGCACTAGTACTACCGGGTCACTATCCGATCTTATTTCTTTAGATTTTTCTATACAGTACATCGACAGATTCTTATCTACATTTCTAACAATAATAAAATTCATTTTATTTCAAAACTATACAGCTGTTCTCTAAGAAAATCTTTTACTGCTTTTCTCGTATATTTATCATATACAAACTATTTTAAAATATCTAATACTTTGTTACATGAAAGTTCAAAAGAATCACACAATTGTTTTGACAACTTATAATATTAATTATACTTGAAATAACTCATTGCATGCATATTTTAAAATTACTCTTATCTTGGAATATGTTTTAATGTTGTATAAAATGTGTACTTATAATTTTAAAACTTTCACACATCATTCTTAATCAATAGATGATCTAAAAAAAATGCATTATGCATTATGAATAAATACCAAAATTACCAAAACGATCTTGATCTTCTCGATTGTGTTCTGTGGGCTTCACCATTCCATTAATTCTTGTAGATATAAAAATTCCATACATACTTTTTTATTTTTAAAAACAATATTTCTATCATTCTATTAAGCTATTATATTTAAATCTCATTATTATTAAATTTATGTTTATATGTTTTCCCTAATCTAATATAGCATTTTATATTTTAAAATAAATTAATAAAACATTTAAATTATATTTACGATACTTCTTCACCAGACTTTCTTGAACCGTTCATCTTTAAGCTAAAAAAAAATACATCTTATTTCTTCTTCAGTCACTTAATGTTCTATTTTAAAGTAAAACAATAGCTCTGTTTAATAAATCTTCATAGACGACAATCCTTGGTTTTTCACAATATTGTATACAATTATTAATTCATGGCATTCTTTTTTACTATTGTCTGCTAATATTTTCCCGCGCGACTTTTACGATGCATCTTGTGCGTACTTTTATTTAAAGATTCAGTAAAATTTTTCGGTTTCCATGGATCCATTTTCATTAAGTAATTTAATTTTATATCATTCAATTAGGCATTTTCTCCATTGAATTCTTTATAATATTTTTCTCTGATTAGATAAAGTTTTATGCTCCTTTCCATAAAATCCATAATGGCACTTTCATATTTTTCTATTGCTTTTTTTTTATTCCAAAATTCTTGTACTATATTTTTAATAATGTTTTCCTTTAAAAGATAAACATTCTTTCTTCATCATAATTTTTCTTTATGATAAAACGCATATTAAAATTTTTCCATAGAGAAAAATAAAATAACTTTAAAGTAGCCTTATAAATTTTTGCGTCATAATTTTTTCCTGACGGCATGTAACTTCTCTTTTAAGTTCTCATATAGCGTCCCAATTATATTTATTTGAGTGACAAAAATAAGTTTCTGGTTGAGCATAGATAAAGTTGCATTAGGACAATTTCCAAATATTTTTCCTTCGGTAATAAATTTGGGTAATTTTCCTTGTGCTTCCATCTCCACTGTAGGTTTTGATTAAATTCGAATAAATTCCCTGGTAAGATAACTTTTAAAATTAGCAATTCATATCGATACAGTCAAAATATATTATATGTTACAGAAGAACTTTTTTAAAATAAATACAAAATTTTAAATTTATATCACTTTTCCAGCTACGGTGTTATCAGCTACAAAAATGTGTTACTTTCCCTTTCACTTACACATTCCTTCTCTCTGCTCCGTATAATTCCTGTATTTTGTCTGCTAATTTACCTCCGTTGATTGGTTAATAACTTTATTTTAGCGCGAACAAATTTATCCATTTTAGTTTTATAACAGAATAGAAGTTTAAAATAAAGAATTGATGACGTAATGTCTGAAATATTATTTAGACTAGTACTTTTTAAATTCAATTATACTTTTATAAAAATTATTTAAGCTTTTAAAATAATTATTAAAACAATATTTAATACTTCAACTTGTACTTTAATGATCGATGGCAATTATATCTAGTTTCAAATTCACAAACTTTTATTATTATTTCAATAAGCGTGTGTGTGAAGGTATATAATATACAGTCATGTGTTTACTAACTTTATCAAATGATTTTTTATTTACGTCTCGGTCTAAATTACCAAAACTAATATATTTTTATATAAAAATTTGGAAAATAATTTTAAAAATGTAGAACTAAACATAATTCTCACCATCCCAAAGTTTATTTTAAAATAGACTTTATTAAATTTGACTATTAAATATATTTACAACACTACATATAGTATTTATTTAATTTATTAGTTTTAAATATTATACTCAAATTATTAATATACTTTTAACTATCTATAGCTGTATTATTTTATATGGCCAGCTTTTACAACCATAAGCAATGATATATTTAAGCTTTATTTAATTGTTTTCTTTTAAAATAATCTATTACATTTTTAGATACCAGGTATTTTCAGCTTTTAATTGTACTCTAAAATCTAATTATCCTATTATTATTTATATATCATACAAATATAATTTAAAATTTAAAATTTTTTAATAATTGACCATTCTACCTTATTATGACCTACAGACAAGGGCACAATATATATATATATGTGTGTGTGTGTGTGTTGAAAAATATAAACAATACATATTCTATAAAGCAAAACTCTCCATACAGTATTGCCACCTGTGCTAAACAGAGTAATCAATGGATGCCAGAAGGCTTGTGCATAAAATTCCTATCTAATGCCTACTCATCCAATATCCCCAGACTAGTTTCTGGCTTGTGGCCTTCATCAGTGAGGAGCTTTGGATCTGAGAGCACTGCATCTATGATGCATCTATGATGCAGTGCTCTCAGATCCAAAGCTCCTCACTGATGAAGGCCACAAGCCAGAAACTAGTCTGGGGATATTGGATGAGTAGGCATTAGATAGGGATTTTATGCACAAGCCTTCTGGCATCCATTGATTACTCTGTTTAGCACAGGTGGCAATACTGTATGGAGAGTTTTGCTCTGTTTATCAACAATTAATGTGCTAGTATAGGAAATGTGATCATGTGATGCTTAATGGTTTAATACATATTCTATTATAATCAAAGCTTAGTAACCAAATGTAAACTTTTTTATGTGATATGCATAAAGAAGGCATGGGACAAAAAATAGAAAATATCACTGATACACTGCATTTGAAGATCTTTTTATTATTTTTCAAACTTCATACCTTGAAAATTTTAATTCAGTTTTATAAATGCTTTATAAAATAAAATGTGTGCGCATGTTGTATATATAGTTTTTGTTATAAAACTAAACAGCATAAAATTAAAGTGGATGAAAGGGGAAAAACCACTATCCTAAACTTCAATTATGAAATGGACTTCTTCAAAACAAATAAGGAAAAAAACAAATATAATCTACAAATATAATATTATGTAATTTTTTTATACTGAATGTTTCTTATATATGTAAGTAGAGGGATTTGAACTTAGGATTTTTCCGTCTATATTTGCCCTCCACTCCATCTCAAGCAACTGATACACATGACCACATACTTGTGAGAAAGGTAAATGATCCCCAATGTATATATTTTTTTACAAAACCAGCACTTATCAGTTGGATCAGATCAAAATCTCACACACATGAATGGTTGAATAGTTGTAAGAGTGAGAAGTGCTGAGCGCTGATTGTATATATGTGTGGGAGATTATAATCTGGCTTAATTAATTAGTGCTGGTTCTACACAAAATGTGTATATTGAGGATCATTTATCTGTTTTGCATGTATGTGTATCGGTTGCTTGGGATATAATGGAGGATGAATATAGACTGAAAAATTATAAGTTCAAACTCCTCTACTTAAGTATAATAATAATAATAAAGAAAAAATACACAATACAAAATTACTAAACATGATATGAAAATTATTTACTATCAGTGGATATATGAAAAATTTCAACAATATAAATTTTGTGAACCATATTTTCTTTATAAATATTGTTTTATTTTATGAACTACTTATTTTCAATATATATATATAGTGCATTTTTATATTTTTCACCTATGTGTTAATTATCTCTTACAGACACTTTTATGATCTATTCCCATGAATACAAGGATAGGTTAAAATTATCCACACTCTGAATATTAAAACTTTTATTTGACCCTACTGTTTTATTAGCAATTTCTGTGCAAGGTGGCTGTCTCTCTGGTCATAGCTGTGATTTGTAAGAAAAAAGAGCAGTCTGCAGAAATTCACTTTTTGTAGTCTGAAGATGTGTCTAGAACTGTACATAGTGTGGAGAAACTATTTTATCATGAAGAAGTGTGTATGAATAGATGGATAAAGAAATTCAAGGAAGATCGCATAAGTGTCAATCATAAAAGTGAGCCACATTCCTGTCCATATTTATGATAATATGATTAATCATGCACATGAAGTGATTCTATTGGATACATGAATGTCAGTAGATTATGTGTCAAATCATTTGCAGATCAATCATAGTTCTAGATATAATAATCTATGACAGAAATGGGTTTCATAAAGTTTGTATACAGATGGGTACCAAAACAAGTGAAAAAAGAGTACAAACAGAAATGTTTTGACATCTGCAAACAAAATTAGGACCAATGCTCTAAGATAAGTAAAAGTATTTTAAAAAGAATCATAACTGGATTCATCACTATGAGCTTGAAAATAAATGACAGTATGGAATGAAAACATCTTCAATCACTAACCATGAAAAAATTCAAAATCAACCATCAGTTGTAAAATTGGTGCCTACTGTTTTCTGGGATTCTCATGAGCCAGTATTTAAACATTATCAAGAAAATTGTTTAACTGTCAGCAGTACTTATTATAGTGAGATCTTCACTGAAGAAATTAAGTTTAAAATTCAAATAAAATGTAGAGAACTGTTATACAAAGGCATTGTTTTGTTGCATAACAATGTACACTATAGATCATTCTTCAAAAACTTCATTTTGAAGTATTGGAGCATTTTCCCTTTTACTCCATCAGATTATCACCTGTTTGGTCCTGTAAAAGAATCCCTGCAAGGATGAATGTTGCATTTTAATGAGGAAATGTGAAAACTTGTCAGATCAAACAAAGTGTATTAAAAAACAGGGAGACTGCATTAAAAATTAATATATTTATCTTTTCTGAAAGTTGATTAAATTAAATTCTACCGCTAGAGTGCAAATAAATTTTGAGTCAACTTTGAATATACAGATTTATATTTGTGATTTAGATCATGTTTATAAAAATTCTACTAACAATAACATAAAAATTTATATTATACTTTCTGAAACTAATTTATCTTTTATTTTAGTTATCTTCTCATTATTAAATATTTTTTTATTTTTATATTCCAACAGTGAAAATAACTACAAAAAGATGAATTATATATTTAAAATAATTATTTTGTGTTAAGAAAACATAATATAAATTTGAGTGGATTTTTATATTACTATTGTTATAGATTGATGTAAATATCATAAATTATAAATATTGATCTGAATATATTTATAAGAATAAACCTTGAAAATAATTTCACAATGAAAGAGAATATTATACCGTATATGAGGATTAGAATGAAAAAAAAGTTAATAAAATAAAAAAAAGATTTATTAATAAAAGTTATGTTGAATATATATATTGGAATTAGTAAGCGATTTTAGAAAAAAAATAAAAAATAAAGAGGAATACTTATGAAGTATTGATTTATTAAATTATAAATGAATAAATGGGAACTTCAGGAATAAATATTGTTTATAATGATAAATTTTTATATCAAAATTATTTTAAATACATATATATATATTAAATTTGAATTATTTATATTATATATTTTTATCTGTCTTTATTAATGGATTATATTTTGCGAGTAGTATCAGTCATGTTTTTTTTTTATTATTATTATTGTAAATCAAAGTAAATATATTTATTTAGTAATTTAAAAATTTATGAAATTGATTAACAAATGAAAGAAAAGTTATAAATTTAATAAGGAAATTTTATATTTAAATAATAATGCGTACATTTTCAACAGAATAATTAAAAGAAGTACAGAACGCAAAGTAAATCGTTGATTTATTAATTTTTTATTATTAATTTTTTAATAAATCTATTATTGATTTTGCTTGAGTTTTAAATTATTTTTTTATTAATTTTATTTTAATTCGAATAAAATTATAACTAATAACAAGAGTTATAAATTTATTTAAAAAATGAATATTTTTAACAAAAAAAACATTTAATAAATTTCTGCATTAACTATAAAATATTTTAAAACATTATTAATTGCATTATCTATACAACATTATGTTTATGTACATATTTAATTATTATGCAAAACTTCTCATACAAAAATAAAAGTATGCTGGGAAGTGATATCAAAAAAGAACATAAAAATTCCTATGATTTTAACTCTGATAAGCATTATAATTCATTTTCAGAGTTGCAAATCTGTATTGAATGAAATAGTTTTATTAAGTAAAATACTTTGTATGATTGTTTGTTTTTAAAATTTATATTAATAACTTGGAAATAAACTGTTTAATGATTAGTGTATTTAACTATCATTCTCATAATCAGGGATTCAAATCCATAATTGAGATTATATATATATATATATATATATATATATATATATATATATATATATATATATATATATATATATATATATATATATATATATATATTAGGTGATTATTTTGTAATCAACTTAACAAATTAACCAATGATAAGTCAGTAAATGTGTATTTAGTTATTTTTAGTTATAGGATAAATATTTCAATAAATGTGGGTTGGTTGCATAAATATTCATCTACTAACTATAAAACAAAACTACAATTGTATTATAAACAGCTATCATTTATTAGAAAGAATATATCACTCTAGTTTGAGCCCATGATTTACTCTTACATTTAATTTGATAATATAAAAAAATGTTTTGCCTTACTTTTATCTATTTGCATTTTTTTTTGTTTAATATATCAACAGCAAAATATCATCTGCATTATAGAAAACAATCATTAACTATTTTTATAAACTATATTGAAATTTTATGAATAGACAGAAAATTTTTTGTAAGATAACTTAAGAGTTAGTTGATTTGACATTATTAGTAATAACAAAAAGAAGTAAATATATCTTTTTGAAAGTATATATACAGAAACTTGAAGAAATTTTATCATTTGCCCTCCAAATAAGAGTGGATAAAGAAGATAAAGAAAATACTGCAGAAAAACGTTGAGAAGTGTTTTTAGAAATCAAAACTTAACAAATAAAAATGTGATAAAAATCTGATGAGATTTACACTTAAACAATTTTCAGCATTCAAGAATTTAACAGTTGGTAATATTTTGCATGCACTATCAATCTACATTCTATTATTAACAATGTTTTACTCACCTCAAGCCCTAGAATTGTGCTCTGAAATATCAATTTGAGGCATGATTTCGAAATAAATATGATGTTTAAAATTGAAGAAATTCAAATAGCATACATTGACTTTTATGAGTCATTATGGCACTTCCCAATTTGCAAGCTGTAAAAGTGATTTTTATAAGATATAAACCATGAAAATAATTTGAAGCAAATTTCATTTCATGCTAATTCAAATCTTTATTTAATTAATAAAAAATAAATAAATTGGAATATAGATTACTAATAAAAGATGTTTATATTGTTTATTGCAGGTGAGTGTTCCAATAAATTCATAAAAATGAATTTATGCAGACAATTTGATTATTATAATTTTAAATTAAATTAAATATTGAATAATTATTTTTTTAAATCAGAGCGAAAGAAACTTACCTACTGTAAGTATACAACAATTCTCAGGAACTCTTAGAGAATATGAATACATTTAACACTAATGTTATTACCAGTAAATTATTTAACTATTCACATTTTTTCTCAGTTCCAGTATTATTATTTTTTTACAATTTTGAATTAAATTTAAAATATTTTTTCATTTCACAAATATTTATAATTAAACTTTTTAAAGCAGTGTAAAGAAATTTAACTATTTGGACACTACAGTAATGCTGCACAGAGTCTCCTACTTGTTACTGCTTTATTTAAAAATTTAAGACTCTTCAGTTTTTATAAACCCTTGAAATAAACATTCTTACATTTGTGTTCTGAAATTTTTTTGAATGTAGCACCAAAACTGTGATAGTCTAAGATGTTCAATATTATAATAATTATTATTTTATAAATAAAAAATTCTGTGATATATTTGATGAAATAAGAATAAAAATTACAATATTAGAAAAAGTTTAATTGGAAAAACTTGCTGATTGAAGATAGATAAAAGTAAAAGAAAAATTAATTTGACATATAATTAATGAAATTTTGAAAAATGTGTTGAAGAATCTTTTGAGTAAAAGAAAAAGAGCTAGAAAGTAAAGGAAGCAGATAAATAATCTTAAATAAATAAATAGACATAATGATTTGAAGACAACTCAAAGAGTTTGAAGATAGAGTGTGCTTCAAAATAACAGTGATAATGAAATTTACTAATAATACCCTATTAACTGCAGATTAGTATATTTTCTGATTATCAAATAAGCAATGTTAAATTATACAAAATATGTCAAGCCTAAATATAGACATCTAGAATAAACAAATGTCCATTAAAAGAACATTTTTCAATTGAATTATTGAATGAGCTTTTGATTTCAAAATACGTAAATATCACTAGTCAGTAAGACTCCTCTCACATCTTTTTTATTTTAGGATCCACCTGTAAACAAATGACTTTTACATTTCATCCTGCAACTGTATTAACAGTTACAATTTAAAATATTTTTTAGATGAAGAATGGATGTTCAAAGATATCTGTATCCTAAAAGAAATAAAAAATATTTTGAATATATGTCATCTTAAAAGTAATCATTCATGATATTGCAAATATTCATGTAACTGTTTACCAATAATTTCTAAAAATTTGTCCATTGGTAAGAAGTATGGAAAATTGCTAAGATTTTATATATACAATAGTCATGTATATTTATTTATAAAGCAATTTAAACATTTCAGTTTTATTAATTAAATAGAATATAAGAATTTTCATGTTATTAATCAAATAAGAATATAAACATATATTTATAAATATTAAACATTGAAAGCATAAAGTTAAACTAGTCAATAAATTATCCCAAATTGACAACTCAACCAGACTAGCCAAAAATATAAATTCTAAAACATTACCAATAGTTTCACTGCTATAAGCAGAATTCTCAAGTGCAAAGATCTATAAAATAACATATTTAAACTAAACATTGCCCACAATTACACTTGCACCTCATTCACCCTTAATATTAAACAAACTTTCAAAGAAATTAACTGCTTCAGAATCATAAATTTTTAACAATAAAGATTCTTTAATTCTTATTTTAATTTCATTTGTCTCAAAGAAGACAATCTTAATTTCATCAAAATTAATAATGTGACCTGTATTTTTTACATGGATATATAAGGCAGAACTAAGATATTTATTTCTAACCCAACTTTTATGTACCTTTATTCTTTTATTTAAACTCACATTACTCTGACCTGTGTATTCCTTCTTACAAAAACAAGAAATACTATATACTACTCCAAGAATAGTCTTTCTATCAAAAATTTCTTCTGTATTATTTAATAAAATTTTTTATAGAAAGTCTATTCTTAGAGTAGTATATATATATGTCACATTATTATTACTATTTGCGGGATATTCCGTGTAGTGAAAAAGCTAAATGCTGACGTTTCAGTACAATATCAAGTACCTTCCTCAGAGCGTCCTCTTTCTCAAATCATAAGAATGCATGTGAGATTTAAAATCGTTTTTATCGTTTTCTTTCTCCTCATATTTAAATTCTATTGGTTGAGAAGTTTTAAAATTTATTTTCTCTTCCAATAGTTTCTTCCAAATGTTGTTAATCTTTCTTAACTCACACCTTTCATTTATGCTCTTGGGTCTTTAAAAAATCTCTATAGCTTCTCTTAGCAATCTCTGGTCATATTGTTCAATTTTTGCTAAAATATTTGTTTTTTCAAAATTGATATCATGATTTGTTAATTTAATATGAGAATAAATAGCTGATGAATTGGATTTTTCTCTCACTGCCAGAATGTGTTCTTCCTTTCTAATATTTATTCTACGATTAGTCTGTCCTATATATGTATGTAGACAGACCCTACATGGAATTTCATATACACCATGACACTCCAAAGCAATTTTATTTTTAGGAAGAGGAAATATTTCACTAATTTTTTTATAAGTAGTGTAAACTGTGTGAATATTATTATTCTTTAAAATATTACCAATTTTATCAGTTACTCCTTTAATATATGGCAAAATTGTCTTAATTTTTGATGTATCAAAATCTTTTTTCTTTTGGTATGTATAAGCCCTATTAATAATTTTGTAATTAAAACCATTATGAAGAAGCATTTTATTAGTAGCAAAAAGGTCCCGGTGAAAATGGCTATCATCAGAAAGTCTCTTTGTTCTATCCAATAATATCTTTGCCACTGAAAATAGTTGTGCAGGATGGTGATGAGAGGAAAAATGCAGATATCTCCCAGTGTGTGTTGGTTTTTTATATATACCATGGGATAAAGAACCATCTTCCCTTCTTTTAATCAAAACATCTAAAAAAGGTAATTGATTATTATTTTCTATTTCCATGGTAAATTTAATATTGTTGTGAAGAGAGTTTAAAAAATTAAAAAAGTCATCAAGAGCATGCTTACCATGAGGCCAAATAACAAAGGTATCATCAACATACCTCAGCCATATAGATGGTTTTTTAACTGCTAAAGTCAAAATTTTATTTTCCAAATCCTCCATAAAAATAGAAGCTAATGCTGGAGAAATTGGTGAACCCATAGCTAGACCTGATGTTTGTTTATACATCTGCCCATCAAAAACAAAAAATGTATTCGATAAGCAGTGTTCAATCAAAACCACAGCAAAATTAGGCAACTGAATATTTTTTAAAACTTGAATCGCTTCATTTACAGGTACACTAGTAAAAAGTGAAACAATGTCAAAACTTACCAAAATATCATTCTTAGTCAATTTAATATCCTGGATAAGCTCAAGAAAATGATTAGCATCTTTAACATATGATGACATCATTGTTAAATGTGGCTGTAAAAAAGAAGTCAAAAAACGAGCTAGTGTCTGTGTAGGTGAACAAACTGCACTTACAATCAGTCTCAATGGAATATCTGGCTTGTGAACTTTTGGTAAACCATATAATTTTGGATAAAAAGAAGATTTTTCCCTCGGAGTAAGCTGTATCTTTGTTTACTCAGAGGGAAAAATCTTCTTTTTATCCAAAATTATATGGTTTACCAAAAGTTCACAAGCCAGATATTCCATTGAGACCGATTGTAAGTGCAGTTTGTTCACCTACACAGACACTAGCTCGTTTTTTGACTTCTTTTTTACAGCCACATTTAACAATGATGTCATCATATGTTAAAGATGCTAATCATTTTCTTGAGCTTATCCGGGATATTAAATTAACTAAGAATGATATTTTGGTAAGTTTTGACATTGTTTCACTTTTTACTAGTGTACCTGTAAATGAAGCGATTCAAGTTTTAAAAAATATTCAGTTGCCTAATTTTGCTGTGGTTTTGATTGAACACTGCTTATCGAATACATTTTTTTTGTTTTTGATGGGCAGATGTATAAACAAACATCAGGTCTAGCTATGGGTTCACCAATTTCTCCAGCATTAGCTTCTATTTTTATGGAGGATTTGGAAAATAAAATTTTGACTTTAGCAGTTAAAAAACCATCTATATGGCTGAGGAATGTTGATGATACCTTTGTTATTTGGCCTCATGGTAAGCATGCTCTTGATGACTTTTTTTAATTTTTTAAACTCTCTTCACAACAATATTAAATTTACCATGGAAATAGAAAATAATAATCAATTACCTTTTTTAGATGTTTTGATTGAAAGAAGGGAAGATGGTTCTTTATCCCATGGTATATATAAAAAACCAACACACACTGGGAGATGTCTGCATTTTTCCTCTCATCACCATCATGCACAACTATTTTCAGTGGCAAAGACATTATTGGATAGAACAAAGAGACTTTCTGATGATAGCCATTTTCACCGGGACCTTTTTGCTACTAATAAAATGCTTCTTCATAATGGTTTTAATTACAAAATTATTAATAGGGCTTATACATACCAAAAGAAAAAAGATTTTGATACATCAAAAATTAAGACAATTTTGCCATATATTAAAGGAGTAACTGACAGAATTGGTAACATTTTAAAGAATAATAATATTCACACAATTTACACTACTTATAAAAAAATTAGTGAAATATTTCCTCTTCCTAAAGATAAAATTGCTTTGGAGTGTCATGGTGTGTATGAAATTCCATGTAGGGTCTGTCCACATACATATATAGGACAGACTAATCGTAGAATAAATATTAGAAAGGAAGAACACATTCTGGCAGTGAGAGAAAAATCCAATTCATCAGCTATTTATTCTCATATTAAATTAACAAATCATGATATCAATTTTGAAAAAACAAATATTTTAGCAAAAATTGAACAATATGACCAGAGATTGCTAAGAGAAGCTATAGAGATTTTTAAAAGGCCCAAGAGCATAAATGAAAGGTGTGAGTTAAGGAAGATTAACAACATTTGGAAGAAACTATTGGAAGAGAAAATAAATTTTAAAACTTCTCAACCAATAGAATTTAAATATGAGGAGAAAGAAAATGATAAAAACAATTTTAAATCTCACATGCATTCTTATGATTTGAGAAAGAGGACGCTCTGAGGAAGGTACTTGATATTGTACTGAAACGTCAGCATTTAGCTTTTTCACTACACGGAATATCCCACAAATAGTAATAATAATATGACACCTTTTATCCATGAAAACATTAGAATTAAATATATATATATAAAATTCCTTGCTTTTGTAAGAATATATACATAGGTCAGAATAGTTTGAATTTAAATGAAATAATAAGGATATATAAAAGTAGGGTTAGAAATAAATATCTTAGTTCTGCCTTATACATCCATGTAAAAGATACTGGTCACATTAATAATTTTTATGAAGTTAAGGTTGACTTCTTTGAAACAAATGAAATTAAAAGAAGAGTTAAGGAATCTTTATTGTTAAAAAATTTTGATTATGAAGCAGTTAACTTATTTAAAAGTTCTTTTAATATTAAGAGGGTATGGGAAGTAAATGGAATTGTGAGTAATGTTTAGTTTAAATATGTTATTTTGTAGTTCTTCACACTTGAGAAGTCTGCTTGTAGCAGTGAAATCATTGGTAATGTTTTAGAATTTATTTTCTTGGCTAGTCTGGTTTTATTATCCAAAATATAGTGTCTCCATTTCTGTCATAGGCATTATTTATTTTAGTAATTGGTTATTATAATTTCAAAAGTTACAAAATTTTATTTAGTATAAGCAGATATATTTGTATATAAGCCTATATTTTTAATAAACTAATAAAGAAAAACAGCTTAGTAAACAAGGCTCAACATTTCAAATAAAACCTGAAAATAGATTTGTGGCACTTACAAATGAGAATAGCCAAAGCTATTAGAATGGGCCTTAAAAAATTCTTATAATATTAAACTGTTACATAAATATTTTATTTTCCTTTAAATAAATGAAAATAGTCCAAAAAATCTTCATTCCTACTGATTGTAGCTTCATTGTTTGGCTCAGGTTATCTCTTATGTAAATGTTTTCATTATTCATGTTTATCCATGACACTTTTTTACAACTTAATCTACAAATATATATTGTATAATTCTTACACAACAGTAATAATGATTTACCACCTTTTTATTGATTGCTTATTAGATTAGTGGTTGCTATAATTAATCCAGATATAGGCTTTCAACTCAAAGATCAATATATATTTTATTGGAAACTTCAATCATGCATTGCTATTTTACATTTCTTTCCTTATTTTACACATGCACATTATTAAATATATATACATTTGAAAATTTTCTGCTTAACATTACTTTCCTTCGAAGAAATGAATAAAAATATTGTAAAAAAGAAATTGATCCCATGATCCCTTTCTACTGAATTAACTTCTCGGAGATCATTCTTCCCTAATAAATTGTTATTAATGACTTTTATATACTTATCCAAAAGACCATAAATTGCCATTAAGATTACCCAAAAGTTGTACACTGGTAAATTAAATGTAATCAACATTAAAATTATGATGAAAAAATTACAAAGTAAAAAAAATGTATAATATGCTTAATTAAGTTAAAGGATTCCCGATCGTGGGATATATAGCATTCATTTCTTTGTGCAGTATAGTACAAAAAACAACGAATAAAGGAAAAGTTAGAAAGAAAAAAAAACCTAAATAAAAAGTCTTTATATTTGGCTTTTAAAAAATTGTAGACACTTTTCAATTTTTGTGCACTTTTAGTAATTGAAATAATTAGAACGGTAAGCATTGATGAAGGTAACAAAATTATTAATAATATTAACAAAACTATTCCTATATTTTACCTGTACAATTTAACACAGAAATAGAAGGACAGATTTTAACACGAGATTTTTAGATTGATTCTTAAATTTAAAAAAAGTCACACCTTATTTTATGAATAGAATTATTGTGCTCAATCCATTGTTTGAATGCTTGAATGTCACATGACCTCTTAAGCATAAACTATATGATTATTAATTTACTTACAAATTTATAGCATTATGCAATCAATAAACACGTGATTAATGATATTAAAGGTCAAGTTTATAATAAGACTGTTATGCTAATATACTAGTTCACATTTTTAAAATCTAATCTGATAACAACCTCTTATTATCCTTGATTTTTTTTCTCAGAAAGGCTATGGTTTGTAAAAACAAAAATGTATCTTACTGAGCAACAGATGAACTATTTTAAAATGGGTAGTTATGATTAAATATGGATCATATATCATGGATAGATTAGCTTCCTTTAATTAATGACACAGTATGTAGCTAATATGAAATTCTATATTGGTAGGGAAAGATATCCATTGACTATGCCTAATATATGAAAAGATTTATATTGATGTTATTAAAAATTACGAAAATTTAAGATGTGATATGTTGGACTATTGCCATCATTTATGAGTGAATGTTGAATGTACAGAAAATTTTAAACTTTATTTAAACTTTCCAAATACAAACAACTTGTTAGTAATAACACACAAATAGACAATACAGGTTAGTAATTATACAATGTTTCGAATAATATTATTCTCCACTCTTCTTCAGGTGTTGCTGGCCTATATGCACAGTGACAGTATTCACTTAGAAGTTGAACTCGCATCTTTAGATTCTTGAATATCAAATTTAATGCTCTACCAACTGAGCTATTTTGTCAAAGGCAACATATAGTAGAAATTTGATATATTTATATATGAGGGTTGGTTCAAATTCTCCTGAATTCTTCATTTTTTTTTTATAACGAGGTTAATTATTATTTTTTATTTATTTATTATTTTTTCCTAAGAGAAAGATTAATTAGAGGCTTCCATACATTGTGTATTGCCACACTGGGTTGACTTATAGGATTATTTATCATTGTCATATGAGCAGCTTCCTTGAATTTTCTTCTATGCATTTTTTCCGCTTTATCCAATATCTTTGTATTTTCCCACTTAAGTATATGGTTATTAGTACATACATGATCTGCTATGGTAGACACATCTATTTTTCTCTTTTAACCATTAGTTTGTGCTCCTTCAATCACTGTTCAATAGGGCGACAGGTCTTACCAATATATTTCTTTCCACATTCGCACGGTATTTCATAGATGCAGTTTTTGTTCTTCAGCATTTCTGGTTTAGGTTTAGTAGAAGTAAGCATTCCTCAACATGTGGTATGGCTTTGGAAAGCAGTTCTAATGTTATATTGACTGCAGATTTTCTTTAATTTGTCTGCCATTCCTGGTATGTATGGATACACTACCGTACCAATAACTGTTTCTCTTTTGGTGTCTCCTTGTGTTGTCTATTGAAGTTTTTTCTGATGACTGCTGATAGAAATAAAGATACCAATATGATTTGTGATAATATGTTGGACTATTTTCATCATCTATCAGTAAATGTTGAATGTATAGAAAATTTTTAATTTTTCAAATACAAACAACTAGTAATTACACAAAATTTATATAAGAAAGTTAAATGATTTTCTACTTTAGCCAGTTTTATATATAATTTTTCATAATGATTAAACTTCAACATAAATTAGGCAAATACCAATATGATTTACTTCTCCTCAATTATTTTCTGCATCTTTAAAATTTTTTAAGCGTCTTGATTGATAAAAAAAAATAGTCTCAATATAAATACCAATTATTATGTTATCTTATTTTTGGTAATGAATTGTTATTTCTGCATTACCACCTAATGATTTGAATTTATTACCATCATTGCTAAGCTAATATGGTTTAACATGGAAATTTCTAAATATATTTCAAACTGAGGAAAATAAAAACAAAATCTCAGTTGAACAAATGATTGAAATCATTCTGTTCACTCTATCAGTTTGATGCTCAAATGTCACATGACTTATCTAGCAACTGAAAACATTTGAAAAGAATAACTTTAAACAATATGTACCTGCCTGTTTTAAATTATAATTTTTAAGGAAACATTGAATAATTTAAAAGTAAAACAAAGTTTGTGACACAAAAGAATATAAACAGTAATGAGTTGAAAATTAAAAAAATAGAAAAAAGGGTGAATTTAATCTGGAATCGTAGTAAATATTAAAGAATTTAAATGAAGATGGCTATTTACTTAATAATGAAAGTGAAAGAAATGCTCATATTCATTTATAAGCAGCTGATAATGATAATGATGGTGTTGATTAAAGCATTAGGCATATTCAGACAAGATTTAATTTAAGATAGTCCAATTAGGGTAAGAACATGTCTGGATTAATGAGCTATGATGCTATCTTGGAATGTATATACAGTAAGTTTTGCTCTTACCTTAAACTCAAATTGAGATGGATGAAACTTGGCTTTAAATCAAGCTTATGACCCTTTTTATTAGTCAACCCATAATCAATGCAGATAGCCATCCTATAGGGAAGAAAAGTTTTAAATCTCATTTAGTCTGATCTTGTAATGTTTTCACTTTTATTATTTATTTATTTATTGGTGAACTGTTAAAGAAATATTTTCCTAATTTAAAGAGTATTTTATTTATATATATGGCATTGTCTAAATTAGTCGGTTGAACAAAACTTATTCATACTATAAAGCTTCTATATGATAGAATGAGATGAAGTATTATTACTGCAAAGGAAAATCTGAAGCATTTGAAATGAAAATTGATGTTAAACAAAGACGTATAAAGATCAAGATAAGATGTAGATTTGATGGTGGAATTTTTAATTTGAATTGGTTAAAAGCAGAAACAAGAACTTCATCTTTTTGAATTCTGGATTTATAATATACTGATGATTGTACTATTTTTGCCAGTTCAAAAGATGTTTACAGCATTTTTTTAATGTTTCGAATGCAATATATAAAGATTTTGTTTTAGTAATTGATGATCAAAAAATCTATTTTTTTATCAGCCAGTAATGAATGGAAGGAAAATCCTGAGCAACTTTTAGCTTGGACATTATCAACTTGAGAATGTAAATCAACTTAAATAGATTGATAAGTAAAAGTGTGAACTTGTAGGTTGAGATTCCACACAGACTGTAACGTGCTGCTGTTGCTTTTAACAGGGCAAAAGAGTATTTCATCTTAAGAAAATAACTATTAGAACTAAGTTAGCTGTATATAAAGCTGTTATTTTACTCTTGCAATATAAAAGCATTAAAAAAGGTTCATTTATTTGTGGTACACAGATTGTTTTGTACAGTCACGATAAAACTTATTTCTAGAATAGTTTTTCTTCCCCCCCCCTCCTATTTATTGGTCTGTTTTTTGGAATTGGAATGGTCATACTCATTTTTGAGGGCTGTTTATTTATTTTTTTATATATACAAATGTGTGCATATATAAAGTTATTTAGAATAAATGTTAGTCCTCAATATTGGAAAATATTGAAACATATGCTTATTAAGTTCCAGTACTTTCTAATATCTTATCAATGCATCGGCCAAAAAAGAAAATAGATTATAAATTTAAAATTAAAATAGATAAACATTCCGTAAATTTTGTAGAAAAAATTGCATTTATGTTTACCACGATGATACAATGAGAAAGATGGATGATGATTAATAGGTGACTATAACTGCATTATTTCTGAGAAAAAATATCATTAAAAATGACTCATCTATCAAGGAAAGATCAATAAACGACCGAGCGTAGTTATCAGCTATTCATAAAATAAATGTTTTAATGATCGAAGCTGTACATTATAGATTCTTAAAGACTATAATAAGGTGACAGGGAGGAGGCCTTCGTGCACCACTTAAGTTTTAAAAACTTCCATTTGTTCTTGATTTTCAATGGAACACTAAGAGAGTGAAATCTGTTATCGAATATAAAAATATGTTTCTTACAAATTAAGCACGGCTTATATTTTTCATTTTATATATGTGTATCTTTCAAAGTATTCTTGTTTATATATATGTATGAGTATTGTTTTTTGTCAGATGATAGTTTGGATTAAATGAACAACAGACTACTACCACCGTGTGATGCCACTTAATCATCACTCATGAGAGCTGCCATTGCTTGTCATTTTCTTAACATATTTGATTTTAGCAACTCACTGTTAGTACTACATCATTAAGTTGTGTATACATACATCGCACACACAAATCAAAAATTTTCATATTTAATATGTACTAATAATACTCCACATATATGTATATATGTGCCTATATGGAGATAAATACGTAGCTTTAGTAACTTAATATACTTTTGATGCAGTACACTATGAAATTTGAAGTCATGATTATAGCCTATCACACTAAAAGCAATTAAGCTACCAAGCTTAAGTAATTACTCTTATATAAGTACATTTATAGGTATTTGTAGTATTTTATTTATATATATGATAAACTATGCTATACAGATATCAATAAAGCATTCCAGTTAAACTACATTACCTCTTGTTTATAATTGCTAAGCAATATCTAGAAAGAATATTTTCACCATAATCTAGCTTGTCTTAGATATATAACAATATATATTTTAATAATCAAAGACCTTTAAATTGATTGAAATATTATTAAGCTATAATGACTTTTTAAAATCTATAACCATCCAATAATTCAGCAAATATAAAAAAAATCCAAAATGTTTTTAGACCATTTAATGTGAAATTTTATCTAAGTTCTTTTAAATTTTGTACTTGCTTGTGATTGTTTAAATATTTGTTTACAAACTAGATTAAGGTTGAACCATTTTTTTTTTTTTTTGTTCATTGTTAAGTAATTATAAATAAATAGAATTTTATGTCAGCAAGATTAGTTTGTCAATGTATGAACTGGATAGTTCATTATTTTATTTCTCCGGTCAGTGTTATATATTAGATTATATATATACGTATATGTTTTTTTTTTTTTAAATAGAACTTTAACGCATAAAAAATGCCATTAAGATATTAGTAGTAAGATGATAATCAAACTCTAAAAGTAAATAAATTTAAAATAATGTCAATGATTTCTAAATTTTAAAAATCTCAAAATTTAAATTTTTACCTTTAAAATAAAGTTAAACCAAATGCGTAACACCTCTAGGAGTATGATAAACATTTGTTGGAGTATGATAAACACATACATCACCCATGGTGATGTCTTTCTTGTATTATGAGCATATTTTTGCTTTTATAGATAATGCATGACGTTTATCTGAAAAATTTAAATTAACTTGATTAATCTTTTAGCTAATAAACTCACTCATTTACTAGTGAATGTTGTATGGCTGCCTAGATTGACTATGTATTACATATATGGAGAAAAAAGTATGTCTCTTTATAATCCCCCCTCCCCCATTAAAGTTCATTTGATTAGATTGGAATTCTCGATTATGGATGTGGCGAATGGATATATTATTGATTATGCCACAAGACTCTGTAAAGTAAAACAAACTCTGTGTTAAAAATATTGATTAAATAGATTAATGTTTTTTTATTTATAAAAATTAATATTTAATATTAGAATACTTAGATGTATTCTTGCATGGTTTAATGCAATGATGGAGTGAAAGACTCTGGAACTCAAATTCCATGGGTTAATAGTTCCAGTTCTGACACGTCCTGATATTCAAACTTTTATACATTCCCAAACTGTAAACCACTTTATTGATTTTTACTTAAATATGTACTCACAAATGTAATTAACAATAGTTTATAGAAAAAGAATTTACTGGAAATGCAAGAAGATATGGAGTAATTTGTAGATACATTCAATTATAAAAGCTTATAACTATAATTATTTATCAAATAAAACATCAATCATTAGCAGCCACTTATAAATAACATTGGTCATTCAGACTCTAGAACAAAAAATCAAAGATAGTTGTAATGTTTAAAAAATATTTAAAAAAGATATTTAGTAAACTATACAATGAATCATTGAAACTTGTCTTTTAACTTTTTCTGCAGCAAACCGATCTTTACAAAAGATTCCAATGTTTGCCTAACTATAGCTCTCTATTATATTCTATTTTCCTAGTGAAAGCAATCAATATTAAATCTCTTTAAAATGACTAAGATCATCTGCATAATATATAAAAGATCTTCTCCAAAAAAATTATGCTCAGGTTCACTATAAAATATATTTTAGGAAGATTTGACTGGGTTTCAAATATTTAATCAAAGTGACACCATTGTTATAAGAAGATTCAATAATATAACATCCAACAAGCCGAAGAATATATCAATTGGCCTAATGATGTTAATAATATCAAAATATTATAGAATATCTTTCAGTAATTTTTTTTATGCTTTGAGATATGTCAATAGAGGATATCTTAAATCATACAATAAATTTTGTGGAAAAGTAACCTTTTATACAACTAATTTAGTTAAAGTTATTATATCACTCAAATTTGTATTTCACCTCAACATCAAAATTGTCTTTCTGCATAAAAAAAAACTACCAACATATTGGTTCACATTCCCATGTTGAGAACCATTTAAAATAAAAGTTGTTAAAATTTTTTTCCCCATTATTGGCTAATAAATTATTTACATTTTTTTGAACATTAATTGTTAAATCAAAATCAGTCTAGACAGCATCTGAAACATATATATATCATTCATTTGATTGGCAATAATAGAACATTGGCTTATTCAAAATCTAGAATCCAAGAAGATGATGTTCTCATCTTTGCTTTTAATTGGTTCAAATTGAAATTCTATCATCAATACTATATTTTACATTGACTTCTATAAATTGTTCTATATATCACTATAATTAAAACATAAATAAAATTATACTAATATATTCTTTATTTAAAAGTTTTTCATGTCAAGTGTCTCAGGTTTTTCACATACAAATAACATTTTCTTCAATATCATCAATAGAATCCATATATATAAACAAATTTTAAGAGACAATCAGTGAAATCAAATATCTTAATAAATTAATTAAAATAGTATATAAGTCATTCTTTTGTTTATTACATTTTTAGCAACAAAAAAAAAACAGATCTATAGTGGGGTTTTTTTTATATATAAAGTTTTCAGTCACCACTCATCTGAGATTGGAAAGAACCTGTTTAATAAAATTTTGGAAAGTTATTTTGTAGTAATGAATAAAAATGATACTTCATAATAATTGCTACATCTTTTTTATCCCATTTATTTTTTATAAATGGTAATAAAAAGCCATCTTTAAAAATATTTTTGAAACTAAAATATTTCCACAAAAATTTAAAACTTTACAGAGTAATCTATTAGGATATGCAGACTTTCCAATGTTAAAATTACAAAAAAATTATTTATATATAGTTTAATGTCTTTATTATTCTTTTTTACTCAATTTTATACAAATAACACCCTTTTTTTTTTTACTTTTCAAGCAATTTTTTTTTCTGTTTTAGCTAAAACTGCAGACTTCATCAGATATTTGTATATATTTTATAATATTTTATGTTATTCCATTGTATTACAAAGAGCTGTTTAAAATTCATTAAGCTAAAGATTACATTTTTTAAAAAAGGCTTCTGAATATCTGTATTATTATTTAAAAGAAGAGCAAAATACTATGTTTGTAATAACATAATTATCATATAAAATAATGTCAACAATTCATTTAATAGGATTATATTTTCAGATTGATACTTTACTTTCGCATTTTCAAAAAAAACCCTCCATTTCAGTTATCAAACTTTGCCTTTAAATGCATATATTTTTTATGAAGTTCCACCTTAATTTATTATTCTGTTATGCAGAGAGTATTAAATGCTTTTAATCAAATCATTAATAGTAGTATTAATGTCAAAGAAAGCCAGATTTTTTTTATTCATAATGTTCCCAATGCAGACAACTTTAAAATTAAATTTGGCATTTTTAGTGTTTAATATCTTTTAAAATTTAGCACAAATAATAGTTGATTCTATTATTTTTTTATTTTTGAATACAGCTAACATTTTATTCATGAAATGTACTAATCTCTGATCTGTCCAATAACCTATGGTTATAAGTTCTTATGCAATATTAATTTCCGTCACATTCTGAGTTCTGATCAAAATGGAATTCATATTGGTCAGTTTTGCATGTTTATAATAACGATGTAAAAACACAAGAATAAAAGAAGAATTATTAACAAAAAATATCTTTAAAGAAAAAATATAATATGAAGATGTTTATTTGCTTCAAAAAAGATATAAATGAAAAAAGTCCAATTTATGAAGTTGCACTGATGACAATTGTTGGAGTAAAAAGTTTAACTGAGAATGTCAATGGATTTTTGTCTATGAATTGGACACCATGATTTTTTTAGAATTACTTTTATAATGAGATATTATTTTATATAGCACTATGTTTTTAATATTGTAATAGTGATATTAGTGATTAAGCCAATGCACGTGTGCTTTGAAGATAAATTATAAATGAATACTCTCACTTTTTCCAGACACAAGATGTAGTATTTTAGAAAGAATGAAATGAATCCACCCATTCTTTCAACCCAAACATTTATGTATGGGCAAATCTTAAGCATATGGAAATGAGAACTTGAAGGTGTTAAGCAATCACTTTAAATTACATTTGTTATGTTTGAATGAATGATGCCTGCGAAATCTTTACAATTTATGACACGTCATTCTTTTTGTTCTCTTAACTTTTTGCAATACTCAGGGGGTTTTTTTTCAATTGTCTTCAGTATAACTGTTTGTTTGTAAAAATATATATTATTATCTTATCTCAGCACCATACTTTTAAAAAAAGCAAAACCTATATATATATATGCATTTAGACTAATATGCATGAAATTATAATAGTAGCAATTCTTCATACAAAACTGCCAAACTAGGTGTCAATATTGTATAAAAATAGTTGCTATTATGTGAATAGCTTGTGCAAGGAAAAGAAATGGTGGTCATATGACATGAAATTAAACCAGATTTTGGGAATTCTATGTAGAAGTTCTCATGTCCAGAAATAAGATAAACCAAGAGTTCTGCTTGATGGTTCCTACTTTATTTTTAATTATCTATTAATGCATACATATTTATACACAAAGTGCAGAAGTATCTTCTTTATACACTTATACATTTAATTTTTTTAAAATAATTTATAATTATTTTATTATAAATTTAATCTACAAATGTACAACTTTTACACAACATTAATGCCAATTTATCATCTTTTAGATAATATATATATACTTCTATTATTATTATTATTATTATTATTATTATTATTATTATTATTATTATTATTATTATTATTATTATTATTATTATTATTATTATTATTATTATTATTATTATTATTATTAAATGCCAGATTTGATTGGTTTAACTTGATTTTGTTTATATACTGTATATATTTGTTAAATTGTTTTTTTTATTATTATTTTGTTATGTGCTTTATATTTATCCCTTTTATTTATTTGTTATTATTAATGTCTTAATAATAATTGTTTATATGATGATGTTTAATTTTACTTTAGATTTTTAAATGTGTTAATTATCTTTTATTAAAATATGGTACATAATTATATTATATTAATAATTTGTCATTTAAAATCATTTATGTATTTATACATTTGTTATGGTGCAATACAGTAATTGGCTTTATGCTGTAGTTTTGTACGGTAAATAAATGAATTGAATTGAATTATTATTAGCACCGTTATAGACTTTAAATATAGTTAAAGGTCAATAGAAATCTTATTATAAATTTCAATCCTACATAATGTTATTTTAACTCCACTTCTTTTGCGTATGCATTATTATTAAGTATATGGATTTGAAAAGCTTTTGTCAAATATTATACTATTTGAAACAAATGAATAAAGATATAGAAAAAAGGCAAAAATGAATCTTGGGTATCATTAGCTTTTTCTGATGTTTTTATTCATTCATTCGAAATAAATTTAATATTTGACAGAGTATTTTTAAATTTCTTTATATAATTCTTTTTAAGTTTCTTTTTTTTTTTTGTAGGGATAAAGCTGGTGGTTATGGTATTCAAGCATTGGGTGGAACACTTGTAGAAAAAATTAATGGAGATTTTTTCAATATTATGGGATTCCCCTTGCATCGATTTTGTAAAGTTATTTTCCCATTTTTTACTTAAATAAATATTTACATATACATCCATAAGTATTATTGTTTATGTACTGATATAAATCTTACAATCTTTTAATGAAACTTTGGTATATTTATTTCACATGAAGCATTGGGTAAAATTCATGCTGCTAATTTTTTCAATATATTATTATTGTTTTTTTTTTTCATATGTCATAGCATCGGCCAGGACACGAACCCACAACCATCTGCAAACAACTACTTGCTTGCATGGCAGCTGCGATACCTCTCGGCTGACAACGCAAGATAATATACTTATTGTTGATGTCTTAATTTGTTGACGTTTAATAATGTTTTTAAATTGAACTGACTGTTTCATAAAAAATAACATTAATTATCATAACATCTTTGCTCTAATTTTAAAATATAGATATTTCATTTTTTTCATTCAATAAAAGATCACAAAAATTAGTTCAACACTTTTTTTCATGAATAAAATATTTAAACAAAATTTAAAGACATCCTATCCTATAACTTCACCATTAGGTAGCAATTAATATTTTTGTTTGAAAGACTTTCTTGTGAAATGTAAGTATTTGGAATGATGATAGTTATTTGTAAATGAAATGTTAGTCTTAAAAAAATAATTGAATAAATAATATTTGTAGAGAAATAAAGCTTATTGTTTTCCTGAAGGTTTGTGATGATGGTGTTCTAGTTGTATTTTTATATTGGGCTATTTCCATCATCTAACATGTGTGTTGAATGTCTTTAGAAAAATTCAATTTTATTTAAATATTCCAAATACATTCAACTGTTAGTAATATCACAGCAAACGTGTTAGTATATGCACAATGTTTCGAGAAGTATTTTTCTCCCCTCTTCTTCAGGTGTTTCTGGTCTGACCAGTGACAGTACTAGCATGGGATTCGAACCCTGGTCCTTAGATGCTTGATTATTGAATTTTAAGGTAACGCTCTAACCAACATCCTGCATATACTAACCTGTTTATATTACTAATAGTTAGTGCATATACTAACCTGTTTGCTGTGATTTTACTAACAGTTGAATGTATTTGGAATATTTAAATAAAATTAAACTTTTCTAAAGACATTCAACACACATATAAGATGAAGGAAATAGTCCAATATAAAAATACAAATAAAGCTTGTGCTTATGCTTTTTTTTATGAAATCATGTTCATTAGATGAATGTTATGCATGCCTTGGCCAGAATTTCTTAGTATTTTTTTTTGCAAATACAAATGTGAATAAAACAGCATGAAAAATAAATGAACTGTGATGATTGTGTAGTATAAAACTATGATAAAACTATGTCTTAAATGAAAATTTATAATTCTATTTTTAATTTTACAAATATTTACATATTTTCTTTTCTTACATTATACTTTGAACAATTAGCCACAAAGTTTAAACTGTTTGCTCATTTCAATTCTATCATAAGCATTTTATTTGTTTGTAAAGAAAAGATTATATTGCTTTAAACTTTCAATATATAACTGAGCATGCTTTCAGCCTAATCAGTCAAATTCATACAGCTCAAATTTATCATGAACTTTAACTGCTGAGTTTGAGCATTATGACTAGGCTGAAAGCATGCTCAGTTATATATTGAAATATTAAGAAAAGTTATCAGATGTCTTTTAGATAAGGAACAAATAATATCAAAGTTGGTAATGTTAGTTGTCTAACATTTTGAAAATTTATCTTTGAAATTTTAATTCTTGTTACTAGCAGGTGATTATTTGATGCAATAATCATAAGTTTGAAGCTGCATATTTCAAAAGCTGGAAATTATGACATTTCTTATGTGGTACAGTAATGATCTCTTCTTTTGAGAAAATATTTTTATGTAGCACTTTCAAAATGTTTGCATGTGGCTTTTGTATTGCTAATGTGAATAACTCATTTTTGATATTATAAGAATGATATATCCAGTATTTATTTTTTAATTATAGGTTATGTATTCACCGAATGTTGTGCTGAAATTAAAACACCATTATATTCCTCATAAAAAAAGTAAATTGATGCTTTAATTATTTTTCTATAGGATAAAAGCTTTCCTAATTGCTCCTCATATAGGAATAGTGAAGGTGAAGACAGTTCTAACCATTTTTTCATTCTTGTTACTCTCTATCTAAGAATAATTTGACACATATATATTGAGCAATATTGGATATTATTTTGGATTGATTATTGCTGCTGTCTAAAAGAGGAAATTCCAAATGAAACTTGGAAAAAAAATCACTACATTATGAGTTTTTTTTTCATATTTATATGCGTGTATATGTTCGCTATGTAATAAGCAATAATTTTATTACAATAATGATTCAATCTCTTAAATTTTCAACCATAATAAATACACACATGTAGACGATCTACTGCAAACAGATTTATGAACCTGCGAAAATCTATGACTCCTATAAAACAATAATAAGAACATACTTAATTTATTTTATTGCTTTCCATCTAAGTTTTAAACAAAAAATGTTTTTATAGCATCATTATAAAGCAATAACCCTGACATTATAAAGTGTCTATATATATAATGCAAATGAATCATTTCCAAATAGATTTTCAAAATAAAATATTTAATCATATATTCTGGGGGGGGGGGGAATCCTGTTACATCTGTAAAATGAACTTTCATCTTATTTCCGTAATGCTAAGGTCCCATCTCTCTCTCTCTCTGTTTGGAAGTGATGAGATCATAAATGTAATACTTTTAATACCTATTGAAAACTTTTACATAAATTATATCATCCAGGATTTTTTTTTTTAATCTGTGCTTTGAAATGATTCACAAAGAATTTTTGATCCCTCTCTTCATCAAGTCGTGAAAAAAAAACGGATATCTAGAATGTATCCTGAAAGCCGTAAATTATATAAAACAAAAGAAAGTTTATCTTTTCTTATGAGTTTTTAACAAATACGATTATGAAGAAGATAAACATAACTTGTACTTTTGCATATATTTTTAATTAACTACTTCATGTTTTGTTTTATTTCTAAGGCAATATCAAAGATAATGTTTTCTCAGCTTATAAAAATGTTTTGTTGTTTTTTTTAAAAAAAAAAAGACAAATAATTCATTGTAAATTATCTTTGCTACAATTTTTAAATTACTTATTATTATTTTACAAAAATTCTAATACAAAAGATTTTTTTTTCTTAGACTGTCGAACAAAGTATTCCTGTATTTAGAAATGTATAAAACGATTAAATATTTAAACGTAGAATAAAAATGTATTTTATTCAAGGTAAATTGTTCATTCCGTGCCACAAAATTATAAAGTTATCATGCATGGTAATAATAATAATAATCGCATTTTTAGCTGCTTTGAGATTTCATGTGATGTTTGAGAATCCACATGGAAAGTTGAACAACTTAGTTAAGCTATCATTCAGAAACTTTGAGTTATCCGAATCCATCTTTCTAAGATAGCACACTGTAACCTACAAAATCAAAGTAGTGGTTACCATGGTCTAATCGTAAATGTAAATGGAATCTATCACTGCATTGATTGGCATATTATTGCCAAGTCTTGGACCAAAAAGCTCAATGATGAGAATGGCTGGCTGAAAGGTAAATCTTCCTGATTTATTTGACAATTGTAGATAGACAGGAGGGGGGGGGATCTTAATCTGACCCATTTAATGTGAATGTTGTGCTTAATCAATTATTTTGATGCTTAAACATTACTTGATTGTGAATCATTAAAATCACACTAATATTTATACATCCAAATATTATTATCCTTACAATTGGTCACCCCCTCCCCATGATTTTATGTATGACATTTTTATTACCAAACAATATTTATTTTTAAATGAAATCGTTGAGAATACTATGGTGTGATGATGTAATTAGATGAGTAATCTGGTAAAATAATTCAATAAATTAAAAAATACTTTTATTTAGATGAGTGTGAATTTAAAATTATTATATACAGCAATAATTAAATTTATTTTTAAATGAATATTTTTATTTTTCTGCTAAAAATATTGGATAACTGCAATTAGAAATATTGATTATTAAAATCCTAAGTTAAACTTTTAATTAACTTTCTAAATGTTATATGTATTGGAAAAGATCTTTATGGGTTTTTTTTTTTTTAAGTTTTTTTTACTTTAAAATCAATTGTCATATCCCTAACATTCTTCTCCAAGCCTATGCTTCTTTAGTTGGTCTATTTTTATTTTTTTTTTAAGATTATCTATCAGTTTTCTGTTTTTTATCTTTATGGCCTCTCAACATATTTAGCAAAAGTTGCCTCCATATAAAAATATGCCCAATTTAATTTCTTTTTTTTTTTCATTAATTGATTTAAAAAAAAAAAAAAACTAATATTTTTAATGTTTTATATTCCAAATTTTACCTATTTTACTATTTCTTTTTTTTTTTTAATTTAAATTTCAAAAGCTTCCAATCATCTTTTTTTTTATATTTATCTCAATTTCTTTTCCAGTGTCTTCTAAAGAATCCTTTATTTTTATTTAACTGTAATCTTAAAATTTATTACAATTTTTATTTTAACCATTGATAATATATAAATAAAAAAACAATATATGATAATAAAATATATTAAACAAATAGAGTAATTAAAGTGCTATGAAAACATTTTAAAAAAATAAAAGCAGATTAAAAAAAAATCTTCATATAAAATTTGAATTTTCACACAAAAAGTTTATTCACTTACATAACAGGCCCTAACAACCCCATTTTTTAAATCTTTTTTGTTAATTTTGTCTACTCATATTTTTTAAAATATTTATGATAGCATTTAACATTATTAGTTCAATTTGTTTAATTGTTTTATAATTATATTTGACATGTTGTTTATTTTGATACTATGTATTGTACCATTTACTGGTACAAAGTATACTTACACATATAGAATGGAAGGGAACAAAGCTATATTATTTAAATAAAATTATATTACATTCAAATATCAGCCTTTCAAGCCAATTGTGCATGAGCCTTTGAGAGTGTTAAATAATAAATGAATACTTTCCTCTCCAATATAAGATATAGTATTTATGCAGGAATAAAAGGAATCCTCTTATTCCTATGACTCAAATTCTTACATATGAGAAAATTTGGAGTACTGTTGAGGAAAGCGTGAGAGTGGAATTCTCACTTTAAATTACTATTTACGATGTTTGAATGAATGACGTCGGTGAAATTGTCTAGAATTTACTAAACGTCACTCTAACTGAAACTTAATTATAAGTAAATAAGCATTTATTTTTATATAGCGCTATGCCTACAATTGTATTACATTCAAATATTAGCCTTTCAAGCCAATTGTGCATGCGCCTTTGAGAGTGTTAAATAATAAATGAATACTTTCCTCTCCAATACAAGATATAGTATTTATGCAGGAATAAAAGAAATCCTCTTATTCCTACGACTCAAATTCTTATATATGAGCAAATCTGGAGTACTGTTGAAAAAAAGCATGAGAGTGGAATTCTCAATTTACTATTTACAATGTTTGAATGAATGACGTTGATGAAATTGTCTAGAATATACTAAACATCACTCTAAGTGAAACTTAATTATAAGTAAATAAGCATTTATTTTTATATAGCACTATGCCTAAAATTGTATTACATTCAAATATCAGCCTTTCAAGCCAATTGTGCATGCACCTTTGAGAGTGTTAAATAATAAATGAATACTTTCCTCTCCAATACAAGATATAGTATTTATGCAGGAATAAAAGGAATCCTCTTATTCCTATGACTCAAATTCTTATATATGAGCAAATCTGGAGTATTGTTGAGGAAAGCGTGAGAGTGGAATTCTCACTTTAAATTACTATTTACGATGTTTGAATGAATGATGGTGAAATTGTCAAGAATTTACTAAACGTCACTCTAACTGAAACTTAATTATAAGTAAATAAGCATTTATTTTTATATAGCACTATGCCTACAATTGTATTACATTCAAATATCAGCCTTTCAAGCCAATTGTGCATGCCCCCTTGAGAGTGTTAAATAATAAATGAATACTTTCCTCTCCAATACAAGATATAGTATTTATGCAGGAATAAAAGGAATCCTTTTATTCCTACGACTCAAATTCTTATATATGAGCAAATCTGGAGTACTGTTGAGGAAAGTGTGAGAGTGGAATTGTCACTTTAAATTACTATTTACGATGTTTGAATGAAGGATGTCAGTGAAATTGTCTAGAATTTACTAGCTATATAAAAATAAATGCTTATTTATTTATAATTAAGTTTCAGTTAGAGTGACGTTTAGTAAATTCTAGACAATTTCACCGACATCATTCATTCAAACATCGTAAATAGTAATTTAAAGTGAGAATTCCACTCTCACGCTTTCCTCAACAGTACTCCAGATTTGCTCATATATAAGAATTTGAGTCATAGGAGTAAGAGGATTCCTTTTATTCCTGCATAAATATCTTGTATTGGAGAGGAAAGTATTCATTTATAATTTAACACTCTCAAAGGCACATGCACAATTGACTTGAAAGACTGATATTTGAATGTAATACAATTGTAGGCATAGCGCTATGTAAAAATAAATGCTTATTTATTTAAATAAAATTAGCTAAATTTCTTTATTTTTTATTGTTTTGCCCTTTCACAAGTGATTAAAAGTTTAACCAGAAAAAAAAAAGAAACTTTTTTGTTTGAAAGAAATTCTAGATATAAAGTATTCATTTTTGATTGTAGACACATTTCTATAAAGTTTTTAAAACCATACTATAAAAGATATATATTTGTTCTTTATTTTTATTTAATTTTTAAAAAAAAAATCTAAAAAGTAGTTTGTGATAAAAATATATATATAATGTAAGAATTTGTTTATAATAAAAAAAAAATTAAAAAACAGCCTAGCAACAAGATTATATTTTATGTCCACACAAAAGGATAAATCTGAAAATTTTTAAAAAATTAATTAATTAAATAAATGATAAAGAAAACCAGCAGTAGGATAAGGAAAGAAGTAAATATAGTGGGGTCAGTTGCAATTATGATGATTATTAATTTAAGAATTAATTCATGCAGTAACATGGACTGAATTGGTTATTCACCAGCACTTTCTTTGGTTGATATAAAATGTTAATGGCCTTGAGACATTGTAAAGCCTTGAGTGACCAGACAATGGCTGATTTAAACCCTGAAAAGCTTGCTATCTGAGTAATTGACAATATGAAAACCTTCAAAAGTATTAGTAAAAGATTACCCAATGGCAGACTAAAGATAACCTATGTCTGTCATCAGTAAACCTGTCACCATTGCTGAAAGGGAACTCTGAACTGCTAATATCTGCCTAATCCTAGTTTGCTGCCAATGTGAAATCAGAGAGTGAAAATTAAGTTACAAAATTAACTCCAGCTGATCTAACTGAAATATATTAATGGAAATGGAGACATTACTACTCAAGCACATCAAGCCACTGCCATAAAACAGACTTATTGACAAATGTATCTTTAATTAAAATCATGTGATAAGACTTTACATTGATATTTTTCTGATAAGTAATTATTCATATGTCATAGCATCAGCCAGGAGGCGAACCCACAACAATTGTCTGCAACCAACTGCTTGCTTGCAAGGTGGCTGTGCTGACCTCTCGGCTAACAACGCTTGACAATAATAATCTTCTGAGCTAAAATAATTTTTTAGACTTAAATTACAAATGGATTTTTATTACTAATTAATATTATAACTTAATGTTTTATATTTGTATCATTTATTTTAACTAGAATAAGAAAATGGTTCTGTTGTTTGTTAACAATTATTTATTGAATGTGTTGTAGAAGGGGGCATAAGTAAGTTGGGAAAGCATGTATTTTTTATATTATTAATTTGTCATTAAATTTTCTTTTTTAAAACACAAAAATAATCTCAACAGCTTCATTCCATGATTCTATACAATTTAGTACTCTTATTACTGTATTTAAATAAGCAGAGAAATATTCAATGAAAGTATTAATTATGAATATTAATTTTTTTTTATTAAAGCAGCATATTAACAAATCTCAAGTTGATACTGGCATTCATAATATAAGCTACTGTAGATGAGAATAATGGTTGTTTAAATCATGTTTTAACTGATTGTCTCTAACCCATGAGTTAAAAATAATCAGGAAATGTAATTATGGTCTTTTTTATCTACTTTTTTTTAAATGTTTGTCGATGACCATAGTTTGATTATCTTATGAAAATATATTAGAGAATGTGTGAATGACTTGATGTAATTGATAACTCAGTGCAGATATTAATTAAAATTGGTGTACAAATTTAAGAATGATTCAATATATTGTATTAGATAACCCTTGCTAAAACAATCAGATGATGCAATAATAATATCTGTTGTATAGAAGTACACATTGATGCACCATTATACACTGGATGACTTTATGCTAATCCTTTGTTGATAATGCTGTTCTTATTATAGTTATAATGTCTCAATATGTTAGTGTGTCAGAATGAACTTGATAAAACTAATAATATTCTCTACTGACAAAAATTCAATCAGTGATTGAATCATTTCTACAATCATCCAACATCACTCATTTGTATAATTTGATTACTCAAAGTATGATTTCAGTGAAGTGATTCAGATGAATTGTTATATTTTTTTAACATAATCACTCTATTATAAAAATAATATTTACTTAGCACAAATGAGCTTTATTTGTTTTGAGGTAAAAATGTTTCTCTATTTCTAGGTGCCACTTCCTGGATTTGAATGTTCCACCTTAATAAGATACTTACAATCTAGTGCAATTTGGAAACTTTGAACTCTTTTTTGTACATTAGATAACCCAATTATATGTACAAGTAAACTATATATTGTACATTCAGTTTGGGAATTGAATAAAAATTAATTCTCTAATTTTAAAATATCAATTTAATGAACTAATAATTTATGAAAATGAAAAGAAATTTGAAGCATATACAAAATCATTTTGAATTCTATGAAAATATATTAAATCATTTTTAAATGATGGTTATAACTGTAGATACATAAATTATTTTTGTACAGTGTACCTCTATGGATATATTTCTGGATGGGTTATAACTTTTAATCTCTCTGCCTCCTGATCTCTTCAAAGATATTTACAAATACTGCATTTATACACAAGGAATTTAGAAAACATTTTTTTCACTAAAAATTTACATGGTTTAGTACCTCATATATATTATAACAGTATGAAAAATAGGGATTAATAATGGAGAATCTATGTTTACAATGTACCATAATTGGTTAGCCATTTTTAACAGTACACCAAAATAAGGCTGAATTATGAGGAGATGGGAATCCATCATCATCCCCAAATAAACAAAATATAAAATGAATGAGTATGAGAGATCAAGACAGAACTAACTATAAGTTCATCAGCATTACACAAAAGTAATAATCATCCATCATCATGAATGATCAACAATAAAAATAAATCAGCAGTCAATCTTGTGACTATATTTGAAAGTGATCCATTATAGACCAGGTTAATTATTTAACCATTGCCAAACCTAGGACAGAAATATAAACAATAATTATATGGATGCACATACTAGGTGATAGTTCATCAAAATACATCAATAAGTTAAATAATGATGAGATACTAAAAACATCCTGATCATCATCAATGCTATGGCTACTTAATACCATTAATGTACTGGCTAACTATAAACTAAATTTCTAAAGAAATAATAAATAAAATAAGAGATAGTCCATGAAATTTAAAGGATATCTCTTTTGTACCAATTAGGATCATCATCATCTGGATGTTCATAACACTAAACATAACCCCCCAACTCCATATAACTATTATGCATAAACCTAGCTCAGGAAGCAAGAATTCTATACACTTACTGTGAGCAATAAATAAATAAAGCAGCTTATTATAATTAGCTTCAAATAATTCATAGATTTACCCTATTATAAGTAAATAGTTTTATTGGAATCATTTAAAAAAATCCTAGAATATTAATCTGTTGTGAAATAAAGTCACAGACACTGCATTTTATGAAACAGAAATTGGATAGACTAAAGAAATTAAGACTAAAAAATATTTTTAAAACAATTATTTAATAACTAATTGATTAACAATAAACAAAAAAATGAAATGATAATATGAAATTTTAAACATTCATTTCATCAAAAAATATATTTCCATAAAAATTATAATCAGTTGATTTCTATTTATAAATTAACTTTTAATTAAGTTATTTCTTTAAAATAACTAAAGAGTGGGAAAAACAACATTTTTAAAATCAAAGGTAACATATTTTACTTAATTAACCTTTTGTTAAGTTTTTAGGAAGTAAAATGATTAAAAAGAAAAAAACAAGTTTAAAAAAAGAGATTTAAATTTACAAACAATTAAATTTTTTAAAAAGTATTTCATAATTTTGAAGAGAAAATTAATTGAATTTTTAAAAAAAATGTTTCACAGTTTAAAAATATTAACTTAATGAAAATATTTCAAATTATCAATTCTTACATCAAGAAAAAAAATATTTTTTTACTATACATAAAAATTTAGTGTGCACACAAAATACCCTTGACCATGATCTGATTCTTCTGCAGAGTCCTTTTTCCAATAATAATTTCCAGTTGAATTTTCTTTTTGAAGGATTCTACATGTGAACATGATTAATTTGTCTTTTTTCTGGTGTGCAGTATTTCATTTCCAGGTTAACACAGCAAAATTATGTTATTTTCCTTTAATGAATTTCCTATGTTAGGCTAACACAAAGAGAGACCAATGCTCTTGATTGAAGACAATATTGCAGATTACTTTAAAGTGTAACTTCTTTACATTTTATTCTAGTGAAAGCAGGTTCCATGGAGGAAGATTGTGTTTAGCTTTTAGCTGAATTTGGCACATGGTTTTCATTGTACAAACCACTTTTATGACTAAAATCATAGTATGCTAGAAGGTTGATTAAAACTTCTATTCTATGTAATAGCTTGGTTAAGACTTCTGCTTCTTTGCTCTTTATCAGTTGGATTAAGACTTGACTGCTCTCTCTTTTCAACAGCTAAATTAGGAATAATTAATCTTCCCAAACCCTTGGGTCTTCTGACACATTTACACTCCCATTATTTTTTTAGAACAATCTTGCTTACAAACCAATCAAAATCTATCTCTTACCTGAAAATGTTTATAATAACCAATTAGGTAAAATTTTACACATACAGTTGTTCAGATATTTCCTTCTTTAATCACAGACATTGAAAAACAAGTCAAGAACTCAAATTAACATCATAAAATTCTTGGCATTTCTTTCTAATTAAAAAAAATTTCTTGCAAAAATAAAAATAAAATAATCAGTTAATTACACTGATTTGATTTTTTTTTTAATAAAGAGAGAGAACTAATTAAAAATAAAATTTACCAAAAGTATTGAATTTTTTTTTTCTTTTTAAAGTACTCTTAAATATAAAACATTATCTCTCTTAAAAGGTATTTGGTACATTTTTTTTAAAATTAAAAGTAAATGGTAATTAATAAAATTATTGAAGAAAGAGAACAAAAGAAACTATTGATATGATTTTATACTTTTCTCTCTCTTCTACTAACATTTACAATATATATTAAAATATGCATATTATAATTTTTTAAAAAGTTTGACACTTAATTAAAAAAATGGTCTAGAATGTCTCTACTATCATGTGGGAAGGAAAACAAAATATTTAACTAATTTCAGACCCATTGTTATTATTATAAAAAAAGTATGCATAGGAAAATTAAATACTATTTACTTCATTAATTAAATAACTCAGCTAAACCTGAAGAACATGCTGCCCTTTATCTAATTATTTTTAATGCAGCTATGTAGCCAACTGGTTACAATATATATATATTGTAACGATATATAAATATGTCGTTACATTTATTTAAAATAAAAACTTAAAAGTTCGCAAATAAAAGGAAAAAACTAAACGCTAAAATTAAAATGTTTGTTAAACATATATATATTCACACAGATGCTAAACTTTAAAAATATTTTTTTCATAAACAAAAAAAAAAATAAGTATCTGAACGTATTTTTTTAAATAAAAAAATACAAGATTGAAATATAAAAATATTTTAATAAAAAAATAACGTAAGTTAAAATAAAAACAGGTATTAATTAATTCCTGTAATCTGTAAATGGAAATGATTGTTTATTAATTATCTAAAAGCTGTGTAATTAAAAAGTCAGATGAAAAGTTAGATAAGAGAAGAAAGAGATTTTAGCTTGACCAATGGAAGCACTAAGCCTTGGCTCGGACCTTAACGAAAGTGGTGGATTAGTGACGTTTTGTTGATTGAATCCTTGTGGATAATATAAAAAGGGAAATACAGTTTTTTCGGACAGTTCCAGCGTTGGGTGTTTGAGAGGTGGTAGGATGCACATACCACACTCTCTATTTAAAAAGGAAAAATGAAAAGACTGTGATACCTTGAACCAGCTAATGCCATCTCCAGAACGTTATCTTCCAATGGAGGCGTCGGGGAATTAAAAGCAAAAACCTGGACTCTTCTACCGTAAGCTATATTGACATGAACTCTAAGTTAAAATCAATTAAGAACTTTCGTCAAGTTTTACAAATTGATAAACAAGCCAACTGAAATGTTAAAACGGACTCTTATCTGACTTTTGTAAGTTTTTAAATCAAATTAATAATGTTTAATTTTATATGTTTTCCGATTGATAAACATCATTTCCATTTTATTTTTTTTTTTCTTATTGTAAAGATTATTTAAATGTATGAAATTTAAGTTGTTTATAGACGCTTGCATGGATTCGTTTGCGGTTAATTATATTTTGGTTTTCATATTTGATCAAAATATATAGACATTCGATAAATAATGATACCTTACGGTGAGTATCTAAAATGTATTTATTCGGATGTCTTTTAAGTTATTGGTGACAACGCAAGTATCTTATGGTGAATACTATTGGGTTACTTATAAGTTTCCCTCTGCGATTGTCGGTATCAATAATTTTGTATTTTGATCGTTTATGTTTATTTTGAAATGTTTTTGACCATGGAATCTATGTAATCGATCTATACCCAACATTTTTAAACAAATCTGTGCGAACGTATTTAAATGTTAAAATTAAGTCGGGCGTGAATGGCTATATAGTTTTGTAAAGTTGTATTAAGGGAGGGTAATCTTAGGTTATTCATTTCGTAGTTGAATTGGTTCAATGGATTGGATATATTTGTGTAATTAGTAGATGTAGTATGAGGTCCGCTATGGGCAGGATTATAGATATACGCCACACACCCTCTGTTTGCCTATGGATGGGTTTGTAAGTCGGCAGAAGACCGCAGTCCATTCCTATGGAGTTTTTTGTTTATTGTTCTACTTGCCAACAGATGTCACATTCCTGTTGGTGGAGAGTCAATGTCTTCTCTATTTCTACTTATTGTTCAGATGTACATTCCTGACAATATAGTATTTTGTGTTGTCGTATCATGCTACATTGAATACATGAATGTATCAGATGGATTGGCGCCAATTTGGTTGCGAAATTTGTTGCCTAAGGTTAAATCAGGGAAGAATATTTTCTTTTCAAATGCAGATCTATGTAGTCTATTCATACTTGACTATCTAAATAATAATTAAACTCATTGAAACTTAGTTAAATGTAAAATTAAAAGTTAATATAAAAATCTAAAATGTTAAACTTATTCCTCAAAATTTAAATATTATTTTATATGTGCGTAAATAAATATTTTTATATGTTAATTTCTGGCAGTGGCTTTTACTCTTTGATATTTAAGATATAAATTAAGATATAGATTTTTATCTCTGCGTCTCCACTGAGCTAGTGACTTGGGCTAACGATCGGAATATTTAAATAAAGTGGAATCTTAACAGCGCGTATCTGCCTACTTTATAAATTTTTCTAGGTTCAAATGCCTAGATGGCGCCCTTGTAGTGCAGATATTGTTTTTGCGGTTAGATTCGATCTTCACTTTCATTCCGATTGGTACAATATATATATATATAATCTGATAAAATAAATATAATAAAAACTTCTGAAACAAACTTTACAATATTCAAAATACCAATATAACTATATCCATCTTACAGCATACATTCCACCATGAATAGCATTTTACTGTTAAAATTTAGAAAGGAAAATTTAATTAAAGTCAGTTCCCAAGTGAATGACCAACATTCCATAATTTATGTATATTAATACTATTGTATTGTTTATTTAATAAATTGTCTGTCATATTTATAAAATATGACTCTGATAATTTTTTTTCCAAATCATTTTCCACATGTAAAACAAAAACATTGTCAAAATAAAACTGTCCTTTACAAATAACTAAATATTTTCCAAATGCAAATTTCAATTATCCACAGAATTTATATTCATGAATTCTCTTTTTCAAGGCATGTGTTAATATATATAAATTATGAAAAGCTAGCCATTCACATGTGAACATTAACTTAATGTGACTTTAATGAGATTTTTTTTAATTTTAACTGTAAAATGCTATTTAAGATGGCAGACATGTCACAAGCTGGTTATAGCTATTATTTATTTTTATAAATTAGTATTTTGAGTACTGTATAGTTTATTCTAGAGTTTTTGTTTATGAAAATACAAATATTATAAAACCATAAAGGAAATGTATATATGAATAAAAGTTTGTGAATGAATTCATTTATTGTCATTTAAATGCCAATATTTTGACAAATTTTAATTAATTACAGGATTCTTATCGATTTTTTATTCTAACAATAGAACTCTTGTGGTATGAGCTCTAGTATTTTTACTCTTGTTTATTTTTATTTTTGCTATGCATAGTTTAATTTTGAAAAACACACTTTCAAACACTATTCAGCATCAATATTTCTGGTTTGAAGGTTTACGTTCAAGAATTGCTCATTTCTCACAGTGGCATTTTTATATCCATACTTTCCTCAATTTTGTTTTATTTTATTCATAACATCACTTGTATATTAATACATTTGCTGATTTACATTTTTCAAGAGTCATCTGTTGGGTAGTTAGGATATTGGCTCAGGGATACAATTTTTCTTCTAGAACAGACAGTAAGTATGCTATAAGAAATTTTAAAATTCTATATCCAATATTCCACCAGAGAATGCATTTACAAGCAGGAATAATAATAATTCAACTAAGATTTGCAATCAGTTTATCATTTTATAAATAATATAAAGTTGAATAAATTTTCTCATAGATGTAATTGAAAAATGATTGTAACGACATATTTTTCAATGAAGACTTAGCCTTGTTTCACCAATAAAACAGTGTTAACTCTTTTTTTTTACAGTACCTTCTGTTGTTTGGGAAAGTTATATATTTGATAACTTTGAATACTGGTGACCAATGATTGAATTTTACTTTTAACTGATTTATTTGTAACTACAATAACTACTATCACTAGCTGCAACTCATTGGAACTTAAAAAACTGACTTATTATTTTTCATTTCTTTCTATAATATCTATCTTTCAATAATAACAATTTGTGTTCACCTGAAATTAAAAAATTGTTCTAATTATTGTTTGGAAAATATGTTGACATATTTACTCTTAAGATAATTTGTTTAATAATTAATAAATTGAATATAAAAGAATTGTAATTATATTTTGTTTAAATTTGAACAATATTTTATTTTATAAAAATTGGAGTTTAAAAAAATTGTCCCTTAAATTTCAAAACTATCCCACACATAAATTAATTATTAAAAGTCCTTCACTATACAACAAAGAAAATTCCATTTCCTAATATTCAATTGTTCAATCCATAAATTTATTTCAATAATATTTAATTATATAAAGCAAGATTTGAAATATTTATGAACCTTATAAATAATAATAATGACTTGAGCTTACCATGAAAAAACTATGTGCCTCCTCTTTTGCCTATCTCGCAATAAATATTTATTTTACTTATTATTGCTTTGTGATTTTAAATTATATTCCACTTAGCTTATTTATTGAAGTGTATTTGATTACAATATTTAACCTATTCAAATATTTCAGAACTTCTGCTGAAATAAATGTTTAAATAGTAAGAATTTTCTTATACATTGTGTTATATACATGATCTTTTGTATATACTATATACATGTTAATATTTTATTATCATATACAGTGGTGTACACAGAGGCAAAACTCTCCATATAGTAGCACCATTAAGTGCAAATCAGAGTAATCAATCGATGCATGAAGGTTTGTGCATAAAATCCCTATGTAGTGCCTACTTATGCAATATCCTCAGACTAGTTTCTAGCTTGTTGCTTTCATCAGTGAGGAGCCTTGGATCTGAAAGCACTGTACCTATATCTTAGTATCTAATGCAACACTCCAGCAGTCATCTTTTACCTTATTAGTTAACTAATAAAAAAATAATATCCCTAAAGAAAAGTGATCATGTATGTTTAGTGGTTTAATATGGTATTGTATTTAATGATTTGGATTATTATACAAAATCAGCAATAACGATTAATGTACATACACATTTAATTTTTTTTTTAATATTTATTATGTGATTTTTTTTTCTATTTCCATGTCTTTTTTATCTTGACTCAATAGAACAATTTTTCTTTCATCATAGTTATGCCATCTACTGTAAGCATTAATAATTAATAGATGCCAGATGATAGTGCTTAATAATTCTCTATCCTATGCTGTCTTATCCAATGTCCCAGACTAGTTTTAAGCTTACAGCTTTTATCAGTGAAGAAGAGCATTAGTGATTGGTATAAATGTGGTAAAAGAAAACAATTATGTTGCTAAAACAGCAATGTATACGCTGGAGTCATATTATAAAATCATGTGATATTTTGTATAATTTTATTATTCTAAGTTTTTCTAATTACTAGTAATGTAATGCTATCTTTATAATATATATATATATATATATATATATATATATATATATATATATATATATATATATATATATATATTAATGTAAGATAGTTTTTAAGTAAAACAAGTATTACTTCTACTTCATGTAATTAGTATTGTCATTGAATATTAAATTTTTTTAAAGAGATTTATAAATTGCACTAGATTTTTTGAAATGTTTTTACAATCAGCATTAAACATTATAGATCTATGTAAAGCATGATCATAACTGTTTTTTCCAATGAGAGGGTCAGGTGTAAAAGTGTTTGGTGAGATATGTAAATCCTATGTGAACCCTTTCTATTAATTTAATCTAATTTGAAAATATTTATTGATTCATTTAATATTGACTATTTTAGATTTTTTTGCTGGTGTTTGCCTTTTTGTAAAAAAAATATCACTATCATCATCATTAGAAGCTCTTGTAAATGAGTATGGATATTCTATCTCCATAAAAGAAAGAGAACAAAGAAAAATAAACAGTTAAAAATTAGTTTGCCACTACAAACCAAAATATACAACCTTATATATCACAACACTGTTTTTAGTTTGTAAAATTTGACATCTGCAAAACTGTTTTTAAATCAGTCTGCTGCAAATATTATTTGAAATAATTCAATGCATTGCCTAATTATAGTTCTTTGTAGCGTTCTAACTTCAATAAAAGCAATCGATATTGAACTTCTTAAGATGTCATTGAGATAATCTTTACAATGCAAATGCTAAATTCAATGAAAATGTGTTATTTCAATTGTAGATCAATATCATCTTGATGAGCGATCCATGTCTCACCTCCAAATAATCAATTTAACAAAATGACAAACTCTATTTATAACTAATTTAATTGAAGTAGTTACATCACTATGATGAACTCAAGTGCCATATGTTTTAACTTGTTAAATGAAACAGCAGTACTTTTAAATTATGTCACATAATATGTGTGTGTGTGTGAGGCGATTCACCATGGCTTTTCCTTTCTCAGAGTCAGGAATCTCTCATACACTATGCCCAGAGAAATCTGTTAGTTTCCTTACCTTCCCTTTCCATTCCCCACCTTGTTTTTCCCATATTCTTTTTTCTCCTGCTCCATTCTATTTCCATAGCATCATCATTTTCCACTCTATGGCTTTTATATCTAGATCATCCTTATTTTTTTCCAAACCCAGCATAAAAAAAACCAAGAACCCACTTTCTGTATAATCATGTTTATATTTATTCTCCCACAACTTCATTATTTGTACTATTTCTCTTGTAAACATTTATATTCAATTAACAGATGTCTAATATTTTATATGGCTTCCTTAGATAACTTGCAGACTAAATCACTCACACTTCTCCATTTATGTGTATATTCCCTTTTTGCTAATGATCCTGATTGAGTTTTAAACAATAAACTCCTTTCTTTGCTATTATCATAAATTAATTCACACCCAATATTTTTTTTACTTATATATATATATTTAAACTCTTTTTACTCTCCTTACTAGTCCTCCAACTCCCTATTTTTTATTAATGCATGTATTCATTCTTCTATCCCATTCCTTGCCACTATAACATTCAAGAATTCTCCTAACACAATCATTTCATCATTTGTATAAGTATGCTGACATAAAGTCTTTATCAAAATCTTTTGCATGCCATACTACCTTTCTCACCCATTTTGTTGCCTGTTTTTAATCATAACCAATTAAAAACAATTTGGGCTCTTCTATTATTATCCACAAATTGCAATATACCAAACATTTTCATTTTATTTTTTGCATCTCTCATATAAAAACTTGACTATCCCATTTCTGTTTGAATTGCTTTCCTTGCTATACACACATCTGCATCTAATGCATGTCTTCCTACTTCTCTTTGCACTTTTTCTAAATAATCTAATACCATTTTATTCACACATAATGCATCATCACCATAAGTTAACCCCTGCTACTGCCACTCCGTTTCCATACAATTCTAGCTATATCATATTTATTATATAAAAACACTGCTAACTTCTTATCTGTCCCTTTCTTTTCTTTGCTTTCTTTATCAATTTTTTCTCCCATTATTCAAGTAATTTTTCTGATTATTTAAAATGATTTCCAAATAGTTATACCTATTCATCACATTTAACTTTATATCCCCCAATAAAAATTCATTCTCTTCCCTTTCCCCAGCATTTATCATCATTACTTTTGATTTTACTTCACTAAATTTAATCCCATTTCTTTACCCACTCTTGCACACATCTTCAGCACAACTTTCATTTCTTCCATTTTCTGTGCACATGAAGATATCAGCAAATAAAAGACCTGATAATATATACACTCTCTTGCCATCTATTAATGGTATTTCTACTCCTCTTCATAGTCTTTCTGTTGCTTTCTCCATTTCTTTCAAATATAACAAAAACAAAATAGGTGACATAGAGAATTCTTGCCTTAATTCCCCCCATTTTTATCTCTAACTGATTCTATATTCCCTAATTGATACATATAGTACTTATTTTCATACAATCTCTTAAATAATATCCAATAAAGCTTCATTCATTCCGAAATTTACTAAACTTTCCCATAATCTATTTCTATTTACTCTATTAAATGCTTTATCTATATAGATAAGTACCATATATAACTGTCTAATTGTATTCTTATTTATACCTATAACTTGTGTGACTACAAATAAACTATCTCTCATATGCCTATCTGATCAAAAACCTCCTTGCATTTCTCACGCTACATTATTTTCTTCCATCAATTATGCAAAACTTTATATAGCACTGACATTGCTGCTGTCAGTCATTAATTCTTTAATTTTCTATGATCTTTACTCTTTTCTTTAAATAGTAGCTTTACATTTGTATTATTCCAGCTATCTGGAAATTCTTTCTTTTGTGCCATCTTCTTAAAACATGATAATAGATTTAATTTTGTCCTATTTCCTAAATTTATCACCATCTCTGCTGCTCATCCATCTAAACCTCTTGCCTTTCCACTTTTCAATTTCCCTGCCTCATTCAATTCATTTTCTGTAAACTTAATATTTCCATTACTATATGCTTTCATGTTTATTATCACTGTTTTTCACCTCCAATATATTTTCTATATCCATTACATATTTAAGATTGTCTAATTCTGCTCTATGATTACATTCTATTCCCTCATCATCTAGTAATACTATTTTTTCTCTCCCCTACATTCCTTCTTTTAATATATTTCCAAAATTTTTACGCCCATCTCTTCCACTTCTATTAATATCCTCCAATAATTTACTATTTAATTTCATCCTCTCTCTATAATTATCTATTTTAGCCAATCTTTTTTTAAATATTTTACCCATTCAATATTAACATCTTTTCCACTGTCTTTGTTTTTAATAGCACATTTATATTCTCTGCATGATTTTTTACTCTCTTTTACACTTTTACTAATTCTCACTTTTCTATTTTATTTTTTTGGATATTCTCACCTAAAACCCTATTTTCCACTTTTTTTACTTTACCATACCAGTCCTTAAATTTATTCCCAACAAACACTTTCATAATTTCTTCTACTTTTATTTTATATTCTTCTAATTTATTCTTATCATTCACTCTCCATTAACATCTTTCACTATTCTTTCTAGTTTTTTTATTATTTTCTATCACATTACTAAGCATTTCTATTATAAAGAAGTTATGATCACTATTACTAACTCTCTCTTCATTATCAAACACTTTAATTTTCTGTACTTTATTCATGTCTTCTTTGCTAATACATAATCTATTATGTAAAATATATTATTTCTAGACCATGTGTATTGTCCATCATAAATATTTGATAAATTACCAATGCGCAAATTCACTCTCTAACAAAATATTTTTTAAAAGCTCTCGATTCTTGTTATCAACATCATCAATTTCTTCAATATTCTCATTCTTTTTCTCTATAACCATTATTTCCCCTTTCCCTTTTTTTCTGAAACTCTGGATATTCTTACCTAGGCATTCATATACACTACTGTTTCATTCCATTATAATTTCACTATCCAATGGCCATTTACACTATAGCCACCATTCATTCTTGTCTTTCTAACCTTATCTCAATCACAAATGTTCTTGACAGTTAACAGTATTTAAATATTTTTTGACATAATTCTTATACCACAACCCCTTTTTTTTCGATTTATATCCTGCCATACCATGTTTTCCCGTGTATGTTCTTTTTCTCTTAGATGTGTTTTCTGCTTTGTTTAACTCCAGCCAATTTTCTGGTCTCCTACCACTTTGTATAGACAAATATCCAATTTTAACAATTTTTTTTTCTTACTACCCTTTTATAAATTTTTTTGACTCATTTGTATACAATTCTGTGGTGCACTGTGACCCCTTTTTTGGAGTTAGGAATCTCTCAACCACTATGCCCAGAGAAACCTGTTAGCCACCTTACCTTCCCTTCCCCATCCTAAGTTTTTCCCATATCCTTCTCTATTCCATTTCCACAACATAATCTTTGTCAAGTCCATGGCCTTTCTGTTGAGATTTGATATCTCCCTCTATGTGTAAAAGGTTGAAGCCTTTCCCTTTCTGTGTGCTTGATAAATAATCAGAATGTTATATAACATATGAAAAAAAAGGCTTATCTTTTAGATTGAGAGTATCCCTGTACTTAATAAACTTATCGTATGAGAGATGATCTTGAACTAGCTTTAGATCTTTGTGCATATTTAGAATTATTTATATTTTCTTATAATGAAATTTAAAGGATTAAGAGTTATTTATCTCTAACTTTCTAGCTAAGTTATTACTACCATAAGCAAATTATTCATGAAACTTTAATCAGAAAACTGGTTGTCTATAAAATAAAAAAACAGTTTATTAATTTAGTTAGTAAGTGAATAATATACATATATATATATTGATAATATAGATAATTTTTAGTGATTTATTTTTATACTTGTTAAAGCATCTAACTTTTAAAGAGTGTGTTGACTGCGCAGAACGGTTCTTCTGACTTATCACATTTAAATTAGTGTAAAGGAAATATAGAGAAAGTGAAAAACAGTGGAAAATCAATCATACAAGTAGGTAGGCAAGATGTTAATAGATTGATTAGATAAAAAGGCAAATAAATATATATATATATGTCTGTGTTTTGATATTTTTTCATTTGCTTTACTTTTGTTTTGTTTTTTTAGATTTAATTATTATGATTAGCTATTTACCAAAAGACAATATCATTTATCCAACTTATTTTTCCTTTTAAGTGCATCAATCCCTTTCTTTTTCTCTCTTTTCCTTATATCACATGCCCAATAATATTTCTCTTTATAATATTTTCAATTTACAATGCCTTTATGCATTTCTTTCAATATTTTTACTAATCTTATTTTTCCTTTTTTTCTTCTTTAAAATTCATTTTTCTAAAGCTTTTATTTTTATTTTTAAAAGTCATGATTTTTATCAAGACATATTGTGTTAGATCTCTTTTTTTAAATCTAATTTTAATAAACTATTAAATAATTTCCTACTCTTATTAAAAGTTTGTTTACTCATTCCATTCACATTCTAATTTTTTATCACTTCTTCAACCAATCATCAATTAGACAATTTTTCAAATATTTAACTAACATATTCTACAATTTTCCCTCTAATGTGTTTTTTTTGTCCTCATCTTATTTTTAATACAAGTTTTAGTTTTATTTGTATTTATTTTAAATGTTCTTAAAGGTCTGTGAATACTGCATAGCATTTTAAAATTCATCTTCACACTCGGCAAGTAGTGTATTTTCATTAATTATTCTAGCACGATGAATCTAATTAAGGCCATTCTTATCAAATCTTTCATATTAAACAATACAGACTATATATATATATAATATTGTTGTCTTTTCATTTCTGTCATAAAAAACATCTAATCTTACAAATATTTTTTTTTATTTACATCTTTTTTATTAAATTTCTTTTCTTCTCATCAACTGTGATCAATCGTTAATATTCTGTCCTATGAACAAGTCCAGAGAGCAGACACATCACAAATTCATCAATTTCTCCACTTACTTCTCTTCATTGTCCAGTTCTTCAAATCCATGTATTTTTTCGCTTCTCTTCTATCATCTAGAAAATCAATCTTTTCCATTCTTTCTTCTTGTTTCCACTCATCATTCTCTCCAAAACATATTTCTTTAAAATATTCTTTCCTCTTAATATACGTCCAATCCAGTTTCTTTTTCTCTAATTTCCTCAATCAATCTTCTTTTTTCATTTTACTCTTTTCAAAACTTTTTTTAATCTGTCATTTTATTTATTCAACTAATTTTTTCTATCCTTCTTCATGATCACATCTCAGAGGTTTCCAATCTGTTCCTAATTTTTTTACTTATTGTCCACATTTCACAACCAACAAGAGTACACTCCATATACACTATTTGATTAATCTTTTCTTTAATTTTCTTTCAAAGAGCCATAAACTATTTTCTTTCTCTGAGTAAATGTCTTTTTCCATTCTCACTTAATCAACTATCCAAATAACTAAATCCATTTACCTGTTGAACTATATTATTATGAATTTCAACTTGAAGTTTTACTGTATTCTCTTTTCAATATTCCAATAAAGTAACTTAATTTTCCATATCAAATTATTTTTCAAAGTCAATAATATATATATATAATATTTAATGTTTTCATGGTTATATGATGTAGATAAAATAATATTTTTGAGTACAAACCATGTATTATTTTACATTACAATCCGATATTTCTGACTGGGGGTAAATTTAATATGTAAATATTAATCATATATACTCCTCTGACTGAGTAACTGGATCTTAAAAATCATATTAAAATTAATATGAATTAATAAAGTAAAATAGTAAGTAATTTGACTTGAAATAATTTGTAAAATTTTATATAAATGGTTGAATCCCATTACAGTATTAATACATAATACAACTACTAATGAAATTCTTATTTCAAACTTTCATGCCTGACATTATTATCAACTATGTGAAACAATATTAAATATACTCACATCTCAACTCCATATCTCCATAATTAAACAAATAAATCTACATATTTGAATTATTTCATTGCATTATTACTTTATAACAAAATTCCATAAAGTTATAGAAAAACCTTAAATCATTTACCAATTATAAGAAAGAACTTCAAAGAAGTATTTAAATTCAGATCATTTGTGCTGTTTAATAATCTTAATTGCTTACCCACTCTTGCGATTCATTCATTTATTCAGTCATGAATTTATGCAAAGTTATTATGATGTTCAAAGTAAAACAGTTTAAACTTTCTAATTAAAATTCTGTAGCGAGTATTCCAGTAACAGACAGATGTTTTATCACAAAGCACTTAACAATGGAGCATATACTTTCATCAGAATGGCATTATTTATTCTTTTTATTTATTCTTTTCACCATTTGGCTCACTCGATGTCAAATAAAATTCAAACAAAATAATATGGATCCTTGGTTTAGTTATATTAAAATAATGCAAAACCTCAAGAACAGAGATCATCTTCTAGTGTCAGAGAAACTATTTACAGAAACCTGGGCACAACATATGTTAAATGATGATGGGCATTTTACTCAAACTGTTCATTCAATGCTCTAAAGTTTTATTGATAATCAAAGACTAGTCAATATAATTATGTAATCTTTAATCTATGTTTTATTTTTCTATTTCTTTATAAAAAAAATTTTAAAAAAATTATCATAAATTTCATGTTTAGAGTTAAATAGAAAATCTATGATTTTGGAGATTGATTTGGTGTTTGATTATTGAAATTTGTTTAGCTGAATTTTCAGTTTTGATGATGGATGGAAGGTTTTTGTCATTGGTTTGGGGATTCAATGTTTTCATGTAATTCCATGAGATATTTTATCTTGGCTAATTGCTCCAACCCATGTTCTTTATTAGACCAGTTAACATAATCCTGCCATGATTCCAACCTCTAAGTCTTCAAAGAAAAGGAGCAAGGCATAGCTTATATTTCCCAGCCTGTAAGACTCAAAAGAAGCAGAGCAGTTTCATATTTTTCAGCCCCTCCAACAGAGCTGGGCTTTGCAAAGATTTTTGCATTGCCTTTATCAAGGATTGTAGTATCTTATAGTGTCACAATTGTGGTAATCCTCTTGGTGTTCATGGTGCATTGTGTACTTATAGTCCAATGACTGAATTCTTTATCTCAAAATTTCAGGTCACTATTCAGTCTGTTAATTGTCAGATGTCTGTCCGATCTTTAAAAGAATTGATGAGTACATAGTTTGAGATATTCTTTTGATTATACATGTATGTTAAGTAAAATATTGTTAGATATGTGTTTCATTTCTATTTTTTCTCAGAGGGTGGCAAGATAATCAGTTGGATTAGATAGCACATGGCAACATAGTTGTGTGTGTGCATATATATATATATATATGTATATATAGTTGTGTGTGTGCATATATATATATATATATATATATATATATATATATATATATTGTAACCTTGATTGGAACCAGAAATATTGATTATAATTATGTCACACTGTATCAGTAACATCTGATGGCATCTTACTAAAAAAATATGAAATAACCTGAAATTTTTAAAAATTTTTATTACTGACCTAAAAACTATGTTAAAAGCACCTATAGATGTGATTTGAATTTTTTTTTTAGATTTTTAATATCTTTTTTTAGTGAGTAGTTAATAATAGGAAGGGGGTGGCTTGTCACAGAAGTGGTCAGTTTAGTTTAAGTTGAATTCAAGTTTGTTTTATTTGTCAGAAGAACAGTATTGATATTTGTTTAAATAGTTCTCTGGTTTATTTGCTTATAATATTTTAATCAATAGTGTAAACAGTACAATAGATGTAACTCATCATCATAGAAACTTCCATTTCAGTTAGATCAGTTTAGTCGCTGTAGTACATTATTTTAAATGTTAATGTATGCTTGTGTCATCTTTCAGCTTCATTTTCCATTCATGTATTTCTTTAAACCACCAAATATCATATCTCATATCAAAATATTTAATTTTCACAGCCAATAGTTTGAAAAACCAGCTGTTACATTTTAAATGAATTAATGGATCACTGGACTGGCGAATTATTAAACAACAAATATGCTATTAAATATTTTATTTGCTAAAATAATTATCATTAATTTTATTCTGTTACTTTAGAGATGTAAAATATTTTATTCTTAGTTCAATTTAATATTTTTTTATTAACAGAGAGAATGATTTTTTTTGCTCTTTCTTTTTCAAGACAAAAAAGTTTCTTGCATAAATTAAAATTTCAGTGCAGTGGGGTGGAGCAAGTCTGTGTCTAGAGACCTTTGAACTTTCAAATGACCTTGGATTATTGGAAGAATAGATGCTTGGGTAATAGTCTGGGATCTATAAAAAAATCTTTTTTTACAAAAGGGGATTTTCATTTTTACTCACTGAACTGCAATTTGCTTTCTGATTTTATTATAAAAGTTTTATAGTACAATTTTGTTTTACAAGCTAATTTTTCCAGGACCCTAGTCTGAAAGTGAAAAACAGTATCAATTCTCTAGAAAAATAGAAACATAAATGACAGTAGAGGTACATCTTCCTTTTTCTTAACTATCTTGAATTCTAAAGCCATCATTTGAGATATGTATGTGTGCTATATTATAAAATTATTTTACTTCAATTATTTTTAATCATTAATGGAAATGTGTGCTTATATTTCAAAATTGCTTTACTTAAATCTTAATTTTAATCTTAAAGAAGTAATGAAAATGTGTGTATATGTTTCAAAATTATTTTGTCTAAAACTTAATTATAGTATTAGAGAAATGTATGAACTCTGTTACTACTTTGGAAAAGTTATGAACACTTCCACTAAATGGCTCAGTGATTCTTTGTTGATGAATCTCACTAACTATAAGGGAAGGAAGTTTAGATGAAAAGGATGTATGAATGATTTATTCTATCCTGCTTTATTATCATTATTATTGTTGTTAAAACATTTATTTAATAAATATCAAACTTATAAATATCAAACATTTACTTAATCATTTGTATTTAAAAACTAAGAACAAATGCATGGCATATAATCTGATGGATGGATTATTAATTTTTCTCAAAATATTCTGGAATAAATGAGTAGAAGAACATAAAATGGATGTGAATTTTTTTTCTTCATTGTTCTCCTTATTTACAGTTGAGTTTCTTATTAAAACATGTTGTCAATAAATTTACATGAATTCAAGTGAATTTTATGAAATTATAATGATATGTGTTTTATGAATGTCTTTAAAAACTCAGAATAAATGCTTGGACCTACCTAATGACTCAAGTAATAAATTATGGCTATACCTACATATTAATAAATATTAATGGAGAATTCTCAAATATAATATTGCCAGCATTTTTATTAGTTAATGCTAAAAGCTTTGAATGCTGCATAAACTGAATCCAAATTAATATCATTTCTTCCTGCAGGAAATTGTTATATGTTTGTCCATATGTGTTGACAATATTTATACTTGCCTCAATCATCATAATCATTTAATATATGACTCAATTATGTCATTTACAGACTGTAAATAAACTTTTCGTTTTCAACCAAGCAAGAAAGAAATAAAAAAACTTTGATGATTATTATTATGTTTCAACAATAGTAAACTTTATTGATCCTTTTAGTTACATAGTATTACAATGCCATAGCAAGTTACATGTTGAATCTTATTATTGTCAGTTCAATTTCAAGTGCTACAATATTGATTTTTTTAAAAGGTACATATCTATACAGGTAATTTTACATGATTCTATCCACTTTAGAAATGTTAATTAATCACATTATTGTCCAATAGGAGCATAATCTGGACTATGCTTTATAACTTTGCAGTTTGTCTGAGCAGGGACCAAGTAGCTACATAAATATCTGGGCTGGTGATCTGCTTGTCTCTGACTTGAATTTTATTCAACTTATTCTCAAATGTGGCTGGATGCCTTCTGGGGTTATTACCCAATATGAACACACATCTAGTGCACCAAAGTGCATATAAGACAAACATTGAGGCCCTTATGGTTGGTACAAACCTCCCCTTTGTAATTTGACATAATTTGCATCATTGTAGTTTTTTTCTGTATTTGCCCTGCAGAATGCATCTAGTCTGTTCCAAGGCCTTGCAGTTGAAAATTATATGCTGTAAAGTCTCCTCAGCCATATGGCAAAGGCCACAGAATGGATTAACTGACCTGTACATTCTTCTGTGATGTAAAAATATTTAGTAGGTAAAGCATTCAAATTCATCTTGATTATAAAATCTAGGAACTTAGGTTCTAGTTGCCATTTTTTGTATTGCTTCATCAGATATTTGTTTCCTATTTCTAGTATTGATGGGATTTCCATTTATTAGCGTCTAATAGATAGTTAGTTGTACAAATGTATTCTATGATTTTATCCTTATGATTATTTTTTTTTATGTTTCTCTTCAAGAACATCTCACCAAAAGCATAATATGGAGGAATATTATGCTGAGTAATTAGTATTATTTTAACATAATTTGTATTGTGTGCTTATGTTTCTATACATACGTGAGCAATAGAAACATCCATTCAGTGTTAAAAGGGGTGAATAGCCTATTTTGAAAAAAAAACTCATTATATAAAATTTAGTGTTTATTTTTGCATTTTCATTAAGTTATAAAATAAGTATTTTTCAATAATTATTTAACTCAGAATTTAAAGATTTGTTATTTATCCTAAACCAAACTTTTATTTCAACTTTGTGCTAATGCAAAATGCATTTTAAAAAAGGTTATTTTGTCTTTGCTTGATAGAAGTATTGCTTCTTCAACTATAATTAGATATTTCCAAGTTAAAAATATTATACTTATCAGAAATTAGAGACTTATTCATTATTATCTTTACAGTTTATTAATTAATATCATTGCAGTATTTCTTATCAAAATGATTTGAAATTGTTTGTGGGTTATTATGCTCATATTTACATGTCTGTTATTTAATTTAGCTATAATAATGTTTAAATTGAAAGTAAAAATACTTAAGGTCTATCTGTTTCAGACAATGAAAATGTGCCAATAGAAATTGAAAGTCAAATTTATTTAAGAGTGAATTTATTGTTTCTTTATTATGCTTAGATGGAAATGTATTTAGTGGCTATGCAGAATGAAGTTAGTTATATTTTATAGTATATTATGGATTGAGATAAACTCTCCCCTTAGTTTATTTGAATATTTGACATGGATGGATTACCTAGTATATTGTGTTGGATTGAGAAAAACTCTCCCTTAGTTTATTGAGATATTTGTTAGGAGTAGAGTGTATCCTCCAGATTTATTCATTGTATTTTATTAATTATAGTATGAGAAGCCAAGTAGTGTATCTCCCTTATTTTTGGTGATGAGTCAGTGTCTCACCAGTTTGTTTTAAATCTCAGAAGTAGACTTGGGAATTATTGTATATTGTTAGTTAGATGAGTAGAGTTATTAAAATCTTAAGGAAAATAAAAGTAGAATTATTTTTTCTCACAGAACAGCTGAAGTAGAATTAGTATTAAAGTTTGGTTGGCCATTGTCACCATCTGTATTATGATATTTCTTCCATAAGTAAACTGATTGGATTTAGTAATATTAATTATTTTATAGCAGACAGTATAATTCAGACACATGCATAAGTTATTAATTTAGAAGGTATGGAGAAATCCATTACTAATGTGTAACTTTAATTATTGTTTCAAATCATTTTATATTAAGTATTTAGATTTCATACCATCAACTCTCACAATGTTCCATCCTCATTTAAATGAGCAAGCAATAGAAGACAAACTGTGATTAATTAATAGAATTATTCATTTAACTTATAAAGTATAATTTGATCTTATTCTTATTTTTATTCTTACTCTTAGATTTAAACCCCTCTCATTTTGTTGAGGTGCATTTGAAGTAAAATGCCAAGAACTTTAATTTCATCTTTTAATTTAGTGTCAGTATTTAATAGAGTTTTTTCATGAGAATATCATAAGTAATTGATAGCTGGAGTATATTGAAAATAAAATACCAGAAATAATCTTATACTTAATTATCTTAGTATAGTAACATAATGTTTTGTGTCATACGTTTATCAGAATTGACTGATAGCTTAAGCCAATTTTGCCAGTATAGTATAAAGAAGTTTATGTTGTGTTATTGGTTAGTACTGAAAATATAATGTTTCTTCCATAAGTCTATCAGAATGCACTGATAGCCGGAATATGTTTAAAATAAAATATAGAAAGTTATCTTTATGTTACTTGCTCTCATGTAGACCATTTAATCATTAATGTTAGAATCATCAAAATGTGTATATGTGTCAATTATTAAACCAAATGTTTATTTAAGTTATGTTTGTAAATAAATGTTTTATTTATTTAAAGTTGTGTTCAGAATTCTTCTTTGACATGCATTTGTATTTCATATTTCCACACGTGTACACACATTTACCTATTTATTATGATATGATTGCACTATTTCATAATTTAATAATGAACATGATCTGATGATGTTGCTTTCTTGATCCAGACATTGTATGAAATGTTGATTATTTAATGATTCTCTGAAAATTTTATCATTTAATTATTATTTCGATGATGAATTGAAATCAAAATGCACCCTATTTCTTTCATTGTCTAACTACCACTATTTTGTTAAGATATTGCTTAATTTGTCTCATTATTTTTTATAATAGTAATTAGTAGTCATTGAGAAATAGAGATTTAGAATTAAGCCATGCAATAAATTAATTCCCTGAGATATTCTCACATCATTTTAAATTAGACATTAATTTAGTCAATTGGTTTAAATTACTGTACAATTAAAAGTTAAGTAATGTTATGCTTATTTTGTACTTAACTCCAATTTTCTAGACAGTATAGTTAATCAGCATTACACCTCTTATTTATTAATTTAATTTTCTAACATAGTAGAGATTGTTCAATGCATGTGAATAATGGGAGGAGATGAGGTATAGACTATAACTTGTCAATTTAAATGGTAGAACTTTACCAATTTTAATTCTGTATTTATTTTAGAAATTAATAGATGTTTTATTCCTATTAACAATAATGTTTCTTTCCACATCTAATATACATTTTACACCTTATAGACCTCTGTAGCCCCCAATTGAGCTAAGCTAAGGTAGAACATCATTTAAGAGCCTCATTAATAATTTTAAGACAAAATCAGACTAATAGTTTATTCTATGATCAATAGAATTGGTGCCCCCGGGTATTTGTTAGGAAAGGTAGGATAGATGTTGGGTGTTGGGTGAGGGCTACTATAGATATATATATATATATATATATAGTATCACCCATATTTCTACTTCTCATATATATATATATATATATATATATATATAGGAGAAGTAGAAATAAACAGATAAAAATTTTAGTGGATATTTTCTATATTTCCTGGAATATAATAAGTAAAGTGTTAAATAATTCTGAATGTAAAATAAAATTTTATTATGAAATAAGTAGTTTAAAAGGTCTAAATGAATATTAATATTATATTTTGATTTTGAATTTAAAAACAAGCATGGTATTTTAGAAATCTTTTAATTAGTGCTTGCATATATTCCTCTATCTATGTAGAAATTTTTGTAGATTATACTTTGATAAAAACTGTCAAACTTGTTTTCTAAGGGATTAGAGAGATAAGAAAAAAGTTTTTAATTAATTGAATAATTGGTAAATTTCTAAATCTTTGTATGTCACACTTTAATAAAAATTTCAAAGTTGCTTTCAAAAGAATTAGAATTGTCTTTAATCAAGAAAAAACAATTTTCAATACATTTTTATCATCTCAGTAATCTAGCTATAAAAGGTTGGATAGAAAGATTAGTTCAGTCTGGCTAATTTGTTTTGAAAATAGGGTCTGTTTTGCTGTTTGGCAAATGTTTTTGTAAAAGTTAGATGCAGTTTGTTGGTAATTGTAACAGAGAATGCAACAGTAAAGCTACCTGCAGAGATGGGTAGCAGAGTTATACAGAAAGCTGCATGAATCAGATGTAAGAATGCAAGAAAGCAGCTGTTTTGCAGTTCAATAGTGGAGTTTGAATGTTGAAATTCATAGTTACAGATGTTCACTAAGATGACAGTTGCTTGTCTGAAATCTATCAAGCCCTAGACAGAAGTGCCCTCATGGGATGCCAATAAATCTGAATTATACCTCTCTTGAGTATGACAATCTTGGATTATAATTTCCTAATGGACCAAAAACCGAGCTCACTAAGAGAAAGCTTGAGAATTGATATGCATGTGCTGCTGTTTGTCTATACCTCTAGGGAACCACAGATAAACATGTCACATATATATAACATTAGTTATTTTAAATAAATTTTTTTTAAACATGACATTCTAAAAAGTGAGGTATATAATATAGAATAATATTATCTTAAATTGTTCTAACTATATTTTTTAAAAAAGAGTAATGCAAATAAATAACTCTACTTGGATTTAAAAATCTAAGAATCAGAATTAATATTTAAAAGATATTTTAAATTCTTTTAGAGAAGCAACCTGTGATCATGAGATATATATAGAGCAATATGATTTTAAAATAATCATTTGTTGAAGGAATATTATTAAAGACATTTATTTTAAAAGGAAAACTTTTATTATGGATCATCAAAGAATTCACATCTTTTTTATACTTCCAATATTGAATTAATTATGGAAAGCATATTTTGAATAGCTTTTATTATTGTAACAAATTAAAATATATAATATAAACATCAATGTGCACATACATTCCTATGTGCAAAACATATATGTTAAATCAAGAATTAATTACATATTATAAAATTAATGTTTTTATTTTGATAAAAATGAAATGCATGATATAGAGATCAGCATGTGCCTGCAATTCAATACACACACATGTATGTTAAATATGTTACTAAATATGTATAAAACTGAATTTCATTTACAGAGTTATGACAATATTTTATATTAAATAATAAATTATACCATACCAACATGCAATGATGTGTGTTGGTATATTATATAAACTTTATTGGAACATATATGTAAATCACAAGGTAATAAACTGAATTTTGATTTTATGTAATCAACATGTATATGTAAATTTTAATCATTTTTTTAATTAAATGTCAATTCAAACATGTTCATTTTATATCAAACCATATGCCTGTATGCTGAATGAGTTTTAAGTAAACCTAATGGAATAAATATGTAAATCAATGTAATAACTTGAATATTGTAAACCACATATATAAATCACAATGTGATAATTTTTATTATTATTGTATATTAATGAAAATCAGAAAGCTTCTAATTGTAGAGCCCTATTCTAAAAACCTTAATATCATTTTTTATTGTTGGTAATAAACTTGTATTCAATTGTTAAAATTCTATTGCATCAATTCTTGGTCACCATAACATCACTTGAGCTTGTATTCTTCTGAGCTAGATTCATGCATAATGTTCTGATATATGAAATGATGTATATTAGTGCTTTGGAGAATCCAGTGATGACCAATCATCATCCTGATTGGCATGTAAATTATAATCTTTAAAGCCCCTGCATTACATTTTATGGTAGTCTATTAGAAATTAAGTTTATAGTTGGCCAATATATTAATGTACTAAATGGCCAGAGCATTGCTGATGGTCAGCATGTTTTAATATCCCAGCATTATTGTTTTTGATAATTGTATATTCTGATGGATGAGCACTTAAGTTAGTGCATCCATATTAATGTTTAATAATTGCCCAAGCTAGCAAGAGCTCAATAGTTAGCCTGCTTTACAGAAGACTTATTTCCAATCCAGTCATCAGATTGACTGTTGATTTATTTTTGAATATTACTTATTTTTATGTATTGATAGTGCTGGTTGATGTATTCACTCATAGTTGTTCTAAGGAGTTAACTGGGTTGATTTCATAGGGATCTATTGATCTCGTGCTCTCTTATATATTTCTTATATTATTTTAATATTAAATATTACTTTAATATCATACTTAATTTCTTAGATATTTTTGGATATTAACATTACTTAATATCTTCTCACTTTAATATCTTTACTAATAATAATTACATATTTTTATTTGATAATGGTTTACTTTAATATTTTTATTACTTTAATAATTAATTTGATATTTCATTTTATATTGACTGGGTTTGATGGTGTGTTGTAATATATATATATATATATATATATATATATATACATACACACATATATATATATATATATATATATATATATATATATAATCTAGTTTCTTTGTTTTAACTTTTCTGTTTTGTATCTCAGTTCACTCTTAAGCATTCTCCATATACTTTTTACAGCAATTTTATATACTTTTTATAGTATTTATATATATAAATAATCTTTTATTTTCTACCATTTTATTTTATTAACTTCTTAATGTTTTTATGCTCTTTTCATTCTTTATAACATATTAGCTTTATCATAGCATCTTTTAATTTTAAAAAAATAATAATTATATTTTATTTGAATTCATATTATCAATTATTATTCACAATTAGTTTATCTGACATAGAAATGTTCTTTTAATCTACAAATTGTCCATTTATTTATTTATTCTCAATTTTTATTCTTTAAAAAGGTAATCTAAATTCTATTCCAAAATCTATATCAGCTTTAGGATGTGATTTACATTTTTAACTTGTTGGCTACTAAAAATGCCATATTGAATTTTTATCCATTTGATGGAAATATAAATTTCTTAATAATATAATATTATATAAGAAATTAAAATATTAAACATTCTAAAAAGCTAACATTGTAGAAAATAATAAAGTTAAGAAAATATAATAATCATAAAGTAAAAATAAAAATTTAAACATTTTTAAAGTTATCAATTTTAAAATTTATTCATAAATTGTATATTTTAGTATATTAGTTTTGTAATTGGAACATTTGTATATTCTAAAATTATTTTAAGAATAATGTATAAATGTTGTTACTGGTCTTTATTAAGAATAGTTTTTCTTTTTATGAAAATCAAAATTCTTCATTGACTTAGTTGGATGCAAGAGCTAAGTAAATTATATTTAGAGAGTATTTCCTAACAAAATAAATAATAATTATGTAATAATATGATTTCAATTATTTATTTTAACAATAGCATTGACAAAAATGGAAAACCAAGATATGATAGTAAATGAATTTGTTCAAAATTTTTTATACACTGGTACATATACACATACATATTATATATATATATATTATTTGGCAAATTTCTTTTATAAACTAACATAAAATTTTAATCAATATCATAATGGTATATTTAATATTCATTTTATAATTAAAAATAGGTTTGCATCAGTATAATTGATTTTGACATAACCTAAAACTATCATAATCAAAATTGCACACATCTGAAATGAATATGAGACTATAAATTGTTTTTGAAAATGCTAAGTTTAATCTAAAACATATATATTCTAAGCTTTTTTTCTCACAGCAACCAAGCACTTGAAAGTCAAACTATCAATTTATTCTATAAATATTGTATATGATTTCTCCATGACTTTTTTTTTTACAAAAAAGTTTTTTTTTTTTAAATATAACATTTATAAAAAAGTTCATAAAAAATTATAAGTTGTATTACCATTTTGAAAATACTATTGGAAAAAGTACTAAACTATATATCATATGCATGCCATTTTTTACTAAGATTTCTCAAAGATAATTTTGTTGAGTTTTTATTATAGAATCTAATGAAAAGCAATAGATAAAGTAAACATTAATGCAGTTTGCAATCTTATTTAAATCAAAATACAACCTATGCAAAAATCTACTCTTATCACTTGAAGTTTTCCTTGCATAAATGTTCTTTTTGTATTTTGAAGCTATGTATTCCTTATTACTATATTATTTTTTTCATCAAAAACTTAATAATTCCTTCTATCTCTCTCATTTTTAAACTCAATCCATAATCACAATGATTTTATCATCTATTTCTTGTCCATCATAGTATTTTAAATTTCTATTAAAATTAAACAACTGCTGCATATATCTTTTTAATATCTTTTTCATTTCTTCATCTTTTTAGAAGGTTTTTTGCCTAGCAACCATTGATCTATCATCTGCTATAGTTCTATTTATATTATTTGTTTGTTTATTGCTTGAAAATAAAATAATACACCATTATACTGTTTTCTATTTCCAGAAATAAACTCATAAAGTGTACATCACTGAATAATTACAGATTAATTATATAATCTGTTGAATGTTTTTATTGATTTTTCTTCCATTTTCTGTACACTTTCTTTTGAAGTGTCATCACTTCAATAGCCTCATCAATGATTTCTGACTAATGTAATTCCCTCTTCCATTACTTAATCCAACAATAAGATGGATATCTCAAGAGCTAACGGTTCTACATTTGCTTTTAGTTGAGAAAAGTAAAAAAAAAATCTGTTTCATTAATTGAAATTGACTATTATGCCATGCTTATTAGTTAATACCACACAACTCAAGAAATTGAGTATTTATATTAAAAATATACCTATATAAGTAAATTTGTTAAAAATTTTCAGTTATGTATTGTTAGAACAATTTTTTGAAAGTTTGATTAGTTTTTACCTGAACTCGATCATAAAATTTGTCAGTTTTATCTGTATTTACTTGAATTAGTGGACATAGACTTCTATTACATTAATTTTTAATGAGTATTCATAAAATCAATTTGATATTAATTGGTTATTCACAGAATTATATTCTACAATGATCACACTCTTCTTCTTTTATGTTTATGACTTGGATAGCCAAATATATTGCTTGATCTTCCAATTCATCTTATTTTATTAACTCTCTCTCTCTCTCTCTCTCTATATATATATATATATATATATATATATATATATATATATATATATATATATATATATATATATATATATATATATATATATATATATATATATTAATGTTTAAATAGTATATTTTTTTCATCAGTTTCCATTCCATACATTACAAATGCCAGTAGTGATTTTCTTGCAGTTGTAGATTTTCTGTTTCACATAGCAAGATCAACAAATAGAGACTTAAATTACTACTTTAGCTAAAACTATTTAGAAAACAAAAATGAAAAAGGATTCTAGATTGTGAGATGAAGAAGCCATTTCACAGAACAATAAGGTATTTCTGCTTTGTTTGGCCATTATTTTCAACATAGTATATATGAATATTTTATGATTACAATCATATGTAAGTTTGAATACATTTTCTACTGATAGAAGTATCAGAAGAGATGTATATTTTAATATAAGATAAATAATCAATAGTTGGAAAAAAAATTACAGAGTCATGACATTCCAGAGTTTACCAAACCTCTATTCACTAATTATGATCCCATGAAATAAAAAAAAATATTATATATATCTAAAATCGTTTCTGAAAAAAAAATTTATTTTTTTTTTAAAAAAAAAAGAAAATTTCTTCAAAGAAAATGTTACTGAAGAATTTGGTTATATTTGGAAATTAAAAATCATAAGATCGAAAAAAATGAATGGAAAAAAAATCTATATTCAAAAAGAACGAGAAAAAAGAGGGTTGACAATTATAATACCTAGAAACATTAATTTTTTCTACAGTACAGGCTTTTTTATACTTGCACTTCTATATGTAATATATAGGGGGTTTGAACTCAGACTTTTACACGACCCTCAACCATCCATGCTATCTCATACCGCTGATACACTTGATCACACACATGTTGAAAAGATAAATAATCACCAGATTATCATCTCCACACATACATACAATCAAAGCTCAGCTTATATTAAGATAGCCAATTTTCATACTTTAATGGACAGGATTCAAACCACTCCACCCCACAATTTTTCAGCCATCCATTTCATTGAAAATCTGATGATGGAACGCTCATTAAATAATGTAAAGAGATTAAAGAAGAATTTATATATATCTTTTATGTATGTGTGTAGAAAAATGCACAAATACTCAAAAGAGATGTAAAAATATCCAAACATCATTGATTGTTAAGGCAATAATTAAAGATAGTAGAGAAAAGAAACAAAATTCCAATTCTTTTTTTTTAATCCAAAAGAAGTGGTGCTGTTAAATTTTAATGTGGAAAATTTGCTAGTTATTTTCTCAGACTTAAAAAAAAATACTAATTAATATTGCAACTCACATGACATCTACAAACTGTTTAGGGAAATTAAATTCTTAAGAAATAGATCAATCAGGACTATTATGTTTTGCAGAATAAATTTATTATTGTTCATATTAAAGCATCATGTATTTTTTACTGTTTTAGAATATATATTAAGTTTTCACGCTTATATGTAAAAATATTATTATACACATTTTATTTATAAATATTATACCCTGCCAATAGGACGATGTCCCCTAGAAACCATGACAAATCTTGACAAAATGAAAAATTTGACATAGAGGATAATAAAAAAAACAATTTAAATATGCAGTATTTTCATGAGCAATTTATATATGGTGCCCATACAATATCCCCTCCCTCATTTTTCAATTTTTGATTATTGTAAATATAAATAATTTTTTTATCATTTTATTTAGAATAATTCAAAGTTGTTTTTATTAATAAATAATAAAATATCTGGAATTTAAGGTTGTTAGTTTTTTTTTAATTTTAGCATAAAATAATGAAACAACTAATATTACTTTTCTGGCAATCATTTAGATGGTAAAAATTCCATTTCATTTTTTTTTCTCAATCTACTGATAACCACTAAACATTACAAACTAGTCTGGGGATATTGGATGAGTAGGCACAAGATAGAGATTTTATGCACAAACCTTCCTTCATCCATTGATTACTCTGACTTGCACTAAATGAAGCTAATGTATTGAGAGTTTTGTATTTGTTTATTGAATAAATAGGTATTAATTATATAAAATGCTCAAGGTTAAAAAAAAGTATATAATAATGTTAAAAATTATTATTACTTACAAATATAAAATAGCATTAGTAAACCTTGGCAATAAAAAATCTATATATTTCTAATTATATTAAATCTGACATGTCAATAATTCAGGAATTTATCTATTTTTAATTTAAGTTGGAATAGTTATCATCATTTTTTATATTTTTATTGTAGATTGCTGTTAAAATAATGAAGCTTTAGTGTATACGAAAATTGCTATTATATGTCAAATTGGATTAAATCATTAAATTAATACTATATAAAAACCCATATTCTACTGATGTCATAATACTGGTGTTATAATGAATGTGCATCTGCCTCTCCTTTTTTATGTCCTGGGTTAAATTCCAGATTGGGTAGAGCATAGATTTTTTTAGATTCTAATCAGTCATTCCAATTAGCTTCGCATATTAATGCAAAAGTAAATAAATATATTGATACTACTACAAATATAAACAAAATAAAAATAATTAATTTGAAAAACAGTCTAAATTTTCATTCAGTATTTTAAAATGTAATAAAAAATGGTGATTAAAAGAATACTCACAAGTTATATTTATAAAAAGTACAGGTTAAATGTGAATTTAAAAATATATAATTTTTCAAGACTTAAGAAGTAATCTTACAGATATAAAAGGTGATAATTTTGAGTTTTTCTTAATGAATATATCTAGATATATGAAAAACCTATTAAAAACAATGAACATCCACTTCACAATCTGTTTTATTTGATAGTTAACTGAAGAGCCATTAGACATCTTTTGATTAAATGCCAAATCATGTAAAAGACTGAATCTGAAAGAGGGGAAGGAATTCAAAAGTAGTCTGCCATTTGTTTAATAAAAATATATAAAATTATTTTAAAAAGTTAATATTTTATGTTTTTATATCATGAACATCTTTACCTAAAATGTAATGAAAGATGTCAATGATTTTAGGGTACTTCTCCTTTCAGTATTCATCAGTATATATAAACAACAAAAATATTAACAAAATCATCCTTTCCTTTATTTTTGCTGTAATATCTTATATAAATCCATTTTAGCAAACCACTTTGAACACTTTTTAGCAAAAAACTTTTTATTGTACTTATATACATATACACCTATGTTTCAACTGTCCTGCAGTCTTCTTCAGAGCTATGACATAATGAACAAAAATAATACTATAAAAATGTAAACAATAAAAAACTAGAAACAACATAAAATATATAACTAAACCTAATAAAACTGAAATAAATATAATTAAACCCAAATAAAATAATCCAGTTAATATATATACAATATAAATAGAATATAAATTATTTTACTTTGGTTTAATTATATTTATTTCAGTTTTATTTGGTTTTGTTATATATTTTATATTGTTTTTAGTTTTTTGTTTACATTTTTTATGGTATTATTTATATAGTTATGTATCTTATTTTTTCATTATATCATAGCTCTAAAGAAGACTGCAGGACAGTCAAAATATAAGTATATGTGTATATAGGTACAATAAAAAAAATTTTTGCTAAAAAATGTTCAAAATGGTTTGGATAAATTGGATTTATATATATACATGCTTGTGGCAAATTGTTTAATAAGCTTGTTTAATATTAAAAAATAAAATAAATGTATTTTACTTATTAAGTTAAACTTTTAATATGTTTGTACTAATTTTAAAATGAACTTCTAAATCAAATTGAAAATATTAGTTTTTATCGTATTTTTTATTTATTTTGAATTTTAAATTAGATTGCATTATTTTGTTTTGTTTTGAGTATAGGTGTATAAGGGTTAATGCAAATTATGTTTATATTTGATTTGAATTTTTGAGATATATTTTTAAAAATAATTTAAAAATATATTTTTATAGATTGGTTTTATAGATTTTATAAATTCTTCAGTTTAAATTATTGTCGTTATTCAATTTAAATTATATGATTTGTAAAAAAAATCAGTGTGCATATTTAACAATGAAAAATCATGTTTTAATTTACTTTATAATTTTTAATTTACTAAGTTGATTTTGATAATAAATTATTTTATAATTTTCAACAGTTAATGATTTTAAGTGGAAATTAAATTTCTAATAAGAGATTATTTATTTTCTTGTTTAAATCTAGTTCTAAATAAATAATACAATAAATGTAGATTCAATTGTTCATTTCTTCTCCAAATTTTTGTATTTATATATATAAGATTAAGATAAAAAATAGAACAAACCCGTGATAAAACTTATTATTTTTAAATTTACTTGAAATATAAATTTCGAAGATTGAATCAAATTGAAATTATTAAGAATTTATTTCTTTTTTAATTATTATAAAATACGTAGTAAAGCTTTCTGGATATACAATGTATATATAATGATGATAAAAATTGGGGGTTTAAAGGTATTCAAACTTCATTTAACTCATAAAATTGGTTGCCAATTTTAACATGCTTGATTATAAAGCTTTATATTACTATATGTATACCATATAAGTGCATATGTTTTATTGAGCACTTATTGAAAGCAATCATATTTCAGTACAAACATATATACTTTTTTTTTTTTCAGTTAGAAATTATTACATGTCTTTGAAGCAGATATAAACTTTAAATTTAATAACAATTCAGTGTATCTATAATATTGTTTATATAAAGTATGATAATCTTTCATTTTTTAATGTTTTATCACTTTGTATTCATATACCATGGTATTATACTTTTAAAAATATATAATACCAGAACTACACATCACATGACCTCTAATTTTATTTCCCACTATCTTCCATTAGCTTATGAAGATGGCTAATGTGATGATATTGTTGTAGTAATACAATTTTTGAAATGATATGAAATGATCATCTGGAAAATTATAAAGATAGGATGAAATATTAAAGGGGAGTATTATAGTAAGGCCCAGAAATCATGCAAAAAAGATTAGAAGAAAGAAAATAACATGGCAAGAGCAGAAGTAAATGAAAGAGAATGGAAAGAGATCTTTGCCCAGCAATAGAACATTTCATACCATTTACACCTTCTTAGACCTTTGGCAATACTTTTATTTGTATTATTTGTATTACACTAACAGTTTCAACTGTTCTGCAGTCATCATCAGAGTTATAGGAAAAGAAGAAGTAGAAAATTATATTACTTCCAATAGATTATTTTTTCTTAAATCTATATCTTGATTAATGTTTTTTTTATATACAGAAATGTACTTTGGAGTATTTCTTCATAATTAAATGCACTGAAGTGATATCAACTTTAGAAATAATATTAAAACTAAAGCTTGTATAACTTCTGCTAAGCATTAATAAAGATACTGACTATTAGCTTTCTGCCCTGTGTGTTTTGGTGCAGTTGGTAGAGTGTCAGGCTTGGGATTAGAAGGTTCCAGGTTCAATTCTGGCAGTTCCAGTTCTGTCACTTGAACTTCTTATGGACTTCCAAGCAATAAAACAAATTAGCCTCATCCTGAACAGTTTGAAACAGTTGGTACAGTATCTGACTTAGGATTGGGAAATCCTAAGATTCATTCTGGCACTCACAGTCCTGGCTGTCGAACTTCTTATAAACTCCCAAACAATAAAGCCATTAGCATTTTTCTAATTGACTTTTTTATCATTTAATCATTGTACTCACTGTCAAATATTTAATGAATTTACAATCATATGCATATAGATTTTAAAACATTCCTTATCTTTTAAAGAGATAAATTATAAAAAATAATAACCAAATCTAAACAAGATTATAAGAATAAATCATGCTAAAAGTGTCAAAATAAGAAAACATTTCAAAAATTAATGAGTTTCAATAGATAATAATCATCAACAATGACAAGCATGATTGAAGATATTACCAAAAGTAAGTAAGCAATCATAGGAGTTATCATTTACAGTAACAACACAAACCAATCTGTCAACCACAAATATATTCATGTACAGAAGAATATATTGGTACATTGTTAAAAATCATGCCATATTTTAACTTCTTCTGCAGAAAACCTTTATTTCAAGAGTTTATAACTTTGCCTAATTGTAATTTTATATTGTATTTTATCCTTAGCCAGTGGAAATAATCAATATTTCAGTTCTTTAGCATTTTGAGATTTTTATAATATATGTGGAATCTGTTCCCTCACACAAAAATCACACTCAATTTCATGATAAAATACCATTTTAGGGAATCTTGCACCATTAATTCATTTCATATGTCCAAGTCAATAAACATTATTTTGCAATAGTAGGCTATGATCCCAACCAGAAATCAGAAGATCATATTGATTGTTCTTATAATCTTGCCATTATATTTTTAAAATTTTAGAAATCACTCTTAAATAATTTTTGTCTAATATCTTTCCAAGTTTTTTATTTCTTTCAACATTTCTATGTTACTTACTGTAAGCTTTAGTATGCTACAGTCCTGTGATTGTCTTCCAAGTCTTACTTTGTGGTTAAATTCCCTATCTCTTAACTTGTTAAAAGCAGTAGCAAAACATTGGAATCTACAGGCTGTATCGCCAACATCTAAGACCAACTTTTTGCTTAAAATCGGTTAAGATATTTAAATTGGCTTACTTTCTTAAGTTGATAACCATCCAAACTAAATATTGCTGAAGATTTGTTTCTATCACTCAATGATAGAAAAAGTTTAAGTTTTTTAAATATTAATTACTACACTCAAAACATTAAAATATTCTGACTAGAAAAAAAATAACACAATCATTAGCAAACTGTAAATACAGAAACCAAAAAAGTTTATGCTTATTTTTGTTTTTTAATCAAAATAAAAATTGCCACCTGTATCTCATCTTGATTCCTAATTCATGAAACCATCTATAAATAGTTCCAAACACAACTGTCATAAAAATATGAAACAAAGTTAAAGCTAGTATATATTACACATCTTTGTTTAACACCATATCCCATTTCAAATTCCTTATATGTATATATATATATATATATTGTAACGGGTATATATATATACATATAAGGAATTTAAATTAGTAATAATTGAATTATATATTTACAATATATATATATATATAATTCAATTATTACTAATTTTTTTCTTTTCTGAGCCAACATAATATCTGGTAATTAATGAATAAATATTACAGAGTATACTTATAAAAAAATGTGTTTTTTTTTTAAATATTTAGCTTTATTATTGCCTAGAATGCTTTCAATACATTTATCATACCATATTCATGGTGTACAGTGGTGATATTAAATGCTTCCTTATATGATTGTTTATCCAATGTTTAATTAACTGTTCAGGTATTTAATTTAAATTTGAGTATTCAAATAGCTCTTTTTTTTAAATTGGTATGCTTGTTTTTTTTTTGTTAATAGAAAATTAGTTACTAGCTACTGTGCATGCTTCTTTGATCTTTTGCTTTCTATTCTCTCTCTGTGCTACACTATCTCTGCTTTTGTTAGCTTGAATCTATGGGTCAGTTTTCTGTCATGGTCTGTAAATATTGATGTGTTCTTTATCTCTGAGGGATATATTATATAAATATCTGTGTTTGGCAAGTCTCATTGACAGATTAACCCTAGACTCCTCATAATATGTGGCCTTGCAAGCTGATTGGCTACACTTAATTTTATAATTCACTTGATTTATTCCTTTGGTAAAGTGTATTTAGAGTTATTGACTAATTGGTTAAGTATATAATAACAAAGAATAAATACGCCAAATCAAATTATCTTCCATTGCTAAGTATCTATTTATCTTAGGGTGTTCAGTTAATCATTTCCTATCTTCCAAATTTTTTTAATTTGTTTGTGTTTGACTTAATATAATAGCTTTTATAATAATCTACTTTTGAGTGTTTTTTTATTTTGTATCAGAGTGATGAAATTATTTGCTAATTGGTGATTATTATAATTCTTGTACAGCTTTCCAATAGTATTTAAGGTTAAAGAACATCATATGTTTGATTTAGATGTCTTTTTTCTAGTTGGTTTCAATTTTTTTTCCTCTTATTCAGAAATAATTTCAGAACTCCCTTGCAAATCTAGTATGTGCATCCACAAGCTCAGAAAAAAATTATATATGTATACTGTACTTTTAAAATAAATATCTTTTACAATTCTGCTAAAATATCACAATTCTTACCAATGTCTTCTATATGAGTCATTATCATTAACAGAAGCTTATAAATGAGTATGATGATTCTTATTCTACAGAAGAAGAAAAGTGAAAAATTAAAGATAAACTTTATATGATTATATAAACTAATTCATGAACCAAAATATGTCTGCATAATCCTTTAATATATTTACATGATTTTTTATAATCTTGGGGGGTTTTTTCTACAGTAAACTGTATTATTCTTTCAATATCTTACATATTGTAGCTATCATTATATTCTTAAACTTATCTTTCCAATGATATGTGTTTTTGAGATAATTTTTAATTGAGTATGGGATTTGTCTCTCCAATGAAAACAATAAATATTTTTTTAGAAAAAATAGAATTCATTTGTTTTATACTCCTAAATATGTTATTATAATAGTAAATTTAATAGCACCATATTCAGAAAGCTGAAGAATATAGTGATGGTTTATGATCTTGTCATCATATTTTAAAACTTATGTAACATTTGTAAATAAACATTTTCCAATATCTTTATTGCATTGATAGTTGTTCACATGTCACTTCTATACATCTATCTAAAATGCTACAAAAGATATTTAAAGTGATATATATTTTCAAAATGATAATCATGTAAACTATAAAAAAAATGCTAAACATTTTTTTTACCATTAGTGATTGATAATGGATTAGAATTTTTGACAATAATTATTAAATCAATGTCTTGATATGTTGCATAAAAAACATTTGCAACATTCTGTGGATCCTATTCTGAAGCAGATAAAGTGACAAAGTTATTAAAATACAGTAAATATAGAAGCTAATATGACATTCTTGTTTTATGGTTTTAATCAGTTTAAATTAAAAATTGCATTGTTGAATCTATATTGTGTTTTAAAGCATATAGTTTTCATGATTTTGCCTGTAAATTGTCCCAAATACCACTGCTATAGAAATGTAAAACAAAATTGGGACCAGTGTATGTCCTCACTTATACCAGATTTTCATTTTAATTGCTCCATATTTAACATAATCAATAACTTTCTCTCATTCTATTGTGTAAAAGATATATAATATTAAAAAACTTCAGTCAACTATAAAATTTTAAGCATTGCTATGAATCTGTTTAATTAATTGAATCAAATATTTTTACCAAATCAATAAAAGCAATACTTGTGTATAAAAATTATGTCTTTAGTGCACCTTTATTCTATAAAATCACATAGATTTGAAACCACTCACTTTTCTGAGGTGGATAATAATGATAATTTTTGCTAATTATTCCAAAATTTTTTTTATTATTTTTATTAATTGAAGCAATAGAAGAATGTTTATAATCAAGTGGTATACTTTCATATGACCAATATTTTTAAAAACATTTTGATAGTTTTGAAGTTAACATATCTCTAACATATTGGAGTTGGGTATCAAGATCAACTATCTTTCCATTTTTTTAAGGTCACAAAGAACTGCTTCACCTTTACTAAACTGTATATATTTGTGTTAATCTAAATGAGTAAGCAGGGTGATTAAAGTAATCATTTAAAATTTTTGCATCATTTTTTAAAAGATGGGCTACAGAAAGGAATTTGCTGTTAACTGAAAAAGCCCCTTTGATCCCTCTTGGAGCATTAAAGAAACCAAGCAGGGCAAATTGCTAAAGTCCAATTCATATGTTCTTACTATTGCAGCTGTTATTACTATATGATTATGTTATTAGTATGTAATTATTCATATAGTATACAGACATAGATGGGTTGCTCACCAACACACATTAGCCAGAATTGTGAATTTATTGGTTTATTATCTCTGAGTTTAAGATCAAGAAACACCACAGTCTTCTTTCTCAGTTGCCTGATAGCTCTTAACTGTAACCAGTTGAGTTTTTTTGAAGGCAGAATGAATGTGTGTGTGAATGAATTTTTTTGTAATAGATATTTACAATGATGACAGACAAAAATAAATCATGATCTTTATTCCCAGAAAACGGTAAAGTTATGAGCCAAGGCATGGTTGGTATCTAAAGGCCAAGAGTGCTAAGAATCTCCTGGTTGTGGACCTAGGCTATCATTTAATGATGACATTTTATCTAGGTACTTACAATTGCAGATTACTTTCAAATAAAAGAAGATTAAAAGAATTGAAATAAAGAACTGTCTCATATTAAATGGGGCATTATTAAACTTTGTGACGTTAGAAGGAATGGATAAGGCACAAACATTGGAAGTACAAGTGGAGTAGAATTCATTATAAATAAAAAATGGAAGAAAAATCTTGTGGAGATTGATGTTATATCAGACAGAATGGCAAGATTAATTATTCAACTTAATAGCACATATCAAGTCAGATAATTCAGGTTTATAGCCCAACAATTTCTCATTGTGATGACAAAATTGAGGAATTTCATATGGATGCTTTTGATCAGACAATACAACATTTTAAAATTGTCATGGAAGACTTTAATGCTAGAATTGGTAAATAACTGAAAGATGAAAGTGTTGTAAGTAAATTTGGATATGATAATAAAAATGAGAGTAGTCATAGACTAGTAGAGTTTGCAGAAAAATAAAAAATTTTATATTACGAATCCTTTTTTTGAGAAAAATGTTAAATGGAAATAGACATGAAAGCATCCAAATAAAGATACAGTGGAATTGAATTACATTTTGACTAACAAAAAACATGTATTTCAAGATTATGTTCTTAATAAATTCAACACAGGAAGTAATCATTGATTAGTGTGATATAAGATACATGTTAATGCAAAGCTAGAGAGACAAAAATTATTAAGTGAAACAATATTTACAATTGATATTTTTACTTTTAAGAAACATTCCAATGAATTTAAATTAGAATTTTCAAATTGTTTGCATATTAACAGATTTTGAACATGATTCAGATTTGAATGAAATTAATAAGAAGATAACTGATACACTTTTAAAAACTGCAATTAAAGATAGCTGATATAAAAAAAAACAGCAATTGCCAAGTAATATTTTTACTGAGACAAGATAATTTATGAAAAAAAGAAATATGAAAAAATATAAAAATAATGTATTAAGGATTAACACATGAAAAAAAAAAAAAGGATTGAATATCTTGAATTTTGTGAAATGGTACAAAAAGAGTTAATGATGATATAAAAAAGTATAATTGTGAACTAGCAAGGCAAGCTGAAGAGAGAATAAAAGTATTGAGAATGTGAAACAACATTTTGGTATTGGTGGGAAACTTATTTCTGCAATAAGAAAAAAAGGTAGAACTATTACTAAAAAGAGAGATGACATCATGAAATGTGTAGACGAGTTCTATTAAGATTTATATAGCATTAAAGAACAAATAAAAGTATCTCTTACAACTGATATCTTCTTATTTGCCTATCAGTGTAAATGAAGAAGTGAGACATGCAATTAAATTTATGAAGAAAAGAACTGCTCCAGGTAATGATTGAATTGTAATCAATGTCTTAAGAGAAGCAGGAGAAGAAATAGAAACAATTTTGGCAAAGTAATATACCAAATGTCTAAATGAAACAAATTTACCTGATGATTGTGAAGAATTCAGTATGAATATTAATATTTTTAAATTAGAAATTACAAACCTATCAGTTCTACACAAAATTTGTATAAAATAATTACAATTGGTCTACAGCGAAATTTTGGATTTTAACCAAACAAAAAAACAAGTTAGTTTTAAAAGTCATTTTAATACAGTGTATCATATCCAAGTATTGAGGAAGTTATAGAAAGGACCAATGAATATGAATTGCAATTATGCTTTGGATTTGTAGATTATGAAAAACATTTGATTCTATAAGTATTTCTTCAATAATTATAGCATTGGATCATCAGGGTATAGACTCAGGATGTTGTCATATTCTGAAGAATATTTATAAAAATGCAACAGCAACAATTAGATTACATAATGATACATTACATAATTATGCTGAAATTATTAATATTGAGAAGGGGATATGACAGGGTGACTCCATATCTCCAAAACTTTTTACAGCAGTTTTCCAAGAAGTATTTTTGCAGATTAAAATGGGAAGCTAAGGGAATAAAAGTAAATGGAGATTATTTGAAGATGTTGTAGTTGCTTTTTTGCAAATACTGCTTTACATCTTCAGGAAATGTTGCAAAAGTTATCAGATAAAAGTAAAAAAGTATGATTAATAGTAAATATTAAAAAGACAAAAGTTATGTTCAATGGATTTTCTCAAAAGAATAAGATAACGATTGATAATGATAAATTAGAAGAAGTTAACAACTAGAAATATCTTAGCCAGGTTATTGTTATGGATGGAAGCGTAATAGATGGAATTAATTATAGAATTAAGTATGGTGGAGTACTTTTGCTAGAAATAATTTAATATTAAAAGAAAATATGTCCATGTGTTTGAAAAGGAAGATTATTAATAAATGTGTATTAAGAGTTATTATTTACAGTTGTGAGGTTTGCATACTTAACAGAAAAGCAATACAGAGACTTCAGATTATTCAAAGAAGTATGGATATATGTATGTTAGAATTAAAAAGAAGAGATTGAAAATGAAATACATAGGTGAGAGAATAAACAGGTGTTACTGGCATCATTGAAAGAATTTAAGAAATAAAATGGAGTTGGGCTGGAATATTGTTAGAAGAGATGATAATAGATAGACAATTGAAATCGTAAACTGGATTCCAATAAATTGTAAAAGAGCTAGAACTTGACCATGTATGAGATGGATGAATGAAATAAAGAAGGGTGTTGGGTTGATGTGAGCAGAGAAGATGGATTTAACTTAGACCTATATCCTGTAGTTGATTGATAATGATTGAAAATCATGATGATTTCAAAAGATGATCGAAACATTATCTCCACTTATTTAAAATATCAGTGTCAGATAGAAAGAGTGTTGTCTATAGATTAAATAAGAATAAAATTATAATATTATTTATTATATACATATGTTATGCCCAAGTAAATGATCAGAATCAGTAAATGACTATCTTTTTGGCCACTTTAATCCACTTATGACTTTTAAGCCTTTTTATTCATTGTGGAATTGACACCTTAAATCTCTATATTGCTATGAAACTCTATGTTATTATTTTATCAAATGCCATATTTCTTTTTAATCAAATCAATCATTCTCAAAGAAACAGGCATTTTTTAGGGTGTCCAAGAAATTCTATAGATTAGTAACATGATAAACTTAAAAATCTAAATTAGCGATTTTAGAGCTTAACAACTACAGAAATTTAGCAGGAATAATATTTGCTTATCAAGGTCAATCAAATTTCATACCAATTTATTTGGATGTGGTCCATTTTTTAAATTGATTATCATTTTAATTTGTGATATTGTTAAAATAATATACGTTAATAATAAGAAAATATATTATCTTTGAAATCAGCTACCATGCTCTTGAAATAATTGGCATGACTAATAAATTCATGCTGATCAAAATATGTATTATTTTTACTTCTAGTATTCATTTAATCTGCGTTAGGTAATTATGGTGTTTATCACACTACTAGACCAATCTAAACCATGTTTGTGTTTTCAAGTAACGCTAGGGGTCGCCACCATCACATCACATGTGTTACAGAGTTGACAAAGATTATGTTGTGGAAATGGGATGGAGCAGAATATGGGAAAATTTAGAGTGGGGAATGGAAAATAAAGTGGCTAACAGGTTTATCTGGGCATAATTGCTGAGATATTCTTGACTTCGTTTACGGAGAAGCCATAATACATCACATCACATCACATGTAACATTAACAATGCTTTTATTATTACTCAGTATTTTTTTTTTTTTTTTTAGAATTTTTGGAAAAAAAACGCAAATTGAAAGTTTTGCTAATATAAATATTAAAAGATGTAAATATAATTTTTATAAAACCTGTCAGTAATCCAGCCTCTCCCCCCCCCTCCCGAACTCCATGTTTTAAAATTTTTTTTAAAACTTTGTAGTTTGACATTTTTCCTATTTAGATGGTAATTTTATAGGATTCTGCATTAGGGTAATTTGTTCTTTAGTGTTATTTCTTCAAGAGTGCTTTTATTCTAAGCCTGATATTTAAAAAGAAAGAAAAGCACTGATGGGTTGACATTAGTTTTTCAAAGTGTGAAATTTAAAAGTTTATTAAAATTGGCAAGACTTCAGTGGCCATATATTTGTAAGTAATTTGTTTCTGATCTGAAGCACTGTTGGTGAGCCCAGGTAGTCATGTGATTAACGTACATCAGCCACTCAACATTGGAATTCCATTAGACAGTATTTGGTATAAATCTTGGAAGCAGCTGAGACCATAAATGTTTAATTTCGAACTTAGCAAACAGGTGAATCAATTAATGGTTAAGATGGTTCATAAATTCAAATTTTCCCTAAAGTCTAATTTTTGATTTAGAATTTAGTATACGTGTGTGTGTGCGGAAATGTCTGTGAAGATTGTTCTAAATATCAGACTTTTTTAAAGTTTATGAAATATTTTTACATATAATATGCTATCATAAATTATAAGAGGGTGGTTATCATTAGCAGACTACTACTAACAATGGTCGTATATATCAATAGTTGTTATATATAATGAAGATAAATCTGAATTATTTTAAGCACTTTATTATGCAATAATAACATATATAAATGATGAATAACTTCACATATTAATTATAGCCTTCCTTAGCAATACACCTCAGTCTGGAAAATATAACAAGAATGTAAACTTTTTTTAGACTGTATGCACTGATTAAAACCAGGATTAAGAAACAGTCCATTTTCTTCTAAAGAACAAAGGAAATGACCATTGAGGAGAATACGCTAATTCATTCATTATTTCCATTGGTTTGTTTGTTTATATACATTATCCAATGATATTCATTTCCTATTCACTGAATATAAATGAGAATTCATTTGTTTAATTGATAAAGAGAATAAATCACAACAATTGTTTTGATTGTAATTTTTTTTTAGCAGAGAATTATGTATATGACCTCATAGTATAATACTTATTTCATTCACTTGATATGCATGAACTTGATTTAATAAAGGCTGAGTGTAACTTTCAGAATACAAGAAACATTGATGTTTTGGGTTCGAAAGTAACTATAGATAACTTAGTTAGCTACAAAATTAGCACCTTATGTAAATATGAATAATGATCATCATTTAAAGTCATCAATAAAGCATAAAAATCATAATATATTAATTCATTAATTAGATGCAATAGTTTTATGTTGGATTATTTATGAAAGCAAAGCCCATTATTGTTTGAGTATGTGTCAATTCCAAGTTATTTTTGTATTCTAGTAACAAACATGCAGAATTTATAATATTCTTTCATTATAATCAGAATTTATTTAAATTTGTGGCTGATTAAAAAAATAATATTGCGGATAAAGCATATTAAAAGTTTTAATGATGAGCAAAAGGGTTATAATAATAAAAATATTACTCTGAAACAGAAACCTTTGGTGATTTTTCTGCCTTCAATAACAACAAATCTATAAAAAAAAAAAATGTGTTTAATATATTCTAATAGTTCAATGGGGGATAGCGATATAAATAGAGATAGAAACAGAAAGAATAAATATATAAATAAATTATTCTGTAGTCAAAAGGCATATTGAAATAACGTGAGATGCATATGCCTAAATGAGAAATACCTCCTCTTTTCATTTACTTCTTAGTACTATTTAAATTATTATAACATCTCTCCCTCTCCCCCTCCCTCTCCCTCTTTCCCTCCCTCCCTCCCTCCCTCTCTCTGTGTGTGTGTGTGTGTGTGATCATACTTACAGTAATGCTCTAAGAATGGCTTGTAATATTTATAGTGAAGCAATGGATCTGAAGTCCAATCCATGCTTCACATCTTCCTATAAACTTGATTAATATTGTAGACCTGAATTAAGTTTATAGTCCAATATCAGCAGGGTTTTGCATTAGAGTTAAAAATAATTATGCTTATTAAATGTGTATTACATTTAAATATTTTGTTTTAAATAAATTTCATTCTATTAATAAAAATTGCTTAACCTATTAGTCAAACATATATATACATCTAGCGTATATATATATATATGAGTTAATGCGAAATTCTGCTGAAATAAAATGCTTATTCTACTATTAAAAAATAATAATATATTGTTGTTAAAATTTTGTTAAAATATTTAGTATGATTTGATTTTGAGATAAGCCCGCCAACATTTTCTAAAAGAATGTATAGTTTTGATTAGTGAGCCATTCAAGTCTAATTAAAGATGGCCTTCTCTTTCTTTCTTTTTAATTAATAGAATTCAAACTTTAAAGAAAGAAATTTAGAGTAAAAAAGTAAAAGTTATTTTTGGAAAATGTTATTTTGAAACAAAGGAGCATGGGGAGGCTTATCAAGATCTCAGATCATACAAACAATAGAAGGTAGCTGACAGAGAGGGTATAAATAGAAGTGAGAACAAAAGACTAGATGATTATTCAGATTTTTCCTTTGGAAGGATTCAGTATTCAGATTTTTCTTTTTGAAGGATTCAGATTATTCAGATTTTCCTTTTTGAAGGATTCCATTGATTCAGATTTTGCTTTTGAAGGATTCACTCAGAGTTTTCTTGCTGGTTGTTCCAAGTTTTCTTGAGAGTGCATTCATATTTCTTTTTGGAGAACTCTCTCCGATTTGCTTCACATTTAGTTTGTGCTCCAAAAAAGTTATACAGCTGTCGTTTTCAAATAATGGAGAAGTTTGAACATGCTCCAGTTAAAAGCCATAGTATTTTGAAGGAAATGAATATGCTCGGCTAGGCAAATAAATAGCTTTGCCTATTGCCGAGGTTCCTGAATACCATCCAAAATGCCATAGTATCCACTCAATAGTCATCTGAACTCTGTGCCGTGTCTGGAGAACTTTTCGTGAAACCATACTACATAATTTCATTGTCCGGACAAATACCTATCGACGGTCGGATCAAGCCACGAATGCCGTAGGGAACATGACCAAGGAAAAAAAGGACGGTAATCGTATCTCCTCTATTGAACTATTTCTTATGCTACCTTTTGTTCATACTTTTTTAATTGCTTCATTGAATTATATGTATTTGTTATGTAACCATTTTTATTAGACGAGTCTTAATTATATATATTGTGTAATCATCTATCTATATTTAACCTTTTTCCCTTCGCTATTCTTCCTTACTAACCTGTGTAAATATTTAATATTCCATTGTGGTTAAGTTTAATAGTTAATTTTTGTTCATTTAAAATCTCTTTCCAGTTTTATTTATGTTTGTTAATTAAATACGAGTCAGTTTCTTGTGTGTGCCAACTTGATCTCTACGATAACGTCTCTTTTGTCCGCCATTAGCTTTACGTATATCTGATTTAACTATATACGTTTTAAATAATTTTTAAACACTGTTTTTAGCGCAAAGCAATTAGAAATGCTTTGCGAAAGATTCTTTTTTTTTATCGTACTTTATCAAGAAGATCGAGTTGACAATTTTTGATAAAATTGGGAAGAAAAGATTTAGACCACAAACCTATTAATCTGTTTTTATTGTCTAATTAGTTTGTTTCATTAATTGAGGGGAATAGCGGAGGCCATTAAATCATTATTCCTATTTTAAAGTCATTAATTAAAGATCTATTATTTAACTAACAAGCTTGACTTTTGCTAAATTTGTTATAAATGCTTTATTTTACTTTTCAATGATCCAGGCACGCAAAACGCAAAACACATATTTCTTAGTACTTTTGCACATTTAACTATTTAGCTCATTAGGTGTTTCCGTCCATGTTTCTTTCTGCTGATGCTAAGCTGTCGCCGGTTGAAAAATAATTTATGCATGGCTCAGATGGTGTTGTTTGTTCGTGATCAGGCCTCGAGAATGGGCGAATGGGCAGAGGTCATAGTATTCTTGATTTAATATCTCGCGTATGAGTGGCCTCGAGGTACTTTCGCCTAGTATTCGAACTGGGTTAAACCAACATACATTATCTGACTGTCACAATAGTTAATGCTATAAATGTAAATTATAGAAACATGACCATAACATAACCAACTTATATCATTCAACAATTGCTACCAGTAATGTTAACTTTATGTATGAAAATAACCAATTACTATTCACTAAACTAAAAAAAAAAACTTCATAATTTAATTTTAAAAAGTACATTTTGAATATGGTATAAAATAAGCACTAATTTTAAAATTAATGTATACTTATTGCATCCCTTATTTCTATTATAATAGACATCAACCTAAAAATCTACATGAAACTTTTAAATTTGGTAAAAGGGGTAATCTATATTGACAAATGATTTTAAACCGCAACTCAAATTTCTTCAAATAAAAATATAAACTTCTAAATCCTCTAATTACAAATATATATGATATGGTGGAGAAAGACAAAATATGGTACTTCAAATATTAATGGATATTAAACACTAGATAATTAAACATACAATGGAATAAATAATAATAATAACTGTAATATTTAAGTAAAATTACTAGTAAAAAAATTAAAAATTGGGTTAAAGCAATAAGTATAAATGTTTTCATCTAGAAAGATTTTTGAGATTGAATTCTGATAGAAATTCACAAATTTGTATATGACTTGGTTTAAATTCTTGTAATATATATTATTTTGTGCTTCATTGATGAATTCTTTTTTTAATTTGAGTTTTCTTATTTGGGCAATAATTAAACTTTTATTATATCAATATTTGACAGTTAGATCTTTAATATTCTCTTGCTCACACCATATGAGGAGGTAGATAAATTCAAAAACTGAAAACAACACTTTAAAAGATTATGCAACCTTCTCCTTGACAAAAATGGCTATTACTGGTTTATTTAGGGAATCTAATCACTTATTTCAGTGGTCACTGCAACATACTGAAGCGCCTCTATGCAGCAAATGTGCAATATAACTTCCCTTTAACATGAATTATCAGAATCTTCGCCTTGATGGCTATTATTTATTAAAATTTCTCAATAAAACCTTCTGGCCATTAAGTCTGTTTTTGAAAACAAGCTGTGTGGATTTAATATGTAATTAGTAAGCATTGGAATGCAATTATCCACCAATGTTGTAAATCTTAAATAACTTCTCATCTTATAATAGTACTAAGACCAAATATTAAAGTTATTGTACTAATCAGCTAATTACGACTGCAGTAATTAATTATGTGCATTTTTTTTTCTTCAGATAACAAGCTTTATTTACCTGCTTAACATTTGTTAGCTAAAATATTTATCACATTCCGAAACAATATAATCCAAATAGTAATTTTAATCAATTAAAAAACAACAACGTAAATTTGACATCAAAAATCATTAATTTTTTTTAAATATAAATTTTTCAATTTTACAGATTTAAGAAATATGAGCTTTGAATGATAATATTTATGCTCTTGTATACTAAAATTCCACCAAATATCGGAGCATATTTTATACTTCTAATATTAACTTTTCTATCATGATATTAATTTTAGTCAAGTCTTTTTATTATCAAACTTCTCTTTTTTTTTTCATAGCACATATCTGAAATCAACAAAAGAACCATGTTTATTCAATTTTTTTTGTCGCTCAAATAAATAATTAAAATGTCTCTTCTTAAATATTTTGATTATGGGTTTTATTAATTCTCCAATGGATATTTCGATGGCCTTTGAAAGAAGAGATGCTCATTTAGGTTGTAATAGCTTAAAATTCAATTTTTGATGTATAAGTTACATGTGAAAAGGACTCGGTTTTATTACAATATACAAATATAAGATTATTTTTAATTAGCTCATTGATCACTTTGAATTCTTTAATAAATAACAGTAGGATTAAACTAAACCTAAAAATCACCTACAAATTGTGTAAATGCTTTAATACCAAGATCTAAACAAATAAGTTTACTATGGATAATCAAGAGCAAGTATTAATATGAGAGTAAAGTAGTATGTACACCTGTGTAACAGAGACAAAAAGAATTGTTTGAAGTTAATCAGCAGTATAATTAACAGTCTGATGCAACGTTTTTCCAATGTTTTCTTTTTAAAGAAAATGTTTCGCACTGAAATTGCATTAAGATTAAATAATGAGCATTTTGAAATTGTCACTCCATGCCAAAATATTTATTTTAATGCATAAAATTATTATAAAGTAATTAGAATTTAATTTATAATAAAATTTCCCACTGCAAGGTATTTAACTACATTTTATCTAGAGAAAGGAAAAATAGCCTTAAATTCTCATCAGCTGACATTAGACTGAGTAGAGTCCACTTTTTTTCATTCCTTTTTGGGAGTGTATTAAAGGGATCTTTGGTCTGCATAAGCTATTTAAAATCTATTTTACCTATGTCATATATAGGTGTGTGATGTGTGCTTGACTATTAGGGGCCTCATGACATAATAGTTAGCACACCAATATGTATGTGGTTAAGCATAAAAACAATTATGCAATTTTATAGGGGGGGGGATCATATAGTAACATGTAAAGAGGTTTCACATGAACTCATATTTAAATGCATGATGTCTCTTTTGTCAGCAACAAAAGAGCTCTGTGTGTGTGTTGTTTATTCAGCTTATTGCCATTTATATAAGTGATTGTCAAATACTTTTAAAGTTTTATTTACTGAATCTTAGTCAAAATGTTTTTGAAATAAAATTTCTCAAAACTAATGATAAAATTAATCTTATTTAAAGCATCATGCAATTAAATCTGAGATTAACTTTACTAATTGATTTTAATTAATTTCAAAATTGAAATACAGAGTAAATTCTGTTAAAAGGGTGGAAAACAATATTACTTGTTTTTAGTACTCTGTTGCCTAATTAATTTGGCTTGCCTTTAGATAGAGAACCTACTTACACACATTTTAAAAATATTTTCTGTCTTCTATATATATTCCATATTAAATCTAAGATGCATATCAATTTTTTTATTGCATAAATGTGTTACTAATGCTATTACTGTTTAAGTCATAGACAAACAAATGGCAGAAATAAAAAATAATTGAAAGGGTTTGCTGAGCATCTAAAATGACAAAATTAACCATGCTACAAGAAGTCTGAGTTCTAGAGTACTCATGTACATGTAAGGCACCAGATGGAATTAAAGTCCTTTGTGATGTCTATGATATAATATGTTTTTTTTTAAAGAAGTCAGAAATTTCTGTCCATAGATCATATTACAACAATTACAAGAGACCGCATTACTAAATTAAACATACCCTTTTCCTTTTTTTTTAAAACTGATCTGTATTAGAGAAAAACCACCCATTTTTACTCATTATTATTAAATCATCTCTCAACACTGACTTTTTTTCTTTTTCTTTTCTTACTTTAATAAGTACTCTTTACTTAATTCCAAATCCTGTTTTGTTATAAAGACTTGTACAAAAAATAATTCTAATTCTCATTTTCTTTATCTTTATGTTCTCTCATGTGCCATGTAACTTATCCTGATTCTCTTCCAGCATCCTACATTCCAAAAATAAGTGTTTAAAACTCTTCATCTCATCTTCATATAAAGCATATCCATAATCTAAATTTATATTTTATTTTTGATTTTAAACTGGTATCTAAAGTTTTTGTTTTTTCATCAAATACACCCTCTTTCTTTATAGTACTAACATACATTCATTATATATATATATGCAATTTTTATATTAGTTTAATAAACTATTTTTATTCCTCATCATTTTAAATAATTCTTTTTTTTTCACAATCAATTTATCTAATCCCTCCTCCAGACTTATTAATTATATATTTATAGTCTATTCTTTATACATTTATTCCACTTTTTATATAAATATAGTTAAAGAAATTCTCCACCTATTAACTATACATATTGGAAAAATCTTTCTTGCCCAATGTCGTTCTTGTCCTTTCTACATAATCCAATTAAGACCATTTTTACCAATCTATTTTTATTTATTTATTTATTGAAATCTTCTAAATATTTAAATTTGATTTTAACTTTTTTTCATTTAAAAAAAAAACCGATTACTTCATTTCCTTTAAATCGACTGTTCACAATTTATCACTAAATGCATACTTATTCACTTTTTTTAAAATTCTATCTAAAAATATCTTAGCCCACTAGTAAAGACAATGTACCACATTTTCAAATGTTGAAGCATGCACCATTAGCCGTCTCCAAATTATTCTATATACCTAAAATATTTGTTATATGAGAAATATTCCAGAATTTTAATCAATATTATTCTGATCTCTCTTTTTTATCCCACTTATAATTTTCAAATATCTATAAATTCATATTACTATTTAATTAATAGTCTAAGTAATTATATTATTCATATCTTGAAGACTAATGTGTCCCATTATCTATCCATTAGTTTTATCTTCCCATTAAATACTTAGACTTTGTCTCTTTAATATTTATAATTCTTCCTATCTTGTACAATTCTTTAATAACATTTCATATCTTTTAAACTATTTACAAAAAAATATTATATATTTTGCAAAAAAAAAAAAAAAAGATCATATATATTCTCTTAGTTATTGCTATAACAATCACTTTTCCTATTACCAATCTTTTTATTTCAACTTCAATTTTTTTAGAAACAAAATAACAAAGGTCATATCAGGCAACTGTATCCACATTGAATTATCATCACTTTCATATTTTCTAATTGGGTGTAATAATAAAAGCATCGTTAATATAAACAATTAGCTTAGCCATTATTAAATCTCAATTGATTTACTAAGTGATTATATGATTAGCTAAGACTTTAATATCTATTTTATTCTTTTAATTTTCTTTATATTAATTGTTTTTCTTTTAAAGTGTTTTGCACTAACTTGGCTGCAGAAAGAAGATGGTTGTTAACTGAAAGGAAATCCTTTGATTCTTTTTCGAGTCCTTTACAGAATTGGACACTCTATGCATTCTTGGTATTGGAGCTGTTATTATTATATGATTATTCATATGGTGTATATAAAAACATGAAATAAGATGCTCACCAATATGCATTATCCACTGCGATGAGTTAATTGGATTTTTGCCTCAGTGTTTGAGATCAAGAAACATCATAGCCTTTCTTCTCATCTACTGATAGTTCTTAACTGAAATATCCGTTGTTTGAAAACAGAAAGCATGCATCTATAATTGTTCTTTTAAAATAGATATCTACAGTAAATATAAGCCAACAAAATTATGATCTTTATTCTAGGATGTTATAAAGTTATAATCAAGGCAGCAATTTGTGACTAAAAGTAGAGGGTGCTAAGAATTCCACAAATTGCAGACTCAGGGTGATATTCAATGATGACCTTTTATTTAGTTACCTACAACTGCAGTTTTCAAGTGAAGGAAAGTCGCAAAAATTGGAAGAAAACCTATTTGATATTAAATGGAATATTACTGGATTTTGTGAAGTTAGAAGAAAAGAATAAAAGACAATTGATTTGAAAAGTGAATATGTTCTTGATTACAAATGCATACAAACTGCAAGCCCAACTGAAATAAGATTCATTACAAATAAAAAAAATTGACAATGTTATGGAGATTGATATTATATCTGACAGAATGGCAAAATTAGTTATTCAACTTAATGAAAGATGTCAAATACAGATAATTCAAATTTATGTCCAAATAGGTTCCACTTGTAATGAAAAAGTAAAGAGTTTTATAAGGATGTACAAAAGGCTTTTGATCATATCAAACAACATTTTAAAATTGTCATTGGAGACTTTAATGCTAGAATTGATAAATGATTGAAAGATGAATGTATGATAGGTAGTTTTGTTATGGTGATAGAAATGAGACAGAACACAGACTTGTGGAATCCATTTATTTGAGAAAAATGCTAAATGGAAATAGACATGGAAGCATCCAAATGAAGATATAGCAGAATTGTATTATATTTTAACTAACAAAAATATATATTTCAAGATTATGATATTCTTAATAAATTCAGCACAGGAAGAAATCATTGATTAATAAGATGTAAGATACATAGTAATGCAAAACTAAAGAGACAAAAATTATTAAAAATAGCAGTATTCATAATTGATATTCATAATCTTTAAAAATATACCAAAGAATTTAAATTGGAATTTGCAAATCATTTTAAAATATTAACAGATTTTGAAAATGATTTAGAATTGAATGAAATCAATTAGATAACTTATAAACTATTGAAAAATGTAACAAAATGGCTGGTAGAAGACAATGTATGAAGAAAAAAGGGAATATGAAAAAATATTAAAATGTTCCATTAAGAATTGAATGTATAAAATTTCATAATATGATGTGAAAAAAATTAGTAACAATATAAGAAGTATAATTGTAAATTAATAAGGAAAGCTATAGGAGAGAAAATGCTCAAAAGTATATAACAACGTCTTTGTATTGATAAGATGCATATTTCTGCAATAATAATAAAAAGATGGAATTACTACTAAAAAAAGAGATGACATTATGAAATGTGAGCAAGAATTCTGTGAAGAATTATATAGCAATAAAGAACAAATAAACAAAGTATACCTACAATTACTATATTTTACAAATTACTCTATATTCTAAATGAAAAAGTGAGGTGTGTAATTAAATCTATGAAGAAGTGAAAAATTTCAGGTAATAATACAATTTATCTTAAAAGAATCAGGTGAAGAAATAGAAAAAATGTTGGCAAAGTTGTATATCAATGAAAAAAATATATCAAATGATTGAAAGAATGCAGTACTAATATTAATATTTAAAAAAGTTATTAAATAAAATATTAATATAGAGCTATTAATTTTTTTGATACACAAAAATTTTATCATGATTATTACAATTCATCATCAATGAACTTTGGATTTTAATCAACTAAAAGAACATGCTGGGTTTAAAAGTAATTTTATCACAATGAATCACATCCATGTACTGACAGAAGTTATAGAAATGGCTAATGAATAAGAGTTGCCATTATACTTAGGATTTGTAGATTATGAAAAGGCATTTGATTCTATAAGCATTTTATCAGTGATTAAAAAATTAGATCAAGATATAGACCCAGGATATTGTTCTGAAGAATATGTATAAAAGAGTAACAGCAACGACTATATCACATAGTGATACTAAAAAAATTAAAATTGAGGCAACTATATGGAAGAGTGATTTCATATTTTCAAAACTTTTTACAGAAATTTCCAAGAAGTTTTTAATATATTAAAATGGAAAGTATTGCAAGAGTTATCAGATGAAAATAAGAAAAGAGGACTAAATATAAGTATTAAAAATATTAAGGTAATGTTCAGTGAATTTTCTTAAAAGAAGAAAATATAAATTGACAATCATGAATTAGAAAAAAATTAACAACTATAAATATCTTGGTCACATTTTTAATACAGATGGTATCATAATGGTTGAAATTAATCACATAATTAAACTTGTTATTAAATAAGCAAAACTCTCCATACAGTTGTGCCACCCTGTGCCAACCAGAGTAATCAATGGATGCCAGAAGGCTTGTGCATAAAATACCCATCTAGTGCCTACTCATCCAATATCCTCAGACTAGTTTCTGACTTGTGGCCTTCATCAGTGAGGAGCCTTGGATCTGAGAGCATTGCACCTAGATCTTAGGATCTAATGCAACCCTCCAGCAGCCACCTTTTATCTCTACTTAACTACAAAACTATGAGAATGAAATTGAAAACACAATAATATTTTCAATCTAAGCTCAATAGCTTATATAGTCATATGGGTCTGAACTCAGTTCAGCATCCATACATTTTGGTGACTTTGGCTCTTTAACAACCATAGCCACCAATGTCTATTAGGCAGATTGGTGTTAAACCAGTAAACATCACATTGGATGAATAGGTATTAGATGGGGATTTTATGCACAAGCCTTCTGGCATCCATTGATTACCCTGGTTGGCACAGGGTGGCACTACTACATGGAGAGTTTTGCCTGTTTAATAACAGTTATGTGCTAGCATAAGAGATGGTGATCATGTGATGTTTATAATTAAACTTGGTTGGAGTTTTTTTTTATAGAAATGTCAGTATTAAGAGAGAAAATGACTATGTTTTGAAAAGGAAGGTTTTTAATAAATCTATTTACCATTTCTTATATATGGATCTGAAACTTAGATACTAAAAGATCTAAAAAAAAAAAGACTATCTGTAACGTGGATGGACGAAATACGAAAATTTGCTGGTGTGATGTGAAGAATAGAGGTTAGAAATAGGAGAAACTGGATTAAATTTGGAGAAACCTTCGTCCTGCAATGGAATGATATTATTTGAAAATAATGATGACGCTAATTCTACCACAATATATCATATGCTAATTAATTTCTAGTAGCAATCTATATTTGATACATTTCCTGGTGGCAGTGATCTTCAGTTTTAATATACATTTCAGTTGCTTTTTTTTTTTTTTTAAGTGTCATAGCATCGGCCAGGATGCGAACCCGCAACCCGGGCAACTGCCTGCAAGTGCAAGGCAGTCGCGCTGACCTCTCGACCACCAGTTGCATTTATTTAAAAGCTGATCCTCACGTAATCACATTTTTTAAATCATAAAATTTACATTTTAATTATTTTAATGTGAATTTAAAATATGCAATAAAAATAAAGTGAAGTATAGTTGTTTTTTAAATCGATTATTTAATAAAATAGTGTTAGTTTATTTTTCTGTTTTATTTTTATTCGCGTTACATATATATGTACTATATATATTAAAAACTAACTTTTAAAGTATTCATTTAAAATTTAAAAAAGTCAAAGATCAAGTTGATAGAGCATTTTAAAAACTGCTTTCTTATAAAAAAATTCTTATTCAGCTATGATTAAAGAATGATTTATAAAAACTGTTTTCGTATTTGGCGGACATTTAATAAGACAGGAGCTTCCCTACTAACTTTTTTTTTTTTTAGAAAATAAAAAAAAAAAATTAGCTAAGGAGATTACAAAAAACTTAAGTAATGATTAACATGTAATTATTAATTTAAGAAGATTAAAACTTACATTAAAATTTAAATGAAATAAAAAAATTATATAAACAACAATAAAAAAGATTTTACTATATTTTAGAGATGTAAGAGATTTTCCTTATTTTATGGTGTTTTCTGAATTTGAAATGCTGCTATAAACTATCTTAAGGGATAATTAGCAATGGAAGACAATCATCAATGTTGACTTCTCCTTAAACGGAGACAGGAATCTCTCAGCTACTATGCCCAGAGAAACCTGTTAGCCACTTTACCTTCCCTTTCCATTCCCCACCCTAAGTTTTCCCAATTGTGATTGAAGATACTCCATCTGTCTTTATTTAAAAGAATTAACTAATAAAATGGACCGTTGCAAAAGAATGACAATAGTATGCATGTATATTGTAAAGAATGATGTGCGTTTTAAAGAAATGAAAGATCTTATAAATAATAGGGAGAGAAAAGAAAACCCATTTTTGCTTTATGAGATTATTAAAGTTCATGAAGAAGTAAAGTATTATACCTAGATGTGTGGGTGTACAGATAAAATATAAAACGGCTTGTAAATGGCCTAATTCAAAAATAAATAATTCCTCATACAGGAAATGGCAATACTAGTCAGATCGAACAATTGCTTATTGGTGAGAATTTGAATAATTTTTATTCATATTTTTATGTTCCAGCTAACAATTACCTAAAATCTATCCAATATTGGTCAGTAAATGGATATCCAACAATTCTTAGTTAAAGCATAAAAAATAGAGATAAATCGTTCCAATCCAGCCGAGAGATCAATGCAGCCGTCTTGCAAGCAAGCAGTTGGTTGCAGACGGTGTGTTGTGGGTTAGCCTCCCGGCCGATGCTATGACATATGGAGAAAAAAAAAGGAAAAAATAAAATAAAATCGTTCCAATCCTCTAGCTAAAAATTGCTAAATTCTCATCTACTGATCAATATTAAATGATTATCTGGGTTGCATGGGTAACTACCTGAAAGATTGTAATAAAACTGAAAATATGTGTGTGCATACATCAAAAAAATAATCAAAAATATTTTGAGCTTAAACTTAATATTTCCAATATTGTGAAGTAATACAATCTGCATGTAATACCTAATATTAAAAAAATTTGGCTTTTTACAAATAAAATTATGAAGAAAAAGGCTGAGAAATCTAATTACTGAGGATTACAATTACGATTAATAAAGCATTTGCACGCTCTTAATTTTACATATTTGTAAGTGCAAGCTATATATAAGTCATGTGACATCTGACTTGTTATTATTACTATTAAATCAACAGAATAAATTTAATCCAGTATTTGATTACATTATAAAATAATATTTATCGTTAAATATCATCCTTCATAAGTCAGTCTTCATAGAATTCTTTTTTAAATAATAATATGCTCTTACATAAATGTAATCTACTAGTCTCACAAAAATATTTATTTGCAAAGTTGTTAAAAATAATAGAATATATATATAATTAAAAAAACAAGTCTTTATTTTCTATCTTTTAACAAGTTTAATTTTAGTTGATGAGAATCATAAATGTTCTGTGTTTTGGTGCAGTGATGATTCTGGAGCTCAAGTTTCATGATTTGTGATCCACACCTATCATTTCCAGTGATCAAACTTTTTATAAATTCTGAATAATAAATCATTCAATTATGTATCAATAAATAATAAGTTTAGTATTTGAAATCTATCTTTTGAAAATAATGATGTTTAACATGTTATCAATGACAATCTTAATCAGAAAAGTAATCAAGTAGGCAAATAATTTTGGAATCTCAAGTGAATTACCTTGACTGAGATGTAACTTTATATAACATGGATAGACTAAGATTAAGCAAATAAAATAGTCTGATAATCAAGAGACCAAAGTTCCACTTAACTAACCAAACTGATATTTTTTCCCTGCAGATCGGAGTTGATTCATGAGCCTTTAACTCTTAAGTTCAACACTTTACAATAGTAGTTAACTGTACAAGATCTTGATTGCATTTATTCGATGACAATATTCAGATAATATATATATAACCTCTCAATGTAAATTTGTTTGGAAGAGACAAGGTAAGTAACAGTTAACTGTGCTAAAACGAAAATCAGAGCAGAGAAACTAAACGAACTTCAGGTTTGCGTATACTAAAAACGCATTCGCATATAGTTGCGCCTTTATAAGACTCTAATCCACACTAACGCATTCACTCCGGATTTCCCAAACAAAACAAATAAACAAAGTAAAATATGTAATTTCTCAGAGATTTAAATATTGCCTACTAAACTTTTAAAGTATAATATATAATTTTTTTTATATAATATTTTTACAATCATTGGTTTATTACTAAATAATTTCATAGTTATATAATTTTGTTTTATCCATTCATTAACTACACATTCTCAGGATTTCTATTAATAGATATTCATTAAAACTTGTCGTAATAATTATCTCAGTATTTTTCTTTAATAAATGTTACTACTATCAAGATGAATAAGGGATTCAAATAGCAAGTAAAATAAAATATTTAGGTAACCTTAAATGAATCAGCAGTGTGATGCCTTGACCTGAACTTACATATAATAATAAATACAAATCAGCACTATATGACAACAGATATTAAAGATAAATAATTATAATATGAACTATCTCCATATGACAACAAATATTAGAGATAAATGATTACTGCTCTTTTTAAAAAGTGTATGTGGTGTATTGATTATATCTACATTTGATATATAATAAACTCACGGTACATTGCCACTTTCTTTATTCACTGAAGTTTGAATTCAAATTTTATTACTGTAAGGTTTAGTTTTCATTTATGCGATACAGTGTTTTAATATTTCTTCACCATGCTATTGGAATTGGTATATAAATTATATTACAGCATCAAATCTCAGATCGTAATTTTAAATCAATTATTGCATTGCATATATTTTAACTCATATTATTTGGAGAACCTGATATAAATAACCTTTATCCTTAAAATGTCTACTTCTTTTAGATAGTTTTACTCAAACATGGATCGAGAAAGGAACTTTAAAAGAAAAATCACAAACGATGAAATATAACTTAATATTTATATGGTCAAAAAATGAAATCTCTCTCCACTAACAAAGATTCAATATGTATTCATTCTCACTTATCTACCACACTACATACCCTTAAATATTGAATATAAAATATACAACCCGGATTTCTGAAGGAGCTTTTTAATTAGATTTGGTATCTTTATTACTCTAATAATTTATTAAACTATTCATAAAAACATAAATAAGGCATACATCATAAAGTTTATATGGCAATCTAATATCGAACATTCCCAAATTTATCGATGATAGGACTTGCAAACGACAATGCATTTATCGATTTGGAGCACTTTTATTCAATTTTACTGAAAATTAAAATGATCACTATTAAATTAATCCATTTTGGAAAATATTCATTTCAAATATTAAATGTATATTTTGAATTCCTTTAAACTCTTAATCCTTTTGATAGTCGCAAGTATAAACAACCAAAATCTTTAAGTAACTTTTTGTCAAAACAAGCGTTTTGATGCTTATGATGTTTTAATTAAAGAAAATTATTTCAATTGTTTCCATTCACTAAAATATATTATTTATTCCTTTATATATGAGGCATTTTCAATATCTTTAGCAAAAAGCTTTCTTTATTGGATAAGATTCTGGGATTATCACTCAAAATTTTATTGGCACACATTTTAAAAGCATATTTCTTTGAAATTGGAGAAACGCAATTTAAATCCTTTAAACAAATTTTTAGACTTCCGCTTTTGGCAGCCATCTTTGGAACTTGTTTAGAAAAAGCGTCCCTTAGCAATTCAGTTTCAAGAAGACAGGGACGATTGTCCCCTTACCTTTACGTTTTTTATTCAAGGTAAGTCGGTTTTAATCATTATATATTATGGAAAGTGATAATATAATCGATAACTCTCAAATTAATGTTAACCCCGATCTCAACATGCAATCTAGCAATGCAGTCATCGGTCATAAATATTATAGCCTTAGATCTAATCTAAATGCAACTAAACTAACTTCTATTACAAATAAAACCCACAAACCAATAAATCAAATAAAAACACCATCGCAAATATCAACAAAAGTTTAGAAAATATTCAACTTACCCCTAATATAAACAATAGCATAAATATCTCATCAAGCGATACTATTGAAATCCTTAAAAATACAAGCAAAAAGCAATCATCTCATCTCCGAAGTCTTTACACTCCCTCAGAAGACTCTAATGAGCAATTTCCTTTGCCCAATAATACCCTGAAAACGATATCTGAAAATAATAGATAAAATTTCCAACAAGATGATTTCGGCGAATTTTTTAAAGTTAAAACTTTTCCACCAGAAGTCGACAAAACCAGCGCTGTCACATTACAGTTTGTCAACAGTAAATTTAAAAATCAAAAAGAAATAAATTTTAAAACTAATAAATCTCATTCCAAAACAAACAAAGATTATAGCACAGAACAATCCATTGCTACATCAGCCAACTTGCAATCTAAACCAATTTCATCAAGTCCAATATTGAAAAATTCCTCTATGTACGCAAATATCGTAAGGTCTAAAAATTCTGAGAGCATCTCCGAAAATATTAAGGCCGATAATTTCAATGAACTATATTTGAATATCTCAGAATTAGACACAGAACAAGAATCAAACACTCTAGAAAATGTCTCATTTAATATAAACGATCTTAATGACGACATGTTCCTAAAAATAAATAACGATTTCAACAAAATGATTCCCAACACACTGTATAAATCGTTTACAAACTACTACAGCGATAAGCCGTTAATCTTAGCCATAACAAATCAACAATGTGCGTTATATAAGTTTCCTCTAGAACAACTATACAGTCTAATCAATCAAAATCAATTAGGCAGAGGCATTCACATGATCCTTAACCATCCCAATGACCGCTATGTTATCGTTGAGTTTAAAACGTGGGCGGACCGTATGAACTTTAAAAATAACTACCGATCTTTGGGAAATTATATACTATGCTCCATAGATATGAACCATCCAGTTACACTATCCGGCAGATTTCAAAACTGCCTTGCCCACTTGAAAGAACAAGAACTACAAGACATCCTTATTAATTATGGTTCAGTTAGCAAATTTAAACACCTATTAAACCCTCACTTCGAAGATCAAATCCTGTCCAATACAGTTATCTTCACACTTACATTAAAGAAAAACATTATACCCACTGACATACCCACCATTATTACTGCAAGAGGCTCTCCTATGGTTTTGACCTTCAGGGGAGTACAGCCACAATGTTTCTTCTGCCTTCAAAGAACACACCTTATTAAAGATTGTGCAGCAAGAATATGCACACACTGTGGTATTAAAAAGAATAAAGTTAACAGATGCCCTGGTAGACCTATTAATACGGCTATCACATCCTTAAATAGACAATCACCACATGGGACTAATCCTAACAGCAACCTCACAAACCCAGACAATCTGATTCAAATAAATTCTCCAACAAACTCTCTCACATCCATACCTATCTTTCAAAATGAAAATCTTCAAGAAAGAACAAACACCAACCTCTACACTAATAGTAGTGAATCAGAGAACCAAGCAATAACATATACTGCTACTAAACCAATCACTCAAACCAATAATACTCGATCATTCATACGATACATATTGTACTAATCCCCGAGAAACAATGCTAGGCCAAACTCTTTCTTCAATAGAAGACAATATGACCAAACCATCTAACCAGAGCAAGGAAAACCCAGGCGAAGAAGAAAATACACCTAAAAAATTTCAAAACAATTCATCTATAACAACTCCCACCCAGCTTATAACCAATGATGCATCATCATTCGGGCCAGCTAAGTCTAACAAACCTAAACAAAGCTATCCACAACCTGTCCTCAATTCTTCAATGCCTGCAATAATTAACCATCCAGATGAAAAGACTTATCAAACACTCAACCTGGAAGTCAGCATAATTAATGCTTCACAACAGTTACAGCAAACCGAAAATGACTCAGGTCTAAAATTTAAACCAAATTCTTATAACAATAAAAAAACACTTTCATCAAAAGAACAGGAAAAAGAAAACAACACTATTAAACTTAAAAAGCTCCAAAAAACCAACATAACAAATACCCAAAATACAAATAAGAAAATTAAAAGAAAATCAATTCGCTCAGATAAATCAAGCTCTGATGATGACACCTCCCATCCAATACATTATTCACCACCACCCACTAGCAAACAAATTTCAGATTTATCCAGCACAAAGCTTCGCAAATCCATAGAAAAAAAAGGTAAACCATGGATCCTATAACCATTGATACCATTGATCCATCTGACGAATCTCAGACAGATTACACTACTTCATCAGACACCGAAGACTTCATGGATGCATTTCCTCAACCAACAAATATATCACCAATCCATCCACAAGTTAAATCACAAGACTCTGATTGCCAAACAACATCAGAACACATTAACATGGGGATGTCCCACATTGACTCGGTACACATTGCTGAGGATGGTTTGGATTAATCTATCATGTTCTGCAAAATTTCTGGCATTAACATTCGCAGCATCAACTCAATTGATAGAGTTCTAGCTATTAAAAACTGGCTCTCGCTCTGCTCCCCTCATATACTTCTTATGGGTGAAATTAAATTTCACCATAAGACTGATCATAAAATATTATCTCTTCTCTCTGATCTCGGATTTACTAGATTTTCCATAGGCCATTCTGCTTCAGGTGGAGTCGGTATTCTTATCAGCAAGTCAACCCCACCAAACAGTTTTAGCATTCTATTCCTAGATGCCAATATTATTGTCATAGAAATAGACTATTGGAGTTATCCGATCATCATAGCTTATATATATACAGCCAAAGACACCTCTCAATATCTAAAAATAATTCATATCCTAAATGCCATCAACGCTAACAGAGCCTCCCCTACTATTCTTCTGGGAGACTTTAACACCACATACAATGACTTCAACAAGAGATTTTTGCATCTATTAAATCGCAGATTAATGTGTAGAGAGGGTTTCTTCCCTCCTGAAGCCTACTCTTTCTATACTAAAACTAAAAGTCCCTGATTGATTTGGTTTTCTACACCCCAGACCTCCATTTCAACTTTGATGCAGCCTTAGTCCCTGTTGCTTTCTCTGATCATATGGCTCTAATCTTACAACTTACACCTATTGCAATCCCTACACCTATTGATGGACCTGGTAAAACCATGCGCATGATCACCCAATCAAATATGACCGAAGCGATAGTGTCTGAGGCATACATCCTTTTCCAGAAAATAAATATCCTTTCCCTTCCTGCTGAGGAGGGCTGGTTTTCTTTCATTGGAATACTTCAGTCCATATTAAATCACCACACCAGGAAAATCAAAGGACCTAATGGCCTTCTAAATGACCTAACAGACATTAATTTACAACTTCAAGCATCACAGCAAAATTTCATAAATACAGAAAAAAATTATCTTCCTTAAAAATCTCTACAAAATCAAGCAAAAGTCCCTTGCAGAATATATATCCATCAGAAGAGCCAAATGTTTCTTAGCACAACAACACTGCTGGATGAGAGACTACCTCAGATGGGCACTGGGATACAATAAAAAAAAAATCACCCCCTTATCCATTAATACTAATGGAACCAATCTTATTGGCTTTCCAATGATGCAGCACATCAGCAAACAATTCTGCCAATTAATGCAAAAAGATGGAGCTCCTCCTATAAACAGCTGGTTGGATGCTGGTGACCCCAGCGAACATGGCATCACAGAAATCCAAATCAAAAAGAAGCTAACATCTCTCCCTGACAGCGTTCATCCTGGCCTTCATGGCATCCCAAATTTCCTTCTCAAACATCTCAGTCAATTCACTGTGCCAATTACTAAAAAAATGATTGATCACCTAGCCTCTGGCAACAGAAACATAACAGATCTTTACCCAGTGGCACTCATGCCTTTTATTAAAAAAGCAAAACCACTAAACGACATTAACAGTATCCGGCCAATTTCCATGACCCCATTGCTTATCAAGATAATTGAGTCAGTCATTAAAGATCAAATCCAAACTCAAATTCTTCGCCATATCTCATCAACCAATACGGAAAAAAGGGATCATCAACCTCGCATGCTATGTCCAATGTAACTGCACTGTTCAATTACATCAGAGGACATCGTAAATCAAAACCTATTGCTGTCCAGCTGGATGTTGCGGCAGCATTTGATTCAGTCCAGATAAACATCCTCCTGGATATTCTGTTGGAATGCGACATTCCAGCTGGGATTGTACAGATGGTCAGCAATCTGCTCAACAACAGAGAGATTTCTCTCTCTTGATGGCAAGATCACACCAGGCTTCAAGCCATACAAGTCGATCCCTCAAGGATCCCCACTCAGTGCCCTTTTCTTCACAGCATACATCAACCCTCTTCTGATGGATATAGAAAAAAACCTCCCTGGAATTTTCCTTCCCTCTCTCAATAAAAACTTCAACGTATTTGCATATATAGATGACATCATGGTTGTGCTTCCCTCCATTAAATACCTTCCCCATCTTATGAACATATTAAACAGAAATACAGCGAAACTTGGCCTACAAATAAATTTTAACAAATCTTCCATCTGGAAGATAATGTCTGGTAAACAAATTAACTCTCCCTTTTCTGCAAAACCCCAAAGATACCTAGGTTTCCCAATCTACAAAACTCCAACTGCAATGGCAAGAGAGATTCAAGATGCAATCCTCCACTCAACTGAAGCCATCACCATTTCACTCTCTAGAGTTTACCTTTCATTATATGGAAAGGTTGGCCTCCTCAACATGATCATAATGCCAAAAATCTCATATTATCTTCCATTCGTTAAAATGTCTAAACAGTTTCAAAATAAAATTAACCGATTATGCATCAAACTTCTCTGGAGAGGAAGGACAGTTGCTATTAGCTTGCGAGGTATCCAACGACCATGCAGGTTCAATGGACTGTCATTCCACTCAATACAAGCAATCATTTTACAGAAAACACACAACACTCTACATAATCTGATCCTCTCCTGCGGATACTCTAACATTATTAAAAAAATTACACTGACAGATCATCCTCCACCCTCCTCCAGTTCATGGATAGCATCCCTAATACAACACCTACAACTTTATAACCTGATAATACCCTTTAACCTTAACCAAAAAATCACCTTATGGGAAGCATACAATATAATCAACTATAATCAACAACCCATTGAAAGCAGCCTAAAAGTAACCAACCAAAGACTCATTACACTCTTCAAAAGATGGAGTCTGGAACCCAAATTCCTTGACTTCATCATTAAAATAAATCTTAATGCACTACCCACGAATTGGTTTCTTTATCACCGAAGAGGTTTTACCAGCATTGACCCTATATGTGGTCTGTGTGCTCGTGAAGATGAAACCATAGACCATATTATACACCGATGCCCAAGATTTAAAACTCTGAAAGATATAATTATAATCAATTCCAACATAAGACCTGATATGATTTTCTCACTTGAAAATGCCATTCATAATGGATTTTTTTCAATAATAAGGCTTTCTACCTTTGTCCTTTATTCCATATGGATAGTGAGATGCAAAAATCTCATGGAATTACCCCCGCCACAAATCACACCATTGTTTTATCAAACGCTCAAAAAATCAAGAAACGTGACCAGCTCCTTGCCTCCAGTAAAGTCTTTGCTGACACCTGGTCCATCAATTCCCACCTACCCAGCATTATAGAATAGTCAATTATAAAAGAAAATATTCATGTTCATATTAAAAATGCTAATACCATTAAACAAGTTCTTAGAATCTCTTCACTATACCTAACCACATAAGAGTATAACAATTGTGCTCTCATAACATAATCTAGCCAGATGACAAATAGAACATCACATAATCATGTTATTGTACAATTTATTCATTTATTTATCCTTTATTAGTATGTAATCACTATTTATTGTTAATAAAATTTTTATTGAAATGAAACAAATTTTTAGTCGGATATTCTAGAATTTCAATATCGCAAATTTCAAATTTTCTTAACTGAAAATTTTTTTAAAAAGCTTTGTTTTTCCTTTTATATTTTGGTTTAACATACATACATCACTGCTATTGAAATGGAATAGACTTGGCTCATCTAGGGCAGACTCCTAGATAATGGTCTTCTTATCCATTATCCGGGTATGTAGGAATAAAATGGCGATTTTGGATAAAAACAGGACGACTTTGCACTATACTAAAAATTTTATAGATTGACTTCTCATTTTGATCTACTGGTATTATTCATAGGTTTTCTCCTGTGATGTCAAAATTTTCCACAATACCTCTCTCCTAGTAGTTGATTTCCTGAGTATCACTCTAGTAGTAAATAATCAGATGAGATCCTATAGTTTTTTTCTCTCAATGGGTGAGAAAGTGTATTCATTTTGTAATATAAAACAATAAAATAGTAAAAAAAATTTAACATCCATTGGTCATAAACAAATAATTTAAAATACATTTATTCCTTTATTAACAAACATTATTAAAACAAAAAATATCTGTCAATAAACATTATTATATCAATAAAATTTTATTAACATTTTAACATCAAATAATTTCATGAGGTTTTATATTCTTTTATTTTAGAAATGCTTATTAAATCTGAACATTTAATTATTTAAGATTTCAGTAATTGGCTTGTTAATTTTTCTAGCACATTTTTCTAATTTTGTGATTATTATTTACACACGCATCCGCACATTTCTAAATAAATGTAACAATTTTTTATATATTTTTAAATACTAGGACTTCTGCTGACTTAATGAACAACTTATTCATTTTGAATTTATTGTAAATATTCCAATTTAGTAAAGTTTGACTACTTATGCCCTCACTTACTGTTTATTCACATTAGCCATCGTTAAAACAATCTACTTATTGTTTGTTAAATTGTTATAAAGAAATGCCATATTTAAAACTTTGAAAATATTCAAAAACTAATATTTGAAGTCTTAAAAAAAAAAAGTAAAAGCGATTATTCCCCTTACATATACTTTTCTATGGAAGTTTACCCTGGGTTTTTACTCCTATCACTTGATCATCCTATCATGAAATATATAATCAAGAAAATTTCTGAACGATCCATATCCTGTAGATTATAATGGCATCTGTACCAAAATATAATGTTGCAATATATATATATAAGTATATTCTTATTCGTTATCTGTATTTCTTCATATATGTAATCTTGTAATTAAATATTAATAAATACAGTAACAAATATATATAAAATACAACTTTAAAAACTTTTATCCATCTAGGAGCACTTTTGACTGTAGTGATCTTTGTCAACTAACACTTTCAAACATTTTTGAAAGTCTAACCTTCTCACAATTCATTGATTTTTACTTTTGCTGACTGTCTGTTTATTAAATCATGCTTATATTTATATATTAACATAGCTTCCTTTATTTTACTTTTATTATTGTTTCTTTCAATTTGTAATATTTTCATGTTGTTATAATCCAAATTAAAATCATATATACATAATCTATTATGATCATAAAAACCGCTGTTGAAACGTTATCATTCCCATTACAATTTTGTTTAATTTTTTGAACTTTTTTAATAACTGCAAGTGCACTTTACTTCCCCTATATATCCACTGCCACATTTACACCCCCAGTTATATATGATGCAATTTGATTTATGAATAAGGTTTTAGTTTTTGAATTAATTATTATTTTCAAAAGAACAAGTGAATTTTATAAGGGAAATATATAAAGATATATGTGGTATTGCATTTTAAACAAAATAATAAATAATTCAAAAGCTAAAACCTCATTCTTAAATCAAAATTGCATTATATATAAATGGAGATGTAAATTTGGCAGTAGATATATAGAACAATTAAGATGTGCATTGGAGAAAAGAACTAAAGAGCCCTTACAGTTATTAAAAAAAGTTTTAAAAAAATTAAACAAAATGTTTTTTATGATCATAATAATGTGAAAATATTACAAATTGAAAGAAACAATAATAAAAATAAAATAAAGGAAGCTATGTTATATATAAATGTAAGCATGACTTAATAAACAGACAGTCAGCAAATGTAAATAAATGAATTGTGGGAAGGTTAGACTTTGAAAGTTTTAGTTGACAAAGATTATGAAACTCCTAGGTGGATAAAAGTTTTTAAAATTGTATTTTATATATATTTGTGTTACTGTATTTATTAATATTTAATTACAAGATTATATATATATAGAGAGAGAGACGGATAAATCCTAAACATGACCAATATTTTGAAAAGTATTTTTAAAAAAAGTTCAAATAAAAATATATAATTACATATAGGGAATTAATGGATGCATGAAGGACAATGTTATATGATGCTGATGTGAATTTATTTCAATCAAATTTAATTTATTTAAAATTTATTTTATTATTGGAAATAACAAAATTCATTTATTCATTGTTTTAGGGAAAATTAGCTATTACTTGTTTGGTGACAGAGAGAGAAAAGCCTGTAAATGCTGGCTTGCTAGACTCAATGTTTATATATCAATTAATTTACCAGCAGCATATATTTAAATTTCAGATCTAGAGAACAAAATTTCAAAAACATGAAATCATTAAAATGATGGTTGAACCACATAAACTTTATTTTTTACATTACTTGTAAAAATTAAAACTTTTATGCAATGATTTAATAAATTCATGATAAATAATTATTGAAATTAGTTATTGGGTTTAAAAAATTTTGTAAAATAGATGCAATAAAGAAGAAATAAATGAAAATATTTATCTTTAATGAAAAAAGCTCAACAGTGTGGTTATTACTTCACTTACTGTGAAGTTCATGAGCTGGGATTTGAATCTAATAAATAAATATTTTTTTCAGGTCACAAATAGACTTTTTTTTCTAGGTAAATGGTTACAGATGGCTCTGCTTGTCATCTAATAGTTTTTGGAAACTAGGTATCTAGAAATTCTTAGCTAGTAAAGAAAGATGTCATTTTAATCTGAGTTGGTCAAATGATTGTCAATATATTGATAGTTAAAATAATATTGTAATATAGTATAGCTTTTACCACTGACAGAAAAGGCATTCTGTCCTTGACCTGAAGTTCAACTCTAGCTAAGTGAATGTTGAAAAATTTTTATGGCACAAATAGCCTAGATTTTCTTTTCAGGTAGATAGTCCATAGCAACCCAGTTAGCCATCCAATAATAGTTAATAAATAAGTATTATAGCTATACTTTATTACTTTACTATATCGTTATCGAAAAAAATAAATAAAAGAAATTATTATTATTATCATCATCATTTTCATCGTCATATTATTTCAACATCTTTATTTGAATTAACAAAGTTTTAGGATAATTTGATACCAAATAATAGTGTTAATAAATGTTCATATAATACCATGTAATACACTTTATTACATTCACCTTTCAATACAGTAAATTTTCAAACATATATACCCAACATCATTAATATCTTTTAATATATAAATACATATTAAATGAATATGTAATATATGATATATAATTTTTTATTATATAATGAGCATAAATAGTTCTTAACAAGCTTTTCTGAATATTCTTATTCCCAGATCGGTTTCTAGCTGTTGGCTGTTGTCAGTGAGGCGCTAGGATATTCAGACATTAGATCTAGAAATACCAGCTTAAGCCCTGCATTTATCTAACAGTTAACTACTAAGTAGATAATCTGAAATTTTCAGACATCTATACATCTCCAAATCCAGTTATCTAATTTAAATAGCCATATGGGAAAACCGGTCTGGGATAGGGATATTCAAAAAAATGCTCATTATATAACATTTATAGTACTAGCTTATTAAATCACTTGGTGTATGACTTGATTTCCTTGTAATTATAGTATATATATATATGTTATATATAGAGTACGTAAAAACAAACTCTTAACAAGCTTTAAAAAATATCCTCAACCCCAGACGGCGGTTTCTGCATCTAGCATTGTCAGTGAGGTGTTATGGATTAAAAATACTAGAACTAGTCTAGCATTTTATCAATGCCTAACTATTGAGAAGAAAATCTGAAACTTTCAGACATTTAAATGTCCAAAAATCCAGCTATCTAACTCAAATAGCTGTATGGGACTGAACCAAGTTCAGATACACCATATATTAATAACTCTAGCAATATAAAATCGCCAAAGCCTTAATAACAAAAACTAAAATTAAATTGATAAAAAATCAAGTCAGATGTCATATGACCTAATTTTAATAAAGCTCGTATTTACAAATGTTAATCCCTAACACCACACTGACGACGGTATTTTTGAAGCTTGTTAAGAGTTTGTTTTTACGTACTCTATATATAACATTTGTAAATAAGAGCTTTATTAAAATTAGGTCACATGACATCTGACTTGATTTTTTATCAATTTAATTTTAGTTTTTGCTATTAAGGCTTTGGCGATTTTATATTGCTAGAGCTATTAATATATGGTGTATCTTAATTTAGTTCAGTCCCATATGGCTATTTGAGTTAGATAGCTGGATTTTTGGACATTTAAATGTCTGAAAGTTTCAGATTTTCTTCTCAATAGTTAGGCATTGATAAAATGCTAGACTAGTTCTAGTATTTTTAATCGCTAATACTTCACTGGTGACGCTAAATGCAGAAACCGTGGTCTGGGGTTGAGGCTATTCTTGAAGCTTGTTAAGAGTTTGTTTTTATGTACTCTATGTATAACATTTGTAAATACGAGCTTTATTAAAATTAGGTCATATGACATCTGACTTGATTTTTTATCAATTTAATATATATATGCATACATAATAGACAATACATAATACAATTATATTTTACTAAACCCATTAAGTATACATATATAATTTTTAACAACTTTATAAATGTTGTTTTTTTTTAAATCTAAATCTGTGTATTCAATACTATACATATTTTATACTTTACATTTATATAACTTTTAATCATTTATTTATTATTATTCATCATTTTAACTATTTTATTATAATTTTACTCGTGCGTAATCTAATCACAATTTCTTATATAATTTTTCATTTTTTAATTTAATTTTATGTTTAACCTTACCTTCTTTTAATTCTCAAATTTTGAAATACGATTTTATTTTATTTTATAATAAATTTTAATTGATTTATAATTATAAAGAATTTATTCTGTAGAAAATAATTTTAAACAAAGTATTTAAATTTTAGCCAACTATTTAACAATTAAGGTTTTAAAGATAAAAGCTAAATGGGCAAATCCATATTAAAAGAATGCAACCTAGAGGTGAAGTATTTATTTACACTATATTAGAAAATCGCAATAATATTTGGATGATAACTATATTGTTAGTATAAAAGTCATATCGCTTTTCAAAAGCAGTTCTTTTTGCTAAAAGTATCAGTCAGTTGATCACATTAACTCATATTATTATTATTACATATATTTATAATTTGATAATTAATGGTTATTATAACAACTAAACATAAAAAAATAAATGATGAAAATATCAATAAAAAATACCTGTATAATCTGCTATCTAGGAAACCTTGGTGTTTGAGGATTGAAATAATGGGTTAAGCATATCAGTTCCCCTAAATTGACCAAATTCAGACTTTTTTCTGTTATCCTAAGACAAAATTTTATCTTTTAAAGTTCACCATTCTATGACTATGCTAAAATTCTGACTAACGGAATACTAAGAATTTCTATTGTATGAGATTCATGAACAGAATTCAAAATAATATACACAAATGTAGTTTTGCAATTGGTGAGTTTAAATTAATTAGTTATATTGCATTGGGATTTTTAAATTTTTAATTAATGTTTAGTATTAGACTTGTAATGAATTTATCACATCAATTCCTGTGCATTTAGTCTGAGCGGTTATGTATTATTAATAGTTTTATCTCTGAATTGAGAACCAAATGTTCAATCATACTTTTATCTTTTTATTCTTAGAAATCTCACTATCTAAATATGTTACTCAATGTCCAAAATATCAATAAATTAAATTATAATTTTTAATAAAGTAATTGTATAATTAAATAGTTTGGAAGTTATGTGATGTTTAAGTACCCTAGTACCAGAAAGTATTCAACGGTTCTTTTAGTAATTCAGTTGGGAATCAAACCTGGAATCTTCAGATTTAAATATGTCACTTGAATTACTGTATTAGCCCACACAAGCATATTATAACATGCATATGGTTAAAACAAGATATCAAAATTATGCAAAATTAAAAAATTCAAATTTCAATGTTGATTTGTTATTTAAAAAGTTTGTGTGTTTTAACATAGTGATAGATTAAAGAATTTGAGCAATCTAAAAATTCATGGATTGAAGTTTGACTTGCTATTTTTAATGCTTGGATGTCATCTGATCTCCTAAATAGCTAGCCATAGGCATTAAAATATTTTTATTTCAGGCAACAATCAATCTTATAAATTACAATTTTGTAACAACAGAAAATAAAGCAAATATTATTAATACTTATTTATCACTAATATTTAAGGAAAATACTCTAAGCAAAATGTAAGCTGACTTATAAATATCTCAATGCAGGGAAAAGATATCTCTAACAGTTTTCATAGAAGAACAATAAAAAAAAGACATTACTCATTGAGCTTATCAATGACTACTGTTTGAGAGCTTTTATTATTTTTTTATTGTTGTTTTAATCTTTAAATATTTTTTTTAAATATTTATAAGTAATATTTTTATACTCCTAGTTAGTATAGCTGTGAATTAGCTCTCTAAAAAATTCCATAACCTGTAGAATTTTTTGAAAAATTTTCAAACTTAGTTATAAGCATGGATATAATTATATACACATCTTTTCACTTCTTTTTCTTTTTAAATTATAGCTCCATGATAATAAATATATAAATTCAACATTCCTTTTCTTTTTAAAACTTGTTTTTATTCCATGATAAAAAATCTGCTATATATATTCATAAAAAGGAATTTAAGCATGAAAATTTTGATATAAGGCCATTGGAATGCGTTACAAATTTTAAAGAAAGAATAAAAAAAGAGGAAGTATATATAGATCAGTATAAACCAGTATTAAATAGAATGTTAATAAATAGAGATAAAAAATAAGATAATATAGGAATAATATATAAAAATAAAAGGGGGGGGGGGTTATAAAAAGAATGTTAATGGGTAAAGATTTAGAGAAAAGATAATAAATTTATATAAGAAGAGTATTAATTTATAAAGGTAATTTAAAAGAAATAATTAAAGATAGGGAAGGAGGTAAATAATTGTATTTGTAGATTATAATAATATTATGGTTTTAATTGAATATTATATATTTGGAATGTATTAATATTTTATTTATTTGTGTTATTATTTTTGTTTTTTATTTTTATTTATTTATTTATTTTATTATTATTATTATTTTTTAAGGAAACTTGATAATGACTACAGAATGTAGTTGAAACGTTGTATTGGAAGGAGAAAGAAAATTATAGTTGGAATAAAAACAAGTTTTAAAAAGAAAAGGAATGTTGAATTTATATATTTATTATAAGCATGGCTGATGGCTGTGCTAATAACTTTACTATCAATATTAATATAATACAAAAGATAACAAAAAGCAAAATTACATATTTGTCTGATAAAATGTTTATATGGAAGAGAGAATTTTGTTACTAATGACATAATTAATTATAGTTAATTGCAATATATCATAACATTTAAAATGCATTTAATATATTTTTTGAAAATAGCATACTAAATCAGTTATAAAAATGACACTGTCATAGATATTTATGAAAATAATGCTGAGAATTTTACTAGTAACATAAACCATTGTTTGCAGTTTTTAAATATTCAACTTATGTTTAAATTCATAGTCAATGTCATAATATAAAAATTATATATGTATCAGTCTCTATTTTTAGTGCTTTTTGATTAGTAAAACAAGTTTATAAATAAATTACAAAAGTTCAATTTTTTAATTTACATTCATTAAAATCAAAAGTTTTTAAATTAATTTTTTTAAACTTTTTAAAAATAAAAACACATTTTCATAATTATAAGTACCTTATTTAAAAAAAAAAACAAATTTCTTTCTTGTACTAAAAATTTAGATTTTTATCAAAATCAGAAGTAAATAAAATGTCTGAATCAAATACAGATTCTTTTAATATAATTTCAAATAATTTACAATATTTTAAAAGTATCAAGAAATATTTTTACTTAATAATAAATATTTCAGTCATTCCACACTTTATTTTAAACAATTATATATATATATGTATTTTGTCTGTGCTTTTTACCTTTCTTTTAAGCTTTAAATATATATGCATGCACACACATATCCTTAAGATTTTACATAACGTGTTATATATCACGAGACAAATTCATCTCTATAACTATTATAATATTAAAATTATATGTACTGTTGTTTGTATATATATATTGTAATCAAAGGGTTAGTCATCAGTAAATTGGCTCATATTGGGAAGCCTAAAACTATGATTGAAAAGTCCTATCCCAGATCGTAACAGTCTAAAATTAAATGATACAATATAAACTGTTACTACATAATCCGGTTAGGCCAAAGTACACAGTGAAGACCTATCACAGCATTACATGAAGGTAAATAAATTACCTAAATAAATTATGACTTTTTTAATTAACTATTTTCCTAAAGACTGGATTTCAAAACCACACTTCTGAATCTTAATTTATGATTTATAACTATTTTTTTCAAATACTATATTTTAAAAACTACATCCGGGACTTTAATTTATGATTTTATTTATCTATAAAACTGCTAGTCATTACATGGTGAATATGAACCATTTAATAAGATAGCAATAAATCTAATCAGCTTCATAACATAATTGGCTGTAGCTCAGACATCTTCATGCTCTAAATATAGAAATGTTCTGTAGGTTAATGCTTTGCAATGGAAGGTGAGTAATATGAACTTTAAGTTCTTTCTTTGTTAACTCAAATATCAAATCAAATCAATAGCAATGAAACTCTTAGTGGAGTAAATAAAATACCTGTTATATAATTAGAGAATAAATTAAATTGTTATACTGGCTAGCACATTTATTAATTTAAGTATTAATATCACAAATATCAATAGAGGTAATAGATTCTGGATTATATTCCAGAATTAACAAAGCAAAGTGGAGGTGATGTAGAAGGTAAATGGGATTTTATTGTATCTTATATATCACGAATTACCCTAAACAAAAGCATTAAAATATTCTCTGAATGTTTCAATAGATCTTGCATATACCATCAGGGACAATATGTGCTCTAATATTTACTGTCTATTTACTATATTGGATTTCTGACTTTAGGTGTGACAAATAGCAATGATACAGATAGCTTAAATTATAAATTAACATTTATTTATAACTTAATAAACATTTAAATAGTAATTGGTTAACAATATTCGTAAATATAAGTACACCTGGGTCTCCTTTTACGCGATAGATAGGTTCCTCAGAAAACACACGCAAATGAAATCGTGCAAAAATAGATGTAACTTACCTTGAAAAAGGGGGGGAAATGGACAGTGATTTTTCAAAAGTCACGTAAAAGCAAAGCACCAACATAAAATTACTTTAAAATTTATGCAAAAAAAAATAAAATAAAATATGACTAATAAAAAATTTCAAATTTAAAAAAAATTGATACAAGACAAACTTTTTTTAACTATAATATTTAATTTTATTCAAAACAATATATTTTTATGCATAATTTACAGTACAGTAATTTACATTTTTTATACACGTTTTAATTATTATCGCTATTTACCAATAAACAGGTTCATTTGCAAACTGGTAAAAAATCAGATTCTTCACAAGAGGAAATACAGCTAGCACCAACTTCACACTCATGTTGTGTCAATGGTTTTCTGGTGACAACATAATTAGTAATTAATCTTTGGGACAATGATTTTATTAATTGTTTATGAAACTAACAACTAAAAATTAAATTCTTATTTTTGTCTTTAATTTTTTAAATTTCAATTCCGTTTAAAAATCAAATTACGTTTCACATCACATTAATTTCAAGTCACTGTAAGTAATTTTTAAATTGTTAATTACAATTAAAAATCAGATTTTAATTTTTAATTGTCAAATTTAAGTGTGACCACTGCTATTACTCACCTTTTAAAAATAAACTTGCAGACACTAAATGATGATTGCATTCTTTTTTAAAAAGCAAAAACAGAATGTGATTTAAAATGCAAAATTAACATGCACAATGTTTGAACAAATTTACATTATAATCTTGTAAAATTTAATGTGTGTATACATAAAATGTGGAAATCATGATTTTAATTTCATTATTGCATACAATCTTACTATTATAAAGCACTGAAAATATTGAAATTACTAAGATGAAAGTCGAATTCCAATAATGTACTATTACTTTCAATATGATGTAAGTGCATGAAATTTATTATTTAAAGTAATAGCGCATTATCGGAGTTCGACTTCCAAAGAAACATGAATCGCGTAACTTCAAAATCGCATTGAATAAGTCCGCGTAAAAAGAGACCCAGATGTAAACATAAAATATCACATGTAATCATTCTACATGAATAATGGGCATTAATTAAATGAATAAAAATATCACAAGTACTTAGTTTTGTACATGGATATGTGCCCTAGTTTCAGATAATACAATCTAAGATTTTATTACAAATGTATGGATATATACCCTTATAGGGATGAGAATAAATTCAAATACCCAGTCAATGACAATCCCTATATACCAAAACCAGAACCAATTCACCTATACTTCAAAATTATAATAATATTGACAACAATTGCTATTAATAAACCTATAAAAATTGACTATGATAAGATATAAAATCAAAGAGGGAATTTGAATTCCAGCTCAGCTGGAACATCATATAATTGACCTATAATAAATTATGACAATAATTCACTTGAATGCCCTTTCATGGATGATGACAGAACACATGAGGCAAACATTAAGATGAGCAAAACAATGTACACATAATAATGCATGGAGACTCTGCTCAAACATAGATTTATATAACAAAGAGCCGTATTATACCTGTGGATGTACTCATCTGCACCAAGGAGTAATAAACAGTAAATACCCTGTGGGTTTCTGATCATCATCAGAGCAACTAGAATAACTACAGAATGTTCAGTGGATTAACCACCAGTGCTAAAACAAACTTAGATGATATACAAAATAATGGCAAACAATTATTCTGTGGATTAACCACTAGCACAGAAAAAGCCATTTAACATTAAAATAGTATTAACACTCACTTTTTTAATAAAATAGAAATAAATTACCCTCATCAATCTGCTAAATAAGCCTAAAATATATAAGAAAACTCTATTACAGAGAGCAATTGAGATATCAGCCAACCATAGAACCAATGGTAAGAAAGAATATTACCTAATATTATAATATGAGTATAAGCACAGAACCCCTGGAAGGGTATACAGGCTGAGTCCATATGGTGGTAGTGCACTATAGATATGTTGGATTAATCATTAAATCTTTACACAAGTGCTGTTCCCTAAATTGACTCTCTTTAATCCCTATATGTAAATGAACAAATAACTATTTAATAGACAAAGGATTATATACACCATGGATTTAATATACTTACAAGAGAATATAAAATACAAATAAAACATAAAATGCATGTTCATTATTAAACATATTTTTTTATATGACATAGAATCTTAAAAATTGATTGTATACTTTTTCATCTCCATTTATAAGGAATATTTATAAATTAGCTGATTTATGCAAAGGTCCTGTATATCCATAATATTTTAAGATGTAGGGTATGTATAATTTTGATTAAATTATCCTCAAAAGTTAATGTAATTGTATTACTTTATTTTAGGTGTGATTCCAAAATTGAAATCTTTTATTACTTTTGAACTATCAGTGTCAAAGATTAAGAATGACTGCTGGAACAAATAATTATCCCACAAGTGCTATAACAGCCAAAATAGTTTCCTGATTATCTGTTATTTCTTTCCACAACTAGATTGTAATTTTAATAATAAAATAATTCACAATGTTGTTTCTGGTATAAGTTCACAGTGGGGTTATAATTAATTCTTTGTTGTTCAGACTAAAAATATCTAAACAATATTTTATTCCACACATATGCAACACTACTTTATGTGTTAAAGTCATAAGAGCAAAACTTTATCCAAAGTTAAATATAGTGTTTCATTCTACATATACATAACACTACTATATGCATTAAAGTTCATTAAAATAAAACATTTTATATAAGGTTAATTATAATATTTGATTTTGCACATGCATAACACTACTATATGTGTTAAAGTTATGAAAGTAAAGCATTTTTTCCAAGATTAAAATATAGTCTGAAAGCAAGATGAATTTTCAAGAAGACTAACCTTTAACACTGCTACTCCTATTATTGCCATTAACAATAATTCCAGTATATTTTAGTTTTAGACATTTGGAAGATTATTAGCAGCTAGACTTATAGTTGGAAGACCTGAACAAATTTTTTAAGACTTAGCTATACATTTTGCTATTAACACTTGATAATATTACAATTTAAATTATTTAAGAAAAGTTTTAATTTAACTTCCTTCTTTGTCTTTAAATTCTTTCCCCCCTTTTTTTAAAAAGAAGCTTTTGCTTTCATTATATGTTTAACAGTAAAAAAAAATAAAAAGGTTTTTACTTTTCCTTTCCCACCCTTGCTGTTACTACAGCCATCTCTAAAAAAAAAAAAAAAGTCTCTGAAAGTTCTATTTTGTTTCTCTACCAATTAAATTTCTTCTCATTTACATATTTGTTTAAAAAAATGAAAGAGGAAAAAAATGTGTTTATCTTATTTATTGTATCAATTAATTAAAGAGAAATTAAATAAATCTTTTAATTAAACCAAAATAATCTTCTTTAGGATTATTTAAAGAGAAAAACAAATAATAATTATTTGTTTTTTATTTATTTTACTAAATTTGATGTAATATGTTATGGATTCCTTTTGTAGATTAAGCACTATTTATCTAATTTAATATTTGGAAACAGAACAAAACTAATATCTGAGAAAAAAATTATACAATAAGTAAGGCCAAAAAAAAAATGGAATTATATAATCTCATTATTCAATTAACTTGGATACAAGTGTCAAATATACAAAGTACTAGCTGTGAAATTTTAATTAGTTCCATCTAGCTATATATTTTGTTCCAATATATATGCATAGAATTTTATAGACTTTTTATTAAAACTGTTTTACCATTGCAATTTTTATTTTTTATTGTTCAATAATTACCTGCTTCCAAAATATTTACATTTTTAATTAAGCATTTATTTTATATAGCATATGTTTACAATTGTATACATTCAAATATCAGCCTTTTAAGCTAATTGTGCATACACTTTGCGAGTGTTAATAATAAATGAATACTTTCTCACCAATACAAGATATAGTATTTATGCAGGAATAAAAGGAATCCTCTTATTCCTATGACTCAAATGCTTATATATGAGCAAATCTGAAGTACTGGCAAGTAAAGCATGAGGATGGAACCGTCACTTTAAATTACTATATACGATGTCTGAATGAATGACGTTGGTGAAATTGTCTAGAATTTACTAAACGTCATTCCAACTGAAACTTAATCATATGTAAATAAGAAGTTATTTTATATAGCATATGTTTACAATTGTATACATTCAAATATCAGCCTTTTAAGCTATATTTGCATACACTTTGTGAGTGTTAGATTTACTTGCCAGTACTTTAGATTTACTCATATATAAGCATTTGAGTCATAGGAATAAGAGGATTCCTTTTATTCCTGCATAAATGCTATATCTTGTATTGGTGAGAAAGTATTCATTTATTATTAACACTCGCAAAGCGTATGCACAATTAGCTTAAAAGGCTGATATTTGAATGTATACAATTGTAAACATACGCTATATAAAATAAATTCTTATTTACATATGATTAAGTTTCAGTTAGAATGATGTTTAGTAAATTCTAGACAATTTCACCCACGTCATTCATTCAGACATCGTATATAGTAATTTAAAGTGACGGTTCCATCCTCACACTTTACTTGCCAGTACTTCAGATTTGCTCATATATAAGCATTTGAGTCATAGGAATAAGAGGATTCCTTTTATTCCTGCATAAATACTATATCTTGTATTGGTGAGAAAGTATTCATTTATTATTAACACTCGCAAAGTGTATGCACAATTAGCTTAAAAGGTTGATATTTGAATGTATTTTTAATTAAGTTTTTAATTAACTATCACTCTTAATGTTTGCCTTTTTATCTGTTTTTATTCTTTAGTTTTTACTATCTTTATATGCCCAAAACTTATTATAAACAATGCTTTGAGTTGCACTCAGACTATCTAGATCAACAACTCCCAGTCTTTTGGATTCAACATATCACCCAAAGAATATCAAAATTTCTTCTTCTTTGTACCATCACCCTTTATAAAAAATTTCAGCAACAAAATAAAAAAAAATAGGTAGGCAAATAAAAAATATTTATACAATTTTTACATTATTTGAATAAATTATTGAAATATAATTTTTCAAATATAGTTTTTCTTTTGTGTACCACTAGCAGTATGCATACCATAGATGAGAATTGTTGATCTATGTAGTTTTTATTTTCTGATATTTTTGGAATGTTTTTTAGAAGTACTCATAATACTTTTTCTTTGGTTAACATTTTTTGCAAAAGACTCAAAAATTTTAAAGGCTTAATTCAGTTTTTCATTAATCTTCAAGAAATGGCAAGAAAACATTGAGGCTATTTTTACTGTTATTATTTTAGAAAGGAAGTAGGTGAAATGTGGTCCCTGGAAAATGAAAAGTATTGATGACAGTTGCTTATTAAAAAAAGTATTAGAATTGTAATAGATTAAGTACAACACTTACATTCAATTGACCAAACATCGTCTCTCTCTCTTTTTAACTAACTTTATTCAGCAGGAGATCGCTTCAGAAACATTGAGCTTTTGGTGGTTGATTAATGCACTGAATTAGACAATGTAGTAGAAATATTGAAAACAGATGACATATAAATATCTTAATAATATAAAATTATTAAAAATAACTAAAAATGCATCAAAACATTCTTTAGATTTAAAATTAGTATAAGAATTGTAGACATATATTTTCAAATATAATAAGGCTCTGATAAAGTGTGAATTCTCTGCTTGAAAGCCTCCTGAGGCACACTCAAACACTACTAGTAGTAGTAGTATACTGCTACTTGTATCCCCTCCCATGACAGATTTTTTAAATAACTCACAAATTTTAATGAGTAATGACTGTACGCGATGTCAATGAACTCTATGGCTCAATTAACAGAAAAACCTCCATTGTCATCATCAAAGATGAAGTAAATAAGAAAAATTATCCAACAAAACAAATTGATTTTATAATAGAATTCTTGAAGTGGCTGGATAACAACATATTGGCTAAATTTGAAAACAAATGGTATGCTATGAATGATGGTTGGCCAATGGGACTGCCAATGAGTGGAATTGTTGCTAGTATTGTCATAAACCATTACAAGAGCCAAATTCTTCTGAAACACTTCACAAGAGAACCAACTCTCATATACACTTGATATGTTGATGACATTTTTATCGCAGCAAAACCTTCCACCACTATCGACATACAAAATGAATTTCAAGCCATATCAGGATTAACCCTCAGTAGAATGGATGAAAACAAGGAACAAGAAATAAAATATCTAGACTTGATAATAAAAGGAGAGAACACATACATAGATTATAAAATGATAATTAAACCACTGCACATAAGAGGTTACACAAGTCCAAAGTCTAATACCTCCAACACATATAAATGGGCAAGTATGCATGCTTTCCTATTCAAAAATCACCATTTATGTAAATACACAGTGAATAAGAAAAATAACATCTATAAATATATAAAGGAAATGACCAACATAGGTTTTAAACCCAGTACTATCCATGAGAGAATAAAAACATTTTATAGAAAACTCAATAATAAACAGCCTAAAGACAATATGAAATACTTAACTATTCCATTTATACCTAATGTAACTTCAAAAATTACTAAAAAATTGACTAATGATTTTAAATTTAGCTTCAGAACACCTTCTAACACTAACTGACTAATAAATAATTCCAAAGATAAATAGAAAAAGATCAAGCCTCTCATGTAGTCTATAAAATAGCTTGCACTCAATTAGGTTGCTAGGCATCTTACTACGGTGAGACTGAGACTCGGGCTAACATCAACACAAGAATTTATCAACACAGATATGCATACAACAGGGTTAAAAATAAAAAGGCCATGTATTCAAACCCAGTTCTGCCCAAATAATTTGCACAGAGAAGAATGATGCCAAAAGAAAGGTCAAAGAAGCTTTTTACATAGCAAATGATCTCAATGCCATTAATAGAAGAGAGGCATGCTTTGCTCTCTCCAAACAATGGACTAACTAATTAAAAATTCAAGCTCATTTGCATATGTGTACAATAAATTACAACAGCCTTCATTCAGTAAAGCTATGAGTATGAGATTAGAATACTAAATCTCGAAAGCGCTAAGCAGGCATATTAAACATAGTATAATTACAGCTTCACTAACGCATGCGAAAAAATCGCATATGTATAATTACATTTTTAAAATAATTAAAATAAAGATTTGTAATTGAATATTTTACTATTAATTTAGATTTAGAAATTTATTTATGTATTTTTTTCAACTTATTCAAATAATATTTTAACAAGTTAAAAGTATGAATTTATTGCTTTCATAAAATTATCTAAGATAAATATTAAAATGCAAAATTATTTCTGATAAATGTTAATAGAAACATTAAAAATATTATTTTAAACTTAAAGTGTTTCAAAATAACATGAATATAGTAAAATATTAGAAACTTCTTTTCATGAATTGTATTTCAATATTTTTTTTGCGTAAAAGATAAACAGTCTTTAAATAGGCTACTTCAAAATAACTTTAAAAAAAAAAAACAGTAGAAAAAAAAGCAATTTTCAGGTAGTGAAGATTTGAGTGTTTTTTCATCATTGATTTACCCTTTAGCGAACGGTAGCTCGATATCTATATATTCACTAATGTTAGATGATTCGCTGGGTTGGTTATGAATGAGCTATTTGAAACAAAAATTCTTAGCATGATTATTAAGTTTAACCAGCCTGGATTTAATAGTTAAAACATGTGTGTGTGTGCGCGCGCGCATGTGTAACAATTTGCAACGTGGTCGATAGTGTTTTAGCTGTCATAATTTGGAGTTCGGATCCATAGTGAAACTGAAAATTTTATTCTGTTAATTATTTAGTATTAGAAAACTGATATTTAATTATTTTTACTGGTTATATAGCTCTGGCCGTTGTGTCTGTGAGAAAACTAAATAAATTAAATACCAGGATGTAATTAATATTCCAAAAGCTGTCTAATTATTAAATTCTTCTTAAAGGAACTCAGTGAATCAAATAGCCTAATAAAAAAATCTTCAATAAAAATGTGATCATTTTTATGAAGGACCATGTAACAATTTTATTAATTAGTTCCTTTTTCCAACAATTTAGTCAGACTAATTAGTAATTTGATTAAAGTAAAGTTCTCATTTATCAATAGAATTTCACCCATTATTAATGATCGTCATGCTGTTGTTTCTAGTTTAATAGCTGATGCATATCTACTGCAAACTCTCAAGACAAAATTTGAAGCATAAGCAAAATGTACTTTTCATGCATATGAACAAACAGTATTAAAAACATTCATTCAGAATGATATAAAGATTCAAGTCAGATATTAAAAATGTTACTTTAATAGCTGATACCATATGCTTTAAATAATTGTATACAGACGCAATAATTGGTTGTATCTTAAGAAAAGTATGATTTTGGTGCCATCCAAAAATATTATTGGAATTCCAATAGACCACAACCACCCAATCACAAGATTAGCCAAAAAGAAATTTTAGAAATTTACAGCAACCTTTGTTTTTGTATGTTGACCGTGTTATAAAATAAAGAAAAACAATGCATATCATCCTGACAGCATGGGAAGTTATGCTTTATGCAATTAATCTCATTGTTTATGAAGAAATCTAGACAAACTTCACAGAGTCTCATGACAGAATGCATCTGTCTGCCATATCCATGGTCCCAAGGTTTGAATTTGGGTGAAACTTTAAAATTTTTCTGTTAACTGAAGATTTTTAAATAAACTACTATTTATTTTAGGTAGCTACTATATACAATTTTAAAAATAAAAATAAATAATAAAGTTCTGAAGAAGACTGCTTAGTCAATCAAATATCAGAAGAAAAATTCTATTCATAACAAAAGTTAAAAAGATAAAATAAAAATCTCCATAGTGATCCAATTATTGATCAGTAAATGGGCATCTACTTAATTTAGATAGCAGATAACATTATAAATGTTCATATTATAGAACAATGCAGTCTTCATTTCTGAAATGAAAGATATCATATTCTAAAGGAACTCTTAAAAATGGAATTCAGATTTGCTTTTGATCTAGTTAGCTAGAATCACTGTGCCAAAAGTTGTACATTTAATCATAAAATAGTTTCCGAGAATTACATGTAACTTTTTTTATTTTTTATATGGAGCAAAGATACCCATCAAAGATTATGATAATCCTTTATATTTTCTGTTTATTTAATTTGTTTATCAAGATACTAGAAACTGATACCTGCTGTCTTTATGTTCCTCATTTTGATAATGTAGTTCAAGATGCGCCATATGAAGATCTTTTTTTTTTTATCCTTACAAGCATCTCATCATGCATTTGTGTATATTCTCAATAATTTTCAAGACAAAACTCCTTGGCTGTTTGTTACTAAAAGAAGAATTTAACTTTTCCAGGCCTTTTCTGGTTTTTATTTTAGCATAATAATAATTGTATTAAAGATTAAGAAAACAACATTTAAATAGATTGTTAATTGACAAGATACTTAATAAAATGAGACTGTATTTCTCCTATCTGCAATTTTTCATGAAATCCTCACTGGGAATTTGTTATATATATATATATATATATATATATATATATATATCTCTCTATATATATATATATATATATATATATATATAGAGAGAGAGAGAGAGAGAGAGAGAGAGAATATTCTGAACATAAATGATTAATTTAATGTATTATCAGAAAGATCAAACTTTTATAAATTTTTATCTTGTGTTTGCTAATCAATTATAATGTGTAGAATCAATGTACCATAAAATTTTCTGCATTCTTTATGACCATTTTCAAAACCTTTTATTTTAATCTAACCAATATATTAATTTAACTGTCATTTTTAAAACTGTTTTAGAGCTTAGTTTTAAAGCTTAGTTCCACTATGATTTTCAATATGACTTTAATTTAATTTAGTAATTAATGTTTCAAATATGGAACATATCTTTCTGACCCATATCAACTAACTTCAAGCTCTCATATGATTTCATACTGTTTTGCTCAGTACATTTGCATAATGCTCTTATTCTGTCTTCTTCGAAGTTTTTTATTAGCTTACTTTAAATTTAATCTTTGCTTGAGATCTGCAGTTACTTCTCACTAAAATTGTTGTGTTTGTAATACTAATCAACAACTTTAAACATCCAATTAAGACATTGAGAACTTTCAAACAATACAATGCCACAATACTCGCAAACTGAGAAATTCATGTAAGCATTATAAAAACAATTTAGTTGATTTGACATATGGGAGTTCATATATTTGAAAACTGGAGATGATAGAACTGAGTTATGATTTACTGATCTTTAGTTCTACCACTGCTCTAGACTATGCAAAGCATTTATTTTGATGTCATAAAATAAATATGCTCAAATTAAATAATAATAGTAGTTTTACAATAACAGTGTAGACAACAAACCATCAAATGCTTAGATTAAACAGTATAATAAGATGTGATGTGATACACTGTGACTTCTCCTTATACAGAGTCAGGAATCTCTCTGCAACAATACACAGAAAAACCTGTTAGCCACTATACCAAACCTTCCCTTCCATTCCCCACCCTAAGTTTTCCCATATTCTGCTCCATCCCATTTCCACAACATAATCTTTGTCAACTTGAGTAACTTTCTACTCTAGTGACATCTAGTATAAGCTTAAACAAACAGTGATTGTCAGAAGCTTATAAATCTTTGCTCTAATATCAAAATTCTAATTCACAGAGCAATTTCTGACTTTTGGCTTTATCAATGACACTTGAGATTCAGAAATTAAAGAAAGCATTATCTTTTAATTGTGTTTTATCTGTTGAGCTAAACTTTTTAAATTTAAATCAGCCTAATATTTTGAACCCAAGTCACCATGCTTGAATAGTTATATAGATCTGAAGCCAATTCAATAACAATATGTTTTTTTGTAACTTCAGTATGTCTTTAGCTATAGACTTAAATCACCAAGTACTGGTTTAAAATATTATGAGTAGCTCTCCATTCTAGCTCCATCTAATGTAAGCTCAATTAAGCTGATTGTTTAAGCTATATATTTCATTATTTGTTGCTTCTATTAATGTGCTTAGCCAAGGGAATAAGATATCTATAGTTAATGAAGAATAGCAAGTACTAAAATGTATAGTTATTTAACTGGTTTCAGAATTTTTAAACAGATTTTCCAAACCTTGGTAAGTAATATAAAGTTGAAGGTGATTTCTGGATGCATATCCGCGTTTATCTGAACTTTGAATTTCAGATTTCAATAATAAGAATAAATCCAGAAAGGATGGAAATTTAAATACTAAGATAGGGTCTGTATTTTATATATACCTGCTCATCACTGATTAACAATATAAAAATACTTATTAATAAATCACTAAATAGATTAGATAAACCATCAAGTATATGAGCTGCCACATGTGGAAGACTCAACTGTTTCCTGTCTTATAATAAATATCAATGCATATTTTAATTTTGATATTCTTAGAAAAGTTTTAATTCACATGGTCCACTGAGATAAATCTATTTTTTGATAACTAACAAGCTCTACAAGATGGGGGAGGGGATAATCGAATATTATAATAAAAAATTGTTTCTTTATTTCTAAGTGATATAAATTTAATCTTCTTCAAAGTACTGTCCATTTAATACAATATACCAGTCTAAATGTGTTTTTTTACTTTTCAAAGCCTTTTGATGTCTGTGTGTTTTTTTTTCATCACTTCTAACTTAGCAAAAAAGAGAGAGAGAGAAAGAGAGATAGAGGGGCATTTTTAATTCAAGAGAATAAAAAGAAGTTGAGCTAATACAACTGATAGATAAGCTGGGTCATGTTGAATTTAATTAAAAATTATTTCACACTCAAGACTGCTTGCAGAGGTATTGAAATGGTGAAATTTACATTCCTCACTTTGTCAGAAAACAGGATGTTAACATGCAAACATTTCAGAACATGTAGATAAACATCTAATTGTTGAGAACTAATTATGATAATGTCAATATAAATAATATCAGCATTATCTTGACAATGGATTTCACTTGTCACACTTTTTTTGGGATATGGTAAATTTGGCAATTTCATTAAATCATTCATAAACTTGGGTTTTCCCCAGAATAGCTTTCTTGTAATTAGTATCAAGCATTACAACTGTTTATTCTGCCATTTTCCCTAAAAGAAAACAGAATTTCATATTATTCCAAATTTTCCACTATTACAAAAAATTTCCAAATACGTGAAATGCACTTTTCAAAAAAAATGTGTTATGTGGCATCACGATTTCACATGGTAATGTAATTTGGCAGATTGATGCAAAAGAGCCATTGAAAAAGATATGTAACAGCAGAAGCATGTACAACAGGTGTACTTACCAGAGAACAATTCTGTTTATTTGTGCTCCCCCCCCCATATATGATTAGTGCAGTGACAATTTAGAAATAAAGGTTCCAGGATAGATTCTTAGATGAGTTAAATGATCAACAAAAAGTAATTGTCAGACCAACTGAATGAAACTTATAAATGCTTATTCTGTTATGAAGTACTCAAATGTCATATGACTTCCTGAGTGATTAAATCACACAATTAATAATATAATAATAACAATAGAAGAAAAAGAAGAAAGGAAGGAATAATATAATAATGGCAACAGGAAGAACAAGATACGAAGGAAGGAAAAGATAATGATGGTAGTGGTGGTTACTTGTTTTTGGTACTAAATAAAAACTTGCCTTTTTTTTTTAAGTAAAATCCTAGAATTAAATAATTTGTAGTCAGAAGGTAATTAATATTCAAAAGAAAGTAGTAACTACAGCACAGGTTAAGAAATGAGTATATAGAGTTGAGATATTAAATGTGAAATCAGATTAAATTAGAAGTTTTGTCTTAATTATTTATCTTATTTATAAAAGAATTAGAAGATAGAAAAATTGGAGATAAAAGTGATAATTCCCATTAACAAATCAAAAGATCCAAGAGGTTTAAGTATTTGATCTCAAATTGATCAAGAAGTAGTATGGTATCTATTGTCATAAAATTAATTTGAAGTTTGGGTAATAGTATGGTGAAATATTGACATAAAACTAAGTGGCCATGCACATAAAATAGCAAATAAAGTTTTTGAGCTAAAAAAAAGTTTAGTAACAAGTATAGCTTGAATGGGATCTTTTACTGCTTGAGAAGCTGTCAAACATACCTGTATTAGGCTTCATTATATTAGTGAGTATGTGTGGACCTGCTACTTATCAGATCTTGTAATTTCAGGCAACCCTGGCACATCCCTCTAAATTTAAGAAAATTATAAAACTATCAAACATATATTTTGATCTTAAACTTTTAATTAGAATACAAAAGAATAAAATAAATCTAAACAATCAATGGGAGGCTGAAAAAGTAATTGATTTTATAGCTGAGCTTCAGAGGTTGGATTTGGCCTTTTGATTTTTAAATTGTTTCTGGAGGATATGCTAAGAAACTTTTCATATGTGGAACATGGATCATAAACTAAAGTTATCGAACAAGATACAACTAAATAGATGGAATCTTTTTTCAAATTAATCCCAAATATTTTTGACTCAACAAGAACCAAGTTAAAATAACAAATATTGATTCAGTTGTGCTTTTAAATAAATATTAAGCAAATGCATAACTATCAAATAAGCATAAAACTTGCTATCACTGTAACAGAACTCACAGTTATCTAGTTTCCACATAAAAACATGATTTATCATTTTTTCCCAATTAAAATGACACAAAGTAGTAGATAAATAATAGCCTCTGTAATAAAAACCAAAGTTAACAATTGGATAACAAAAAATTTAATGTAAGAATAAAAAATGATTAGAAATGTTATAAAATTAACAAATTATTTTTATGTATTTTTATAAAAAAAGTTGGGATAGAGATGTAAATGTGCCTTGTGTAAAGATGAAAAAAAGAATAGTGAATATTTATTTTTTTAATGGAGAAGACTAAAAAAAGGATTGAATGGTATATAAGAAACATAAAGATGAAGTGATGAAAGATAAATTTTTAAAATTTTTGCTTATGTTTTTATAAAAAGGGCTGTAAAATGAAGATAGGAAATTGGGACTAATGAAACAGTTTATATTAAAATTGGATAGGAGAAAAATAAAAATTAGTCACTGCTGGGAGAATAATTTAGTAATTGTTGGAAAATGATAATGGGACTGAAGTGAAATGGGAAAAATATATGGAGTTAAAGTGGTATTAGTATAATAAGATCTTTAGGTATTTGGGGTAGATACAGATAGTTTTGATTTTATCTAAAGAGAAGCTACTAAACATCACATATGTCAAAAAATAACTTTTTATTTTGAAAAGATGTAAAACCATTAGCCAAGGCAGTAATTAATGGCCTAAAATGAGAATGTTTAAGAATACCTTGAATGTGAAACTAATTTCCATTTGATGACAATTTTTATTTAGCTACTTACAACTGCAGGTCATTTGTAAATGAAAGAAGATTGCATAAATTGGAAGAACTATCTAATATTAAATGAGCCATTGGTTGACTTCATGAAATTATAAGAAAAAGTGAAAAGATAATTGATCTAAAAAGTGGGCTTATAATTTGCTACAAAGATACATATATTGGAATCATGAATGGGTTTTTTTTTATAAATAAAGAATGAAAAAAACAATATTATGAAGATTGATGGTATATCAAATTGAATGGCAAGATTAGTTATCTAATTAATTAAATTATCAAAGTTTAGGTGAGTACAAGTATTTGTATTCTATGTCTTAATTTTGATGATATCGACCTCATCATAGAAAGTAAGGATGAAAAGTATCAAAAGCAGGTAATGCTGTTTACACCCAACAAGTCTCATAATAATGAAGAAATAGAGAATTTTTATATAGATGTACAGACCAAACATTACTTTGTCATGAGAGACTTTAATACTAAAATTGGTAAATGATTGAAAGATGAAATCATCATGGGAAAATTTTATTAGAGAACACAGACTCATGGAGTTTGCACAAAAAGAAAAACTGTTTATTATAATTTATTTTTGGAAAAAATGCTAAACAGAAATGAACATGGAAGCATCCCCATCAAGATACAACAATATTGGATTATATTTTGATTAACAGAAAATTTGTACAAAATTATAATGTTCTTAATAAACTGAACACAGGAATTGATACTCAATTAGTTGACTATAAAATATGTGCTAATGCAAAATTGAGAACTGAAAATGTTTAAGAAAGACAGTATTAACAATTGATATTCATACTGTTTAAAAACACTCTGATAAGAATCTGCAAATCATTTTAAAATAGACTTGACTGAAACCAATAAAAAGATGGGAGATAAGATACTGTATAAGAACTGCAAAAAAGATAACTGGAACAAAAATCAGCAATTTATCAGTAAATTTTCTAATGAAGCAAGATAATGTATGAAGAAAAAAATGACCTATTAAAAAGAATTGACTATCTAAAGTTTTGTAAAATGGTATTAAAAAGAGTGCAATAATGATATAAGAAAACATAATTGTGAATTGGCAAGAGAATCTATAAAAGAGAATAAAAAAGTTTTAAAAAGGTAAAAACAACATCTTAATAATTAGAAAGTTGTTCCTGCAGTAAATAAAAAAAGATATAACTATTACTAAAAAAAGAGATGACATCATGAAATATAAGGAAGAGTTTTATAAAGAATTATGTAGTATAAAGAACAATAAAACAAATTATCCCCTACAATTACTAAATCTGAATTACTCAGCTTTTAAATAAAGAAATCTCACATTTATAAAGAAAAAAGCTCCAAAAAGTAATGGAATTATTATTGGCACCTTAAAAAAGCAGATTAAAAACCAAATTAAGCAAATTGCTGGCAAAGTTATATACCAAATATCTAAATGATAAAGATAGTACCAAATTATTAGAAGAATGCAATAAGAATATTGATAAGAAGATATTAGAAATTACAAATGTGGCATGTACAAAATTTTTATCAAGAGAAATACAACTTGTTTATAACAAGCATTGCATTTTAATTACAAAATAACAAAGCAAGATTCAAAAATAATTTTAATATAATGATCACATCCAAATTTTGAGAGAAGTTATAGAAAGAACCCAAAAATATGTTTACCATTGTGCTTTGGATTTGTAGGTTATGAAAAGCATTATAATTCTAAATGCATTTCTATGGTAATTACAACACTGGATCACCAAGATATCAACTCAGAATATAGCCACATTTTAAAAAATATTTATCAAAATGCAAGAGCAATTAGTAGATTACAAGATAATAAGAAGAAGATGAAAATTGACAAAGGTCTATGGTAGAGTAATTTTATATCTTCAAAACTTTTTACAGTTTTATGAAAAACATTTTGTAAATCAGAGCAAAAATAAATGAAGATTATATGTTTGATGTGATTGTTTCTGCAAATAATACTTCAGAGCTTCATAAAGTATTGCAATAGTTTTCAGATAAAAGTAAGAAAGTAATACTAAATATTAAAAAGACTAAAATAATGTTTGATGGATTTTCTCAGAAAAGAAAAATAAAGACTGATAATCATAAATTGGAAGAGATGATAATAGATGGACAACTGAAATCTTAAACTGGATTCCAAGACATTGTAAAAGACCCAGAAAGAGACCACATGTGAGATGGATGGATGAAATAAGAAAGTGTGTAGGGGTGATGTGGAGAAGAAAAGCTAAAGATCAGAGAAGATGGATTAAACTTGGAGAGACCTTCATCCTGCAGTGGATTGATAATGGTTGATAATCATGATAATGATGAATCATCATAAATTAAAAAAAATTAAAATTGCCAACATCTTGAACAGATTAATAGTACAGTTATTAATATAATGGATGAAATTGATTATAGAATTCAACTTAGATGGAGTGATTTGATAGAAATAACCCAATATTAAAAGAAAATATACCTATATATTTAAAAAGTATAATTTTTAATAGATATTTTTATCAGTTCTTATTTATAGATCTAATACTCAGACACTGAACAATGACAATATGAAGAGTTCAGGTTAATCAAAAATATAGATCAAAATAAAAATGTGTAGATGAGACAGCAAACAGGGTCCCTGACCTCATTGAAAGAAATGATACTGAAATGAAGTTGAGCTGGACATATTTCTAAAAAAGATGACAGTAGATGGATAGCTAAATCTTAAATTGAATCCCAAGTGATTGTAAAAGATGCAGAAAAGGAGACATGTGACATGGATAAATTAAATAAGGAATTTGTTGTTGTGTTGTAAAAAAGAGATGTTGGAATTGAAGTAAATGGATTAAACTTGGAAAGATCTCTATCCAACTGTGGATTGATAATGATTGAAAATGATGATGATGAAAATATCCATCCTAAATGACAAACCCTTGGTTACACTCTATATTTTTGGATAACTCATCATTTCTGAAATATATACTAAAATAAATAAATAATAACAATTACAAATAAAGAAGTTGGTGAATTGTAAAGTTAGTTTATTTATTTAGCATTTTTAATATTTTAATAAAATGTTTTAAAATACATATAAAATAACTAACTTCTGGAAATATTAGTTAATATTGGGACCAATTGCCATTTATTTATTTTTTTAATAATTTTATTTTCTACTTATTTTAAAAAGTTAATATTACTTTGTAAAAATTTAATCAAAATTGAATAAGCAGAAAATTGTGATTAATAAAATTCATCTGGTAATTCAGATATTCCCATATAATTGTTAAATGAATGAAAATTTCAGTAAATCTGTGCTACAAATAATTCTTTGATTATTACTCAGGGGGTCATATGATGTTCAAACAAGAAGTGTCATGTTAACTTCAATAAAAAAAAATAACTCAAAACTGTCACTCAATCATTGCTAAACCAAACAGGATAGTGTGCAATTATACTAAATGTTATGGTATAAATAAATAATAAAAAATCATGGACTCATTGTCTCTCACCTTACCAAAATAACAAAGTAATCCACTTATTGACTAATTTGCCATTCTTGGAAAATATTAGAGAACAATTGGAAATTGCAGGAATAATTGTCATTTCATAAAATCATTTGGCACTCAAATAAATCATAAGATCAAAAAGTCCTCAAATGCTTTTATAAAATGACAATATTTCTCCAATTTTCAAATGTTTTATAACAAGTCTAGATTCTTACTGATGTCTGATATTTTCCAAGAATGGCCAATTAACCAAGGGATGGATTACTTTGTTGATTACTTTGTAATTTTGTACTTTTTAATTGGCTATTTACATAAAAGCATTATTTAAAAATAATCTTTTTTTTTTGCATCTTATTTTTTACTTTTTAATTATATTTATATATATTTTAAAAAATGGTTAAAACTACAAAAAATTTGACAAAAATTATAATTTAATAATAAGATATAAAAATAAAAAATGTCCTCTAATAAACAAGTTCTAAATTTAAATATCATGTGGTCATCCACTATATAAAAATATATAAGTATTGGCTTTTTAATTAATCTTTAACCTTTTTTTACACATTTATTATTTTTGTCACAAAATATTTATAAAATATTAATTATTTCAGAAAAATAATTCAGATTTTAGTAGAATATATTTACTTTTAATTAATTAAGTATGAGTTAAACAAAAATATTAATAAAATTTTATTCTACAAATATATTATTTTCATTGGCTCAGTTGCCAAGAATTTTTTTGAGGAAACCTAAGTATGTGAGTTTGACTTCTAAAGGAGAACTTTTTTTTTCATTGTTAAAAATTCAAAAATGTGGACATCCTGACAGAAACACAGTTGGGGCAAATTAATATAAAACATTTAATGAAATTCTTTTATAGCAATTAAATTATAATATTTCTGTAAATGATAGCATTATAATTTTAAGTTGTTTTGGGGGGAAATGGGAAAAATTAGCTGAGTCAACAGAATGCAAATACTAAGATGTTGATAATAATAAATTGAATATGATTAAAAAAGAGATTTAATTAGGTATAATTTTGAAAGAAAAGAAATAATGATATTTACAATGTAAATATTATAATAAAAGTTTTAAAAAGGCATATTTAAAAAAAGATATATATAAAATGCAGCTACAAAACAAGTGAAAAGAAAAAAGATAAGTAACCTTTAAAAAAAGAATTTGGAATCATTTATTTTTTTAAAGGATCATCTATTGTTTCTTAAATGATAGGCAATTTTTCATTTCTATTAAGCTTAAAAACAGTATATATACATCAACACCACCACATAACTTTCTTAGTTTACTCATATGCTTCTAAGAGCAGTTCTTTTCATCCTATTCTAGAATCTTCTACTGTAAGCAATGAATAATTATTATAATCCATTTTTTTCAATATATCTCATTTTTTTAAACTTTTTTTTCATTTTCAAATAGCTTTGATTATGGAGGCAATAATATTCTAAAATAAATATGATTCATATTATTTACGATTTTATCTCATATCATTAGTAAATACACAAATTTAAAATTTCTTTGTTAAATTAAATTTATTTTTTGCATTATATGTCTGATGCTAATCTCAGCAAGAGCTCTATTTGAGTGAGTTAATAACGAATTGATTGCATTCTATTTTGATGCTCATCTCATTATAATATCTTCTAAGATATATTTAAAATATTTTAATAATACATCTCAAAGATCCATAAATTTGAAAAAATAAAAATTGCTTCACATTTTGTAAACCTCAATTAAATTTTAAAATGTGTAATCAAATTATTCATTTAAGTAATTGTGCCTAAACTTTTTATTATCATCAAGTTTGTACCCCATTTATAACATAGCCATAACAATTTTTAAAATCTCAACTATCTTTTGATAAATTTGGTAGCTAAAAATTTTTCGACTTTTTAGTTGTTTTTACAAATTCAACAAACTTTTTATATATGATAAGCTTTTTGCATTAGTAAATGAATCAATTTATTTTTATCTGAAAAATATTTCATCTTTTATTTTCATCAATTAAATTTTTAACAATAACATCATAATGTTAAATAGATTTTAATGATTGATGAGATGGTACTATTATATTAGAATCTTTAAGTGCTAAATTATTTGTTGCACAAAATAAACTGAATCTAGTATAGTTTATAATATCTATCTCCATTTTAATTTTTTTGTAGTTTGTTTTCAAATACTTTTGTCTAGCATTTTCCTGATTTCAATCCTTTTCCCCCCTACATCTTTCATTTCAGAAATTATTATAGTTTTCATACTTATTCTCATAACTGAACGTAAATATTTTCAATCGTAAAATCTTTTCTTTGATGATATCAAAACTTGAATCTCTTTTTTAATGATACCAATGTTTACCAAACATAGTTACAAAAATCATACATTATAAAGAGAAAGGTTTTAACCTTTTTCTACAGTTGCCTTAAACATTTGTATAATAGCCAAACAATGGTTTTGGACTATAGAGGGAACTCTCAAACCTCAGCACAGGATAGGAACTTTATAAAAATAAGAAAGGCTGTCTAATCTTTAACCTAAATTCTTACTTATATAAGCTAATCTGAAGTATCTTGTTTTGAGAGTCTAGAGATTACTCTCTTCACATTTAAATCCACTATTTTTTTTACAAATTAATTTATACAAAATCTTGAAATTTACAGCAAATTAATATTAAGATATTTTTTAATGAAAATATAGAAACTAATACAGCATTCTAATTATTTGTTGAGCACACAGCAGTATGTAATTAGAACATTATGTTAGTTTGTATAATTCCATTAAAATAGATATTAATATTAACTCACTGTAAATTGCAAGACATTATGCAAGTTAATTTTTAAAAGAAAATAGTTGATTTAAATGTGAAGAGAGTAATCTTTTCATGCTCTCAAATCAACATGTTTCAGATTGGCCTATATAATTAAGAAATTAGGTTAAAGATAAGATGGCCATTCCCTATCATGTGTAGAGATTTGAGAGGTCCCTCTACAGTCAAAAACTACATTGTTTGAACTATTATACAAATATTTAAGATGCATGCGGAAAAAGATTAAAGCCTTTCTCTTTCTAATTACATACTGCCTGTGCATTTGATAGATAATTACATTATATTAGTTACTATATTTTCATTAAAAAAGATCTTAATATTAACTCACGGTAAATCACAAGCCATTATGTAAGTTAATTTGTAAAAGGTAATAATGGATTTAAATGTGAAGAGAGTAATCTTTTCATGCTCTCAAATCAAGATGCTGCAGATTTGCCTATATAAGTAAGAATTTAGGCTAACGATAAGACAGCTGTTCTTATTTTTATAAAGTCCTTGTCTTGTGTTGAGGTCTAAGAAGTCCCACTAAGGTCATTGTCTGGCTATTATAAAAATGTTTAAGGTGCATGTGGAAAAGGTTAAAGTTTTTCTCTTTCTAATTACATACTGCCTATGCATTCAATAAATAATTAGAATATTAAAAATCATACATATAAAACAATACTACTTACCTGTACTTTTAAAGCAGTTTTTTTTATAAAGACTTCCCACTCACTATTTATTATAATAACAATCCAACTAGAAGAATTATTATAATCAATTGTTAAAATTCTTGATACTTTTGATCTTCTTGTAATTTTTTACATGTTGATCAGTTGGTAATTTGTATATGTATGTGTGTTAAAAGAAATTTTATTAATTACAAACTATGTACAAATATTTTATGTTATATAGGCAAAAGTATGATGAATCTCCAACCATAATGGTACAGGTAATGCAGTAAATTGTTTAACTCCAATGAAGTGTGATCCAAAATTGAAGAGAGACATGTTCTATAATTACATAATCATGAGAACTGAACTGAAAAAGTCTAGATATTTATTTTCAGGAGTGGAATATAATAAAGATTGTTGATGGAAATAAAGGTTTACGATATAAAATAGCACAATTGAGATAGAATGTTAATTGCCAAGTTTTGGTCATAAAGTTTCAAGGTAAAAATTTGAGAGAGTAAAAGTATGAGTTAAATTATTCTTTGTTTGTTTGGTTTTTTTGAGGACATTACATTTTTTATTGTCAAATATTATGGAACGGTTTGTGAGCCATGTAGCTCTTAGTGTATCAATAGTTACAGATACATTAAAATGCTGAAAGTATTATATATATATATATATATATATATATATATATATATATATATATATATATATATATATATATTACAAGGGCTTGAATTCAGACTTTCAAGAACCCTACAGCTAACCAATTCATCTTACACAATCAATACACATGACCACATATATGTGAACAAGATAAATAATCTCTAATATATGTATTATATGCTGAACCAGCAGTTATCAGTTGGTCCAGATCACCATCTCTCACACATATATACAATTAGTGCTCTGTTTATATTAATTAAGATGCCAAATCTTCAAACTTTAATGGACAGACTTAAATCTTCTCTACACTCCAACTCTTTAACAATCCATATCATTGAAAATCTGAAGATGGAATGCTCAAAGTTCTTGCTGATGGCTTTAGGGCAATTGAAAGTCTGAGTTCAAGTCCCTTAAATTACATTAAGTTTATTATAAAAAATATACATGGATTTATAAATTTGTAAAGTTAAAAGAAAAGATGAAGAGACAATTGATTTAAAAAATGGACATGTACTCTACTGCAAAGGCACAAATATTGGAAGTATAATTGGAGTATGATTTAGTACAAATAAAAAGTGGATGGACAACATTGTGGAGAGAGTGGAAAAATTAGTTATTCAACTTAATAGCAGATATCAAATGCAGATAATTCAGGTTTATGCTCCAACAAGTTTTTGTAGTGATGAAGTAGTAGATTTTTATATGGATGTACAAAAGGTTTTTGATCAGAACAATCAACATTTTGAAATTCTTATGGAATACTTTAATGCTAGAATTGTTAAATAAATGAAAGATGAAAGTGCTGTAGGCAAATTTTGTTATGGTAAGAGAAATGAAAAGGACATGGATATATGGAGTTTGCAGAAAAAGAAAATTTTTATATTAATCAATTCTTTTTTTGAAAAAAAATATTAAAAGGAAATGGACATAGAGGCATACAAATGAAGGTACAGCAGAATTGGATTATATTTTGATTAACAGAAAATACATATTTCAAGATTGTAATGTCCTTAATAAATTCAACACAGGACATGATCATCAATTAATTAAATGTAAGATACATGTTAATGCAAAACTAGAGAGACAAAATATTAGCAGATTTTGAACATGATTCAGATTTGAATGAAATTAATAGGATAATAACTGAAACACTTTTAAAAATGGCAACAAAATAGGTGGAAGAAAAAAGCAGCAATTGATCAATAAAATTGTTACTGAGACTAGAGAATTTATGAAGAATAGAAGGGAATATGAAGATATCTAAAAATGATGCATTAAGAAGGATTGAATATTACAAATTTTGTAAAATGGTGTGAAAAAGATTTGATAATGATATAAAAAAATATAATTGTAAACTAAAAAAGAAAGCTGTAGAAGAGAATAAGTTTTAAAAGTATAAAACAATATTTTGGTATTGGTATGAAACTTATATCTGCAATAAGAAAAAAAGATGGAATTATTAATAAAAAGAAAGATGAGATCATGAAATTGGTAAAAGAGTTCTATCAAGAATAGTATCTCCTTCATCTATTATATCTTCTGAATTGCCCAGGATTTTAAATAGTGAGACATGCAATTAAATTTATAAAGAAAAGAAATGCTCTAAGTAATGATGGATTTATAATCGATATATTAAAAAAAGCAGATGAAGAAATAGAAAATTTTTTGGCAAAATTATTTACCAAATGTCTAAATGATAAAGATGTGCCAGTTGATTGGAAAAATGCAGTATTAATATTAATATTTTAAAAAGTTAATACAGAAGATATTAGAAATTACAGACCTAATAGTCTTTTATCAATATTATATGAACTTTTTACCAAGATAATTACAACTCGTCTACAAAGAACTTTGGATTTCAACCAACCAAAAGAACAATAGCAGTAGATTATATCCAAGTATTGAGAGAAGTTATAGAAAGAACCAATAAATATGAGTTGCCATTTTGCTTTGTATTTGTAGATTATGAAAAGACATTTGATTGCATAAGCATTTTTTCAGTGATTAAAGCATTGGATCATCATAGTTTAGACCCAGGATATTGTCATATTTTGAAGAATATTTATAAAAATGCAACAACAACAATTAGTTAACATAATGATAGTAGGAAGGTCAACATTGTGAAGTGTGTAACACAGGGTGATTCCATATCTCCAAACTTTTTTCAGCAGTGCTGTAAGAAGTATTTTGTGGATTAAAATGGGAAGCTAAAGAAGTAAAGGTAAATGAAGACTATTTAAGTCATTTAGATTTAGCAGATGATATAGATTTTTTTTATAAATAATGTTTCAGAGCTTCAGGAAAGGTTGCAAGAGTTATCAGATGAAAGTAAGAAAGTAGAATTAATGGTAAACATTAAAAAGACTTAAGTAATATACAATGGATTTTCTCAAAAGATGAAAATAAAGAATGATGTATGATGAGTTAGAAGAAGTTAATAATTACAACTATCTTGGTCAATTATTACTACAGGTGGAAACATGATGGATGAAATTAATCATAGAATAAACTTGGTTGGAATGCTTTTAGTAGAAATAACTTAATATTAAAAGGAAATATGCCTATGTGTTTGAAAAGGAAGGGTTTAATAAATGTATTTTATCAGTTCTTACTTATGAACCTAAGACTTGAATACTTAATAGAAGAGCAATACAGAGATTTCAGAGCACTCAAAGAAATGTGGAGAGATGCATGTTAGGAGTAACAAGAAGAGATTGAAAACATAACACATGGGTAAGAGCACAAACAGGTATTACCTACATTGTTGAAAGCATTAAAAGACTGAAATAAAGTTGGGCTGGACATATTTCTAGAAGAGATGATAATAGATGAAAAATTGAAATCTTTAACTGGATTCCAAAAGATTGGGAAAGATCCAGAAAGAGACTGCATCTGAAATGGATGGATAAAATAAGACAGTGTTCAGGGGTGATGTGGAGAAGAGAGGCTAGAGATTGTAAAAGATGGATTAAACTTGGAGAGATCTTTATGCTTGTAGTGGGTTGATAATGGTTGATAAAGATGAATGATATATATATATATATATATATATATATATATATATATATATATATTAATTGCTTGAGGTTGATTCTGTGCTTATGAAGCATGAAGAGGCATAGAGATAAGAAGTATGGCAGATTTAAAGAAGGTATAGCATTTCTTAAGGATATATTTATTAAACAAAACACATTTAGTTCAAGATTTAGCTTAAATCAGTCATTAATTCATGAGATTTCATTTTAATATGTTAACTTTTTTTAATTTCAGAGATAATAATTGGTATATGATCACCTGCCCTTGATTTTTCAATATGCAATTTAATTCTTATTCTTGTATAACTTCCATTCATATATTTGTAATTGTTTTCATATACTTAATTCTTGTTTTTCTTTTGCCTCATATGAAGGTATAGTTTTTTTTTTCCAGAAACAAAATTGTTGCACTAGTTTCCTATTTAATCTTATTTTGTTTCTTCAACTATATGTATAAGTCAATCAAGTTGCAATATGTTTACATTCTTTCATTTTTTATGACAACTTTTTTTATAAATAAACAATTAGCATTTCTGTGAAATATCGAATCTGTAAAGTAAAAAATAATAATAATACAGTTACTAAAAATAATACTTTTCAAACTGGTACTTATAAAAAATTGATTGCTACAAATGTTTGGATCAACAATTTTCTACTTGCATACTAACAACAACAAGATTTCAAGACCGAAAATGATTTTAAAATATTTAATATTATTTATGAATTCTAAAAAACATTAAAAATTAAATTAAAGCAATTAATTTTTTTCAATTCAACATTGTTTTCAAACAAGCTTTATATATATATTAAAAAAATATTCTGCCAATTTTATAAAATTCTTGAATTTTTAACATCTAATTTAATTAAACATAAGATTCATCTCTAGGAAAGCTCTTGTTTTTTTAATCATTTTTACTATATATATATTTATTTATTTTAATTATCACAAGTTTGATTCAAAAGTCAGTTTTTAGATGAAAAATTTAATTATATTCAATAATTTTAAATTAAGAAACCATTTCATACATTATAAATAATAATAAAAAAGTTAAATAAAATAAAATAATCACATAGGTAATTGTTTGAAAGATCATGTGACATTTTGATTACGATACGAGCAGTCTGGTCATTTAAAAAATCCATTCAGTTAGACTGAATTGTTTTTTTATTTATTTTATTTCATGTTACTTAGCTCAGAATGGATCCTAATCCTTTAGTTCTGTTTTACTATTGATCTAACAGCAAGGAATAATGTTTTTATAAAATAATAAAATGTCTACATTTATTTATTTTTATCCATAGTAATTTTCTGTTGTTAAATTACTATCGACTTTTTTTTCACATTGTGCAATATTATTATCTATCTAGCAAAGATTTTCAGTTTCTCAGAAACAAAAAATGAATTTTTGTATTTAAAGCAATAATTTTAATTTCACTAGACTAAAATATATTTTTTCATTAACTTATTAACTTAAAAAAATAGTTTAGATATTTTTAGAGAAGAAATTTCATCCAGTGAATAAATTTAAAAACTATTTGATAATAATTACAAAAATATATATAATACATTAATCTGTAAAATTCTGAATTTAAATTCAAATTATGTGTTTATGAATATAATGTAAACGTTGTACACAAGCCATTGTATTTTATTCAAAAATCAGAAGACATAACTTTTGCTCACTATTTTTATACCCTGTGTGATTGAATGTTGTGATAAAGTAGTTATCATTAGAGCTAAAATTTATTAAAGTAATCAGCTTTGTCACTTTTAATATATATCTATCATATAAACTCTCAAACAATAAATTATTCAGATATTTTTTAAATTACTGTTTTTATCACAAATTTATGAAATACATTTTAAAAACATATTTAGAAAGTGTATTTAATTTTTATATTTTTTCATTACACTGAATCTTTTACATTTTATAAAGTTGAACATTTTTTTACTGATTTCATAAAGCTATCTACACAAATAATTTTTTAATTCTGTACTAACATAATGTCATCAGTTATTAAAAAATCATTCAAATTATTTTTTATATTTTAATGCAGTGGAATATTGATGGACTTCGAACTGATTTCTAAATGAAGAAATAAAAAAAAATGTCAGTTTGGTCATTTGAGTAAAATTGTTGTGTTTGTTTCATTTTATTGCTCAAACATCATGCGACTTTCCAAGCAGAGATCATTTGACTAAGTATTTATTTATCATTCTCAACACAGTAATAACAAAATATAAATATTGATTTCTAGAATACTTAAAATATAGATAATTTACTAATTTATTAAAAATGACTCTCATATTACAAATTCATAATTTAATTTTAAGTAGCACTGATATACAATTTAAATGCATTAAGATATGCCAAAATTTATAATCTCACATGCAAAAGATGCATAAATTCATGTGACATGTTTATAATAGCAAATTCATAGGTTCACGTATGAAGATTATTCATTATGATATTTCTTGAATCATACTATTAATTAAATAGAGAATTTAAAGCATACTAAAATTATAATTATAATAGTCTACACACTACTTTACAATCTTTATTTTTTTTACTTATAAGGGTACTTGTTAGCTCTCATAATATAGCAATCAGAGTAAATACTCCTCTTGTCTTTTTATGAATGTGGCTGAGAAGGTAAAGCAAGAAAGAAAAACATTAAACTTTCACTACCCATTAAATAATGACTTATCCTTTACTGTGAGAGATGTTAGAGAGATTTTAGTTTTGTAGTGGACTGTATAAAGAGTTTTTTGTCTTTACCTACTCAAACTAATTCTTTATTGTGGTCTATTCTTATAGTTGTTACATCAGTAATGCACATATTTTGGGGGCATTATAATAAACTTAATTATGCTTTTTATATATGAACTCCCAAGCAATAAACAAATTAGTTGTTGTTGTTTTTTTGCCTAATATATCTATATGCAGTGGTAGAATAGCAGTCTCTGGAATTCAAGATCCATGAATAGTAGTTCAGTTCTGTCAGTTTCAGTGCTCATATTTCTTAAGAATTCTTGAAGCTTTGTATGATCAATATGCAAAATGATTCAACTTTCATTTTTATATTTTCTACCACGTGCTATGCAAATTTTTTTGTTGTAGAATGTAAGTTATCAGTTCATTTTCTTAATTTACTTTTTAAGTACTATTTATTAATAAATTATATTCAATTTTGTTCACTTTATCATCTCTCCAAGTTCAGTCCATTTTCTTCAATCTCTAGCTTCTGTTCTACACATCACATCAGCACAATTTCTTATTTCATCCATCCATCTTACATATGGTCGCTTTCTAGATCTTTTACAATTTCTTGGAATTCAGTTTAATATTTCAATTGTCCCTCTATTATCGTCTGCTATTACTATTATTGCTGTTTTAACACTGTTTATATGTAATTTTTCTTTATTTAATATATTGTTCAACATTTTGGCTTTTTACCTTTATATTTGCAGTATTTAATGATTTTGTTTGGATCCGTAATGCGTCTAATTTGAAAAAGACTTATAATTTCTTATTAACGCTATTTAGCCTGTATACGTATCTGAAATAAATTCTGCATATATATATTTCCAGTATTAAATTTCATATTTTAAATAGACAAATATATATATGCGCAGGAAATCAATGTCTTATTTATAATGTAAATAAAATATGAAAAATATTATTACTTAGAGTCATGATATTATCAATCAAGCCAACAAGTTTTATTATTAATTCAAATTTTATAAGGCTAAAAATTTAATTTATTGTAAAAAAAAAAAAATGTTTCATTTTCTTTTTTCTGCTAATATGAATAACTTTATTTCATTATTACATTATTCAATCTTTCACTTTACAATTTAAATTGTCTAATTATAGGTGAATAAATATTTTTCACTACGATCAAAGTTTATATAAAATACTGGATAATTATTCCATTAAATGCTTGTAGCAAAATTCAATTATCTAATAATTTAAAATCCAAGAAGATAAACATGGAAATTACAGTAATTTTAATCTATTCAACTATTCGTTCATAGTTGTGCTAATGAATTCCCTCAATATAAAAGGGTTAGATTTTTAGTAAAATAGTTTTTTAATAATATTTCTTAAAGCCAAAAAGAGGAGGGGGAGAATAACTTTTTCTTACTTCAATGTGGTTGTAATATTGAAAATAAAATGAATAATATTTCAAATAAAAAGATTTAAGCATTATGAATAAAATTATTCTCATTAAAAGAAAATTGTTATTTGTTGAATCATTTAATACCAGCTCAGAAATTAATAGCTAATTTAAAAATCAGATCACACGAAAAAGGGTTTAAAATTAATAAACTGCCAGCGAAAGATGCTTTTATATAATAGTATGAAAATATATTTTATTACTTATTTACATTTTGATATACAATAATGTTTTAAAATATATATTTTGTCAATTAAAAACGCTTTCAAACTATCGCTGATAAAAATTATAGATCTTTTCACCTTACCCTAGAATCATCTATGGTAGGACTGAGTGGTCAGTAGCTACCAGATGGTACATTACTATAAATCCCTTTCCCTAAACCAGTTTCTGACTTACATTTTTGTCAATGAGGACTTAGAATTCTAAGATAGAATTAATGTACATATGCATTTAGAAACCACACAAGCAAGCTATTAGTCATGTGATATTGTTATTGATGATAGATTTTTAGATTATTATTATTTAATTATATCAATCTATTAAATTTATTTTTTACAAAATAAGGCGTACTACTACGTTCAATATAATCTCCAATTGACTATAATATATTTGTGCTAACAATCTGAAAGTTTTTTATCTTCAATTTTTCACTTCCCTAATTATTTTACCATTAATCTGAAATCTTGAAATTTATGGAATAATAATCATATGGAATTAAATCTGGAATAGCTACTAAATTAAGTAATATTTCCAATTGTTAATTAGATTGATAATCTAATATGCATGTTGTTTTCCTGAAGGTTTGTGATAATGGTGTTCTAGTTGTATTTTTATATGACTGTTGTCTTTGGCAGGATGGCTCAGTTAGAGTGTTACCTTAAAATTCAATAATCAAGAATCTAAGGATCCAGGTTCAAATCCCATGCTAATACTGTCACTGGTCAGGAGAATAATACCTCTTGAAACATTGTGCACATACTAATCTGTGTGCTATTACTAACAATTGAATGTATTTGGAATATTTAAATAGAGTTAATTTTTTCTAAAAGCATTCAATATGCATATTAGATGATGGAAATAGTCCAATATAAAAATTCAACTAAGATGTATATTATTTTTGAGAAACCTTACTAGATCTTGTATCTTTGTGAAGAAAAAAGCTGATTTTATTCTTTTTAATTAGAAAAGTTAAATAACATCATATATTAACGACTTTCTGATTAGTAAGAAAATTTATAAGAATATGATCCTTTAAATTTTGGACAACTTTTTGGCAAAAATTGTTTATATATATATTGGAGATGAAAAAGCATATTAAAGATTTCAGAAAAAATAATACTTTTCTTAATATGGTGTTTGACAAGATTGATATATATATATTTCACTCCAGTATTTTAATTGTAAGTAATTACCTGAAGAAAAGGAAACAAAACAATAATAGTTATAATTTGAGATTTCGCTTACTTATTCAGCAAATACACATTCATACTAATTGATTTCTAAACTAAATTCTTGTTTATATTTTAACACATTCTTAGGTTTTTAGATCACATAAATATATTTATAACTTATTTATATAAAGATGAAATAAAAGTTTAATTTTTTTTATTGACAGATTAATTTATAAATTAAAAATTTTATTACATTAAAATAAAATTTTAAAATGTTTATAAAATTATGAACTTTCAATAAGTAAACAATTTATTAGATTTTAATAGACTTTTAATTACATGTCAAAAATAAATAAAATAATAATTTGTTAATTTTTTTTTTTAATCTAAAGATAAAAGTAAAAAGAAAAATGTACTGAAAGTTGATATTTCTCATTGTAATTGCCTTTTTGTAATTTTAAAAACATTCTTAAAACAAGCCAAGTTTAAAATGCAAATATTCTATTATTATTAAGTACTGTTTTCTTAGCTTGTGTTAGCTGCTTGATGGCATTGATGCTATGCAAAAACACAGACACGTAACGTTACTGGGCCACCGGCATAAAAATTAATTTTTAATATCTTTATATATTAATGTATGTTAGCACATCTACAAAATCAACAAGTTTGTTTATTTGTTATTTAGTTGATGATGTAGAATATATGTATATAAATGAGAAGTTGGATGATAGAAATTAAAATAAGTTCAAAACAATTTTTTCTTCAAATTTTACTCTCACCTTGCTATGTAAGGTGGAACTCATTTGTAAATAAATTAGACAAGTTATATTTATTATATATGTATACTTAATCAAACCAGATATGTATTAATTAATTACACATTAGAAGGCTGATGGTTATATACACGTCTGTTAATTTAATATTTGAAATATAGAGGTACCGTGCAATCTTTTTCTTACATTTAGATATTCAATAAGAATCAGATCTATGTGCACAAATAGTTCAATGATGATAGCTATTAATAATTACTCATGCTAAGAATAAAATGCTGGTATAATATCCGCATCTAAATTAATTAAATGTCTTTAAGGAAAAAGGGTTTTTTATTCATTTCATAATGGATTGTTTTTTTTGTAGCATAGTAACATATGGGATGGTATACCTATATATTAATGTTAATAAGGTTGTTTGACTGTATCTGCAATACTGTGTAGTACTTGGTATTGTGTATCTACATTCTTTTATTGCTTTCCAAAATACTTCATCGGCCAATCCTTAAATACTGGAGATGCCTGGAGTGAACTCTTCCTAAATGGACAAACCAAAGAAATGCACATAAGCTACCAAAGGATGCTTCATTCATGAACCTGGTCCACACTAAGGCTTTCAAAATGAATCGGATTCTGGAGCCATCGAAGCAGGTCTCCTTTCGAAGAGAACACTTTTGCCAACAAGAACAGGACTTGTATCTGAACTGCAAGATGGTTTTAGACATCTCCAGTCTCATCATTTTGCCACAAACATATCTCTTGGCATGTAGGAGTATGTTGTCCTGTAAAAATGCAATCTTCTGTGGAAGGCAATTGGCACAATTTGAATGGCTCGATTTTGCAGTCAGACATTTTATTTGTCTCGGATGTGTTCTTGTGCAAACATGAGCTGGTTGAAATCTTTCTTGGTTATACCCTTTATGAATTTTTTAAAGGTTCCACATTGAGTAGGGAAGTGTGGCAATGGGTTTACAATCGTTAGGATATAACAGTAGGTCAGATGACTTGTAAGCTAATTACTTTGATATGCATATTTGAAGAGATGTGGCAGGCTGAAGTCCAGACACCCTCACATAATACTGTAGTGAACTTTGTACTGTGAACATTGGATAAAGTGTGCAACATGAAGCAGCAGGCTGGCCGCCAGAGAATGGCATCAAAGTGGCCTCTTTCTATGCTTTTGCATAGAAATAAGGGCGGCAGCCACATAAACGGATATTTATATGTTTTTGCATATAAATAATGCCATCAAGTGGCTGACATGAGCTAATAGAACAGTACCATTTTATAAATTTAGGTCTATTTTCTAAATAAATTATATTACTTTAATGTTTTTAAATATATATTATATTGTTTCATGTTTTCTTGCTTTTGATTTTTAAAAAATACCATTTATCAGTGTTATAAAAGGATTTCTTACTGACATAAAAATATTTTAGAACAAATTTGTGGGGTGATCATTCACATATCATCATAAACAAAAATATACCAATCATCAATAAGCTTCTTTTTTTTTTCATAAAAAAAATCAAAAACAAGAAAACATGAAAACAATATAATATATATTTAAAAACATTAAAATAATATAATTTATTTAGAAAACAGACCTAAAATTATACCTCCAGCAAACAATGATCAAAAAACAAATATTTTTATTAAACTTAATCAATAAAAATATTTGATGATAAATTTTATTATAAGTGATGACAAATGGCTACTATGAAGTCAAAAGAAAAAACATAAAGATAACATATTTAAAAATCTGAAATTAATCTATTCAACAATGATTGAAAAACAATATTTTTAATAAACACCATCAATGCAAATATTCTCAAAGCATTTGCCATCATTGCTAATAAAATATAGCATTCAATGTTTGATTTGATCATACTTGATGGAAATATTTGTTTATATCATTGTTTGCTTGCTAAATATATTATTTTCAGATTTGTTTTGCAAGTAAATATATTATTTTAATGATTTTGATTTTTCTTTTATACAAAAAAAATATGAAACCTATCAAATAACTTATTTTATGTAAAAGAGAGATAAGAGAGATGCACTGTGCCTTCTCCTTTTTCAGAATCAAGAATCTCTCAGATACCACGCCCAGAGAAACCTGTTAGCCACTTTATTTACTCTTTCCATTCCCTGCTCTGAGTTTATTTCCATATTCTTCTCTATCCTGCTCCATCCCATTTCCACAACATAATCTTTGTCAACTCCATGGCCTTTATATCTAAATATTGTTTATCTTTTCCTAAATCCAGCATAAAAACCAAGAACCCTTTTTGTGGCTCCAACAATGGAGAGTACACACATGCACCTAGCACTGATGTTACAAGTAATTTTCATCAAAAATTGGTGGCATAGTAGTTAGCATAGCTACCTTCCAAGCAGCAGGCTCAGGTTCGCTTCCCGATCAATGCTTCAACATATATTAAAAAATACTTGGCTTTTGTAATTATTTATCATTGCATGCACAATTCTTTTAATTTTATGAATTGGAAATTTTTAGAAATTTTTTAAATGATATGAACTTATTTATAAGCTTAAAGTATTTATTAGAATGTGAGATAAGAAGAAACCATTTTCAATTCACTTCCATACAATAAATGTTGATATTTAACATCTATTTGTTTTTTTGAAAGACATCATTGTATTTAAACTGGTAGTTGATAACCAATCAAAATAAAAGATGCTAATGATTTTTTTCATCATTAATTTGTTGATGATAAAACACTTGTTTTTTAATACATTACTAAACCAATGCCTTTATAGGTTGGATTATCCTTTAATTAGTAAACATTAAATAATCATTAGTATACTATAAAATTAGAAACCTGAAGTGGTATTTTTCTGTTCTTTAATCTTAAAACTTGGCCATCAAATCTCTATCATATTTTGATATCTGCTTAATGAAGTTGCTTATCAACTGTTTTGAAGACAATTGTCATAAAAGTTGAAAGCAGAATTGGAAATAATATTCCAAGTTTAACTTTAATTTTTGTTACAAATGTTTTAATAATTCTTTCTTTCTTACTATCACATAGAAACTTCAATGAATGAGATAATTGCAAGCATTAATGCAAATCTTTTCATATTAACTGAGTTAAACACCTTGATTAACATCATATATCATGTTTTCATTCATGATATTTTTTCTTATATTTTCCTGTAAACAAAAATTATACCTATTTTTCTTCCTGATTCTTGTCTTTAGTAACAAATCATCTATAACTGAAGTTAATCTACATAATAAAATTCTTGAAAAAAATTTTGCTATGAAAGATAATAATGATATACCATGATAATTATGGAATTTCCTTTTTATTTTTTTAATTTTTATAAAATAAAATAATAAAATCATTTTTAAAATCAGATGGCATATAAAACATACTTGTATGTGTACAAAGACATGCATTGTATATTATATAAAAAAATAAATCGATTATTAATTCTAATTTGTCTTTGAGTTGCACTGCAACCTAATCTATTTTAACAATATTTACACAGTGTAATTAGTAAATGAGATATATATTTTTTTAATATATAAAATATTTCAATTATTAATTTTAATTCATCTTTAATCTATAGAGTAAGTTATTTTCACAATATGTACACATTTTTTCTATGCTTACATATAGAAAATACAACATAATGATTATTTTAGAATTTTAATTTCCATTCATTATTTAACATAAAATGTCTTTAAAATTAAAAACATTTGATTATTATTAAATTAATCAAGCATACAAGCAAAAGAAAATTTTGTAAAAACTCTAAACAGAAACATTAGTTAACTTCCTGCTAGGGAATTGAATCTTATTAGTTGCTTTCTCATTTCCTGCAAATTTCTATTAGATTACTATTCTCAGATTATTTAACATTATTTAATTATTTATAATTTTTATGGATACTGACCAAGACTTGATGTCCTTTCATCTTTAAGATTATCAAGAACTGCTTTAATTTCATCAAACTTGATATCTCTATATAAAAATTTGACACATTAAAATTAATATATCATTAAAAGAGGACACTTAAATTCTTTTCAAAAATATCATTATTATCCAATTAAAAAATGTCATCTACTAATTTAAAAATACTATATTATTTTTCTGGTTAATATACTTCCAATGTATCAAAAAAATCTAATATAATCATAGTCAAAAATAATCCAATTTTAAATTTATTACTAGTCATTTAACTCATTATTGAAAACACCTATGGTATGCATGATAGTCATTTTATCATTTTGTCTATCAGAGAATGCAACTTTTAAAACTGAATTGTTAATAAAATATTTATCAGAGAATCAACATATTCTTTTTTTTTTGAAGTGTCAAAACAAACACATTAATAAAATCCCGTATCTTAGTAACATATTAAGTTTGAAAACACAAATTAACAATTGTTATTTAATTTAACACAAATAGCAGTTCTTAAAAAATTAAAATAAATTTTTGGACAGATATGTATTTGAAATCATCTTTATCAATTTTTCAAGTATTATTGATTTATTGTAGGGTGAAGGTCTTGTCAAATTTAATCCAGTTTTCTAATTCATACCCTTTCTTTTCCATATCATGCTAGCAAATTTTCTTATTATATCCATCTATAAAATATATAGACATTTTTGGAATCTAATTCAAGACTTCCCCACCTATAATTATCTTTTTTAGTTATATGTTCAGTTCATCTTCATTTCAGTCTTTTATTTCTTTCAATGGTAACAATGGTCTCTATTTGTTCTCTCATCCATCCACTTTGGATGTCATCTTATTACTCCTAATATATATCTCTCCATAGTTTATTGAGTGATCTGAAGTCTATGTACTATTCTTCTATTAAATGCTCAAATTTCAGAACCATATATAATGGATTGGAATAACACATCTTTTTAATATCTTCCTTTTCAAACATATAAGTATATTTTCTTTTAATATTAATTTATTTCTAGCAAACACACTCCATCCAAGATTAATTCTAGGATCAATTTTATTCATTATTGTTTCTGTCTGAATTAATAATCTGATCAAGATATTTGGAAACATTAACTTCTTTTAATTTCTAATCCTCAATCTTAATTTCTTTCTTCTATTATAATCCATTGAACATCTTTAATCTTTTTAGAATTTATCTTCGGCCTATTTCTTACCTTCATTTCCTAATTCTTGCAATATTCTTTGAATCTCTGAAACATTGTTAGCAAAAACAACTATTGAACTGCAAAATTGAGTGATCTTGACTAAAATTCATGCATGTTTATTTTCTTTACCCCCCCCCCATCCCATTTTAATTCACTTTTTTTAAAACAAACTGCTGCAAATTTTTTTGTACATATAAAATTACCATCTCACACTTTTATCAATGTTAATCTTCTTAGTATTACTAAGTAATCTAATCACTGTTGTTGCATTTTTAATAAATATTTTTCAGAATATGACAATAACCTGTGTCTATATCTTGGTGGATTATGTCTGAAATAGGACTTATTTTTTAATGCAATTTATAATGACCAGGATTTATACTAACCTAGGGAACTGACAACAGAAAGTCAAAAGATAAAGAAAATAAAAAAATTATTGCAAAAACACCAAAGGAAGTTTTAAAAAACTTGTATAAGAAACTATATCTAAAGTTTTTGTAAAAGCTAATGTTTCATTCTATAAAACAGCAAAAAATATTCTTAGTTGGTCATTGCCTATCAATTACCCATACCTCTGAAAGCTGTTATATCTTCCACCAGCTATAGATTCATAGATAGTCTGAATTCAATACCTAGGGAATCTAGATAAGGTAATTATTGTTTTATTTTGTAAATTGTAATGGAATTCTGAAAAAATTCTCCACATGCATGTGATATTATGATAAATATTTATTTCCGGATTTGTCAAGCAAAATAAGAACAGTCTTAAAAATCTATAAATAATATTTAATTCAATCACCAGATTAAAAAGCCATTTAATTTTTAGACAGATTTATTACAATTTCAAAATTGTATATTGTGGGCAATGAGCTGATATTTAGCAAATTACAATAACCAATATTAATAAGTGTAATAAAAACTGATCTGACATTCTGATTTTGGATAATAAAGTATCTGAATCACCAGAAATATATTTCTACAGAACCAATAGTCTTAAAAACTACATTTAATTTTTTTTTATCAGAACTTCCATTTTTAAGATTTTAGCTGCATCAAGTTGAGCAACTCTGTCCAAGTCTACATTAAAATAGACAAAATTCTCCATATAGTAGTACCACTCATTGCAAGCTAGAGTAATCAATGGATGCCAGAAGGTGTGTGCATAAAATCCCTATCTAGTGTCTTTTCATACAATATCCCCAGACTAGTTTCTAGCTTGTGGTTTTTATCAGTGAGGAACCTTGGATCTGAGAGCACTGCACCTAGATCTTAGAATCTAATGCAACCCTCCAGCAGCCATATTTTATCTCTACCTAACTACAAAACTATGAGAATAAAATTAAAAACACAATATTTTCAATCCAAATTCATTAGCTTATATAGTCATATAGGTCTTAACTTAGTTCTGTACCCATACATTTTGGTGTCTTTGATTTTTTAATAACCATAGTCACCACTATCCTATTAGGCAGAATTGCTATTAAAATCACTAAACATCACATGATCACCATTCTTTTGCTTTTTCATTACTGTTATTAAAACAGGCAAAACTCTCCATATAGTAATGCCACTCAGTGCAAGCCAGAGTAATCAATGGATGCCAGAAGGCCTCATGCATAAAATCACTATCTAGTGCCTATGCATCTAATATCCCCAGACTAGTTTTGAGCTTGTGGCTTTAGTTATGAACAAATATAAGAAATGCTGATCATGTGGTTTAGTGGTTTAATACCAAGTGTACATATCTCAATACAATGGATATATCATTAAATGCAGTGGTTTTAATTTTTATGTTATTATTATTTATTAACTGAATGAAAATTTTAAAAACCTTATTAAATCAAGATATTTATAATTTGCTTTTAAAATATTAAGAATATTCTTTAGATAATCCATAAATGTAGGAGACATGACCATTCGAATTATAACCCTCTTCCATTATCCATTGCACATTTATATCTGTTGCACAGACTCATTTTCAAAACCATCATTACAAAAATTAAAAATAGCTTTGTTTAGCAATAATTTTAATTTTATACATGCTATATTTGTCATTAGTGTCAGTAAATGTTCTCTCTTATTATCATGCAGCAGTTATATAGTATGAATAAACTTCCATGGACATATATGGCAACAAACATTTTCAATTAAATGAGATAATGCCTTGACCAGATCAGTTATGGCAATGCATAAATCATATCTTTCCTCATGCCTTTTTTGTATTTGTCTGGTAATATAAACCACATCTATAGTGCTTGTTGAATACTTAAACCATCTATTAATCACACATCTATGACTGAAAACAACCTATCAAATAAAATAATATTTTTGCTATAATGAATATCAGTAATATTCTATTATAATACTACAAATTCCCGTATTTTTATAAATTTGAATAATAGAAACATTATTAAATCAGGTTGCACATTTCCAAAGAAATATCTGGACTTTTCCATCAGGACCAGAGCCTTTTCATTTTTTAAGATTGTTAATAATGATTTTAACCTCATCAAACTGAATAAATATGTCCATATCTAAATGTTTCAAGACAATAGATATATCATTAAATGATATCATCCCATTGGGTTTTTTTTTTCAATTTATGCATATCCAGCTTTTAATAGCACCAATGAAATTTTTAATTAAAAACAATGTATATAATTGACTAAGTTTTACATAACTAATAAGTATGTAAATATGTATTGTTAAAGACATATTACCATATTTTAATATAAATTTGCACCAATGTTTAAAAGCTACATATATGTATGCGATATATTAACATTATTTATTTATAACCATCTATAAAAAGTTATATAAACTTACAATTTTATTATTTGATGAAAAATCAACTAATCTCTTGTAGAATATACATTTCCAGCAATCAAACCTGACATAATTAGCTGTTTGGGAAATCAATTAATATTATATTATCACACATAGCAATATTGCTCAATTTGATATTTAAGCTTGAAAATAAATTTTAGTAGTAATTTAAATTAATTTCTATAGAGACATAAATAAATAATATTAATAAATTAGCAAAATAAATAGTGATGGTACACTATACTGGAAAGATTAAAAAAAGCAGCAAAATTAATAGTTGAGTGGTTAATTAATCAAGTTGGTTTCTAGAAATTTTTTATCAATTCTTCATTTGAGTGTGCTCAATTTTTAAATTAACAAATGTATAACCCTAACAATAAACTTGCCTCCTTTGTAATAGAACTTTAAGGTTCAGTATCAAGCCTGCTATCTATTTGTATAATTCATGCCATTTTAATTAATTTAAATTTTAATAAGCATAAAATAAATTTTATTGTTGATGCTCTTAAATGGATGAAAGGGGACATTACATTACTTTTTGATGGAGGATTTTATACAATGGAATATGACTGGCCTATAGAACTACCATTAAGTGGAATAATTTGTAGTATAGGGTTGAACCAATTTGAATTACCAGTCATTGCAAAAAAGTTCACCATAGCAATATCATTTTTAAATATGCTCTATGTAGATGATGTTCTTATCTATGCTTTATCTATGTTGAATAAAAAACAATTATTGCTATATGGGATGAGTTAGGTCAATTATCTTCTTTGGTTTGGATTATAGAAAATGAAGATACATCAATAAAGTTTTTAGATATGTATATCCAACATACAAACACACAAATAAATTATAAAAAGATTATAAAACTTATCAACGTCCACAGTGTAACTCACCTGCATTCATATACTCCAGTTTCACAAACTGGCTGGCTTCAAATGTTTTTTGTATAGAAACTATAAATTATGCAAGTTTGAAGCAGACAGAAAAGATAATATTAAAAACTGTATAAAAGACTTAGTCAATTTGGAGTATAGTACTAATATATTAAATAAAATTATTAAAAAATGCTATTCATCTTTAAATAGCAGGATCATTAATAATAATATTAATGCATGGATCAGCCTTCCTTTTGTACTGTATACATCTAAACAGATGAAAACAATCTGCTCAAATGAATTCAATATTAATTTTAAAAACTCTCCTAATTTTAATCAAATGTTGAACAACACTAAAGACAAATTATCTCCAGATCAACCTATCCAGATAGTTTATGAAATTAAATGCAATATGTAATGTAATTTACTATGACGACTCTCATGCCAATTGCACTACAAGATTAGCGCAATACAATTATATATACCAGTGATATTCAAACATTTTAGCAGTACGATCCCGCATGGGATATCGAGGTAACATGCCTACCCAAAATTTAAAAAATCAATAATTCTAATTGCTCAAAAACTAGAACTAGGTAATATTAAAAATTAGGAAGATGTTAATTTATTTTTTATTTCATACAAAATAAACATAAGTGGCAATACAAATACAATAAACTGAAAATCAACTCTGTGTTTATCAAAATATTTGGTTGAAAAATCGACTAATATTAATCATTTATAAGTAGTTAAATTAATCAATTAGATTTATTTACAATTTTTTCATCCATCTTGCGACCCCAAGGTAATTTTTCGCGACCCCAAATGGGGTCGCGACCCATAGATTAAATACCATTGATATATAAAAATGTGCAAAAATAGACCCCCAATATTAAATCTATATTTTTAAAATATGAAATCGAGACTGGTTATAATTTCGATCCACTTAATATTAAAATCGTTTGTGCTGAGCACAATGATCGAAAAAGAAAATATAAAGAGGCGTAATTTATTGCAAATAGTATCAACACAATAAACAAGAAACATTCATGCATTGCTTTAGCACGTAAATGTTATATTTAAATTACTTGATTTATAAATTCTTTTTATATAAAACTATATTAGCTCTATGAATATGACCGATGTGGTCAAAAAGAATGATGAGCTGTAAATTTCTTGAATAAATTATAATCTTTCCAGCACAGTGTATCCATCACTACTCATTTTGTTATATTCGAATTAAGGAAAGAAGTAATCTAATTAAATTATAATTAATAAATTACTTTCTTCTATGGTATTTAATATATATATATATGTATCGTGGGAGGAATATATGTAAGATCCATCCATGTATACATTTGTTTATTGTTGGGTAGCAAGCATATATATAAATAAAGGTGCACCTAAATAACTATGGTATCCAATCATATCCAGAGTTTAAAAATATTTTACCATGTTAGTATTAAAAATGTTTTCATTGTGAAAGTTGATATGCTCTTCATAGGATTAATGATTTTATTGTAAGGAAATTCATAAGAAGTTTGAGGGCCAGAAATGACAAAGCTGATCTTCAATTCTCCATAGTTGCCACTCTACTGTGCACCATATTATGCAGGGCAAGATTTTAAATGTTTTTGTCATCATGAAGTTGCTTAAATCATATTCTTTAACGCAATTTCCAACTATGTCATGGAGAAAAAAATAACACATTTAAATATTAAAAAAAATTTTTTTAAATTGTATTTATCAAAATAAAGATTAAAATATCATAGAAATTTGTAAAGACTTGTTTAGCTATGTTACAATAATCCACTTCATCGCTGATAAATAGACTTGTTCTAACAAGTTAAATGTCACATTTGCACATATATATTATAAGATGGGGGGAGGGGTTTACACCGATATAAAAGAACTGCCTGATCTGAGTATTTAATTATGCTGAAAGTTGTTTGAAATGGTTTTGATAATAGGATTGAATGTTTGTCTATTTTTATCTCTGTTAAGACATAGTTTTATTCTTAAATTTCAGGACGGGTAAGTAGGTTTGAAAAACTGATTAAATTATTTGATAAAACTAGCTTCAATTAAAGACAAGCATGTTTAAGATGTCTAGAAAATCAGTTAATTAGAAAGACTAATTAGATAATTAGAAATACTTGTAAACAAGTTTTGGATACACCATCAACCAAAACTTGTTTATAAGTTAGTATTTACAAAAAAAGTAGATTGCAGAAAATTCTTTACCTATTATTAGTGAATACACCATTTCTCAAATGGCTATTTTTTTTATATCAAATAGTGGTAGAATGTCAGCCTCTGGAATGTGGTGTGTTGGTGCTGATGCTCAAGCAGTAAAACCACTCAAATATTTATCTATTAGTGACAAATAATAATTCCAATGCAATATTTTCCATATGATTAGTACTTTGTTATTGTTTTTTTAAATCATTTTTACTGTTTTATTAAAAAATAATTGATGCAAATATAATTTGCAGTAGCTCAAATATAAATGAAATTTATGTGGAAGCTATTGAAAATCCCTTATGAAATATGTGTAAACGAATACAACTCTGTCAATAAATAGAATGCTTATATATGATATAAGCCAAATTATAGGTTGTTCACTCTGTACTTTTTTATTTATTGACAGAGTTGTATAAGCTTACCTGTTGCTCGCTGGGCGTTTTTGGTAGCTTCCGCATAAATTTAAAAAAATTATCATAAATTTTCTCCTTTTTAATTTCTATAATTCAGAGATTTTTTTAATTTCTTTAAAAGTGATTAATTTTGTCTCCAATTTTATTTTGCTACTATTTTTTTAAAATTCTTCTCTCTTTTTTATTATTAATAGATTTAATAAATGCTTTACACTTTTAAGGATTAATTGAAGCATAAAATTTTTCTAAAGTCAATAAATGTAAATTTAAAACATTTTCATTTAAAACAATAAATAAATTACTTTTTATAATAAATTAATAATTAGTTAAAATTATTAATCTAAAAACAGGATTCTTCTTTGTCAATTTTATGATGATATTAATTTTTTATCAATGACAAGTGTCTTGGGGTGGCATTTAAAAGTTTGTTTGTAACTTTACTGTAAAATATTATAATAGAACAATAATAATTATATATTTTTAGTTTTTGTTTTTGTCCTATTGGCAAAAACAGCTCTATAGTGCAATGCGAATTGCAGAAGTGTTATCCAAAATATGGTGCTTGTTCACTTTTTTTTTTTTGTAAAATAAAAAAGATTCTAAAAAAAATTGTTTTGTTTCAAGGTTGTTTTTGATCATTTGAAAGAAGTTTATATTTAATAAATATAAAATATGATTTATTTTTATAATTATAACCAAGATTTTACAAAGATTTTTTTTTTTTTTTTGCCATGTTAGCTAAGTTTAAAATTGTTATCAAAAATTTTGTTAAAAAATCATTTAATCTTGCCATATTTTTTTTTCAAATTGCCAATCATTATAGAACAGCAGCAAACCTTTCATACAGTAGTGCCACCCAGTTCAAGCCTTGTAATCAATGGATACAAAAAAGTTTATACATAAAATCCCTGTCTAGTGCCTACTCATCCAATATCCCCAGACTACTTTCTAGTTCATAGCTTTCTCCAATGAGAAGTCTTGGATCTGAGAGTACTGCACTTAGATCTTAGGATCTAATGCAGCCCTCCATTGATTACTAAGGCTTACGCTGGATGTCACTACTGTATGGAGAGTTTGCTAGTGTTTTAACAGCTTGTGTTATCATAGGAAATGATGATCATGTGATGTGTTTAATAGTTTTTATGCCAGTCATTATGTGAATAATTAAATTTTGCAAAATTATCTTCAGTTTAGCTAATTTACTTTTCATGTAAATGGTTATTATTAACCCTTTTTTTTTTTTAAATGTGTATAATTATTGTGATTAAAATTTTATATGTGCACATACATATTTTTCAAATAATAGCCATAAAATGTTTTGAATAATATCAGAATTCTCCTTAAATTTCCATTTGCATGTAAAGTATTTCAATGAATAAATTATTAAATTATATTGATCTATAATTTTTAATAGACTTTTGTTTTATTGTTGTAATGTGTTAATTATTTATTTTCTGTACTTGAAAAATTACTTCCTTTGAGAGTAGAAAGAAGAACTATATATAGCATAGTTCATCTTTCAGATCATCTCTAGCGAAAAAAGAGTAGTAAATAGAATTGAAGTAACTGTGATTTACATCAAACAATAATGAGCAATAGCTAAGTTATGACTTAACAATATTATTAGAGATTTTATTGTAATGGACTACACCAGATATAGTAAATATGGTATATTTTCTCTTCATTTAAATTTTTCTATTAGAAACAAAAAGGTGTTGTGATATATATATATATATATATATATATATATATATATATATATATATATATATATATATATATATATATATATATATAAAAAAAGGTTTTGAAATAATTTAATATTTTTTACTTTTGCTCTTGAAGAGTGAATATTAGTTAAGAGTTAAAATTAATTTATAATGACACTTAAAATATAAAATTCAAGAAAATTTGAATTGATATGAATGATGAATTCTGAGAAAAAGTCATAGTATATGAATAAAGCTGAGGTGTCGTATTTTGAAAGAACACCTCCAAAAATGTTAAGCTTATTACAAATAAACAAAGCCAGTTTTTTAATGAATGAGCACCCTATACTATTAGCATTCAAATTGATAAGTTAATCAATGTGCTTTAGAAATAATATTATTTTATCAATAATTTACTGATTATTTGGATATAAGGTATTATGAGTAATTTACCAATAAATTAATTAACAAGCTAATTTATGAAATAATAAGGGTATATAATTTCTGAATTATTCCAGAAATTTCTTACCCAGAAATTAATTCAAGATGATAAAAAGATGGACTGTTTTTCCACGAGAATCCATATCAGTTTAAATAGGTGTTTTGTTATCTTTGTTAGTTTAACAAGTAATTCTATTATTTCTTAATAGATTTTAAAAATAATTTATTAACTTTCATTTTATACTAGTACTATTTACATGATCAATATAAAAATAGTTAGTTCCTTGGAAAGTATTCTGATACTCAAGCACCAAAATGTCTGTTTGACTTTTGACTTAAAAACCTTTAGCCCTGAGTCCACTACTCTATTACTGTACAAAAATAGGCATTTGAGTATTAGGGTCATATAATTTTGCAGATGACTTGCCTCAACAATTCATGATTTGTCATTGTTTTTTTTTTTTTTTTTACCACCAATTTATATGATCTAATAACTGGTTTTTTTAAACTTTTATATCTTTTTCTGTCAAATATTTTTTCTAGATTATTTACTATTTTATTCTTCTTTCTTTTTCCATAAATTTCATGAGGTAGTTATATATATATATATATATATATATTCTTGCTATTAAAAGGTGTGAAGGTTGCCTTGACAGCAGTTAGAGATATTGGTTGCTATATTTACTGTGAATGTTTAGGTGGTTACTGGTTGGAAACTAATTATATATATATATATATATATATATATATATATATATATATATATATTATATATATATATATATATATATATATATATATATATATATATATATATGCGAATTTAAACATCAAATATATACAGTATATAGAAATATGTTTAAACTTTACATATGCATCACAAAAACCTAAATGGGCCAATAATTCATCATTTCAAACTATTACATTGATATTTGTACCATTAAATAAACAAACAAAAATGAAATAATTTTGACGTTTTTTGATAATTTTTTTATTTTATTAATACTTTTGTGTGCGTGAATATAAAAATTCTCTATTTTTATTTACTAGCCTAACAATTTGACATTTTCTTTTGTTCCTCTTTGTGAGAATTTTTGAAACTGCTCAATCCTCACTCTTTATAAAATTTCTATTTTATACTAAAACTCAATAAGTTGAGCTTGATTTCTTTTTAATTTAATTTTATAAACAAGTAATATTCTTTAAAAAAATCACATTTGACATTTTAAATATTTAAAAACTGACTTGTAAATCAAACAATGTACCATATACATCAACTAGTGTCAACACTCTTTCAAAAATAAACCAAATGTTTCTATTTTAAGTTTTCTTTAATATGAGTGAACAAAGGCAGATTTATGATAGATCTATTGAATTCTGCTTTAAAATCTGATATGTATATATTTTTTATAAAAATTACAATATTAGAAAGATTTTAACACCATATCATTTCTGACAGATAATGGCATAATAGATGCTGATGTTTTCTTTCATTATAGTCCTGTCAAGTTTATTAACTTTTATTTTTAAAAATAAAAGATAAATCAATAAATTGAAAGTTTACATGTGTATTTCCTTTTGGTTTAAATAATAATAAACAAGCAAAAAATCATATTTAATTTATTCCAAAATCTTTTTGTGAAAACTTGACCAGAAAGAAGTAAATGCTCAGAAGGGATTTATTATATGTCAAAAAAGGTGCTATCCTTTAGATCTAATCTGACTATTCCTTAAATCTAAGCCAACTTTTCATAACATACTGATATCTTCAGATTATTTTTCAGATAAAATACCAATAAAAATTATTATAAAAAAAATTATATTATACAAATCCTACAAGTCATTATTGCTTACAATAACATTAATATCGTGTTTTAAAACTGTTGAACAACAATACTCTTTTAAAATAAACAAGTAACATTCATAATGACAAGAAAAGCAAGTAGAATATTATAATCTAAAACATTTAAAAATACAAAATTAACCAATCTTTAAATAGTCTTCTATTAAAGCAAAGATTCTAGTATCTCTCTATAAAGAAACAATAAGGAAGACCTTAAATCAATTAAATGCCAGGCAATAAGATCTAAGATGTTATTCCTTATTTTATCCTCTACTAAAAAATAACTGACAACATATTTAGTGGCCAATAAATGAATGACTGTGAGCTTGCTATCTGAAAATAAAGAGTCTTAAGCTTGCTTAGAATCTGGGGAGAAAAATCAATTTTCATGCTAATTCTAATTGCAGAATGTGAGCAGAGCATCTGATAAAGGTCAGTAAATGGATATTTAAGTATTATTAATTAGAAGATTCAAGTTAATCTAGACTGATTGGATGAGTGGTAAATTGCGGACTATAAAATAAAAAATATGGATATTAATACAACCTATTCTTTACCATGAGATGGAGTCACTAACTATATAGCAAAAAGATACAAATTAAGCAAGTAAAAGCAATCAATACATTTTAAATATTTAGTAAAAAAAAAAATTAAATGTGAAAATAATATATATTTAAAAAATAAACCTGAACATAATATATTGCTAATGCCAATAACTTCAAAACAAATATACTCAATAAGTGTGAACATGAGAAGTATTCTGCAAATAATTAATTTAGCTGTGAGGGCAAGTGGAACTTCATTGCTAATTTAATTTCCTACATACTGCTTATGATTACCACACTTGTTGAATGTATTTGTTTTGTGGTCATTGTGCATAGGTTTGATTGCTAAATTATATATTGCTTTTGATTTTTTTACAAAATGTATGAAAGTTATCGATTATTTTTTTTATTTACTTAATTTGTATTTTCTTGTTCTGTGGGTGATGGTTCCATCTTCTGGAATGATACAAGCTATACTAGCATTAAAATATGGCTATAATATAATGTAGCCCTAACAACCGTGGGAAAGAGGACTATTCAATAAGCATTGTCTCTTGGTGTCTTTCTTTATTTATTTTTAAATCTCACCCTAGTTCATAAAAAAAATTGATTTTTTTCTCAATTACTAAACTGTTAAATCATATATGTGTAACCTTAAAAATATTAATATATCTTTTCTATTTAATTTTTATCGTAGAAAAATTGTTATTTCTTGTTATAGCGAAATACATGGTTTTACAAATCTGATTTTAATTTTATATTTATTTAAGTAAAAAAAAAAAAAAGAGCTCAGATCATAGTTATAAATAGTAACTTCCCACCCACTTTTGTTTAATCATGGAAACATCTGTAAGTCTTATATGAGAGGCAGAGTTCCGACTATAAAGTTAAAAGTCTTAAATTTGACACTCAGATGTAGAAAATCGTAGATAATTGTGAAATAGTATCACGAGATTTTCTATTGCCCCCTTGTCTATTTCACCAATGCGAAATCTTTCAAGTTACTCATGAATAATGCTTTTCTAAATCATTAAATATCTTGCATTTATATATGCAACTACATTTTAAAATTTTATTTGTACGACAATCTGCTTAACAATATTTTTCTGTGTATATTTGTTATTAATATATTATACCTCATGTTTTTGTATTGATGTGTTTTATTTATAAATTAATCTTCTGTTATATATATATAATTATGAACATACATATATAATATAAAATGTAATTATTTTTCATTATTTTTTGATCCTTCTCTCACAACTCAAACCTAACACAATATTTCTATTTTTGATTTATTTTAAATATATAACCTTAACGTGTGATAATTTAACTTGTGATGACTCTAGTCTATGCTTGTGAAAGAAATCATTTAACTCAATATATATATATATCGGCCCTTTTCTCTTGTTGATATATCTATCATATTTTCTTTTTGTTGTTGTTTATATATCTACTTAACTTACATTATCTAAACCAAAGATTTATCCGTTTTACGAAATGTTTGTGAAAATTATTTCTGTGATAGTATCGTTATTTTTATTTTTCTAATTTTTAAAAACATATTAAGTTTCATTTTTTCAATTAAATAAATAATTTTGAAAGTTAAGAAGATTAGTAAAACAACTGTTCATTAGACAAGAAAAAACAAAATATTCTAAATATTTTAATTTTCAAAACCCATTTAATAATAATATTTCATTTATTTGGATTAATAAGTTTTTGACTAGAAAGGCTCAGTTGTAATAAATAATCATCTAGTTACTCAGGAGATCAAGTAATATTAAAACATCGTGGCAGGTTGAGCTGTTGAGTCCATCATAATCATTACTGTTCTAAACTGCATAGACTAAATTCATAGCAAAAGTAATGGATTAAAGAAGTAAAAGTTTTTAATCATTTCTCAACTGATGAACGAAAAGAAAAAAGAAAAGACTATTTGGTCAAGTGAATGAAGTAATTGCTCTCTCCATATAATTTTGGTACACAAATATTGTTTAACTTTCCAAACATCTGATGATATCACAAATAAATAATATTTTAAGTTATCTTACAATATTTATTTAACCGCAATCTCCAATGTAACATTTTCACATTTTTGTAAATATTAAAAAAAAAAAAACATTAAATTTATTGAGTTTTTGTATAATGATAGAAAAAAAATGTATTACCAGACATGACTGACAAAATCTTAAAATTACAATTTTTTTATATTTAGCCATGACTTATTTTATAATAGTGACTTAAAAACTGCATAAAAAATACACTTTTAGCTTGGTGAAGATAATTAGTGCCCAGAATGCATCACAAATCAAACTCATTCCTATGGAAAAATTGATAAAAAGTGTTAATAAACATTTTATTAAGCATATTATTAAAAAAATATTAATCTGTGGGAAAATGTATATTCTATATAAAACATTTCAGTAGCTATAATTTTTTAAAAATATATATATACATAATTTTTTTTAGTGACAATCTGTTATTTTATTTTTTTACATAGTGAGAAAATATTTCCTAATTCATAATTTGTTAATTAAAATAAAATGTGAAAAAAAAAAAAAAACTAACTACCAACTACATTTTAAAATTTATTTTTGATGCATTTTATATTTTATTACCAAAGCTTATTTTTATAATAAACAAGCACTGCTGTTTTTTTTTAAACAATACTTTGCAAATTGCATTTATTTTACATAAATGCAATGAAATTAAATAAATATTTGATAATAAAAAAAGTGTTAATAATCTAAATAAATAATTATTTTTTTTAACAGCTGCCATTATTTTGAATATTAAAAAAAAAATTACAAAATTGAGTTAAAATTGAGCAAATAAATATTTTTAATTTATGCTTAATAACATTTGATCATATAAAATTGATTATTAACTGCATAATGCATGAAATCATTTACTTCTCTTTTTTTTCTCAAAATAATTTACAATTACAATACATAATATGTTATGATTAACATTTTTTGCTGTGCAAAATAATGTTCATAAAAATTTTAATCCATAATATTGAATGATGAAACTTAATTGTAAATATAGGAGATTTGTATTCAGACTTCCAAGCAACCTTCAACTATCCACACTATCTCATACTACTAATACACATGACCACACACATGTAGAAAAATTAATATTAATGTATTTTGTTGTTATGCATGATCAAAGCATGTTTTTGATTACTAACTGTATTAAATGAAATTGGCATTTTTTTGTTTTTTGTAGTCATTAGTAATGAAAATCTTCTTTACTTTGGATATGTCATAAATGAAAACATTGATTGTCTAGCAAATACTCTGTATGAAAATCAGATAAAATACATAAATCATATCATAATCCTATAATAAAAACATAATATTCGCTATTGTATAATGAATAAAAACTGTACTATATTGTACATTTTTAGCATCACCATTACCATTTTATTTTCAGATGATCTAGCTTTAATAAAGCCACTATCCTATGACATCATTAATTTTACAAAATGGCCACCACTTATAAAAATGTTTTTTTTTTTAAAAAAAAAGTCACAATTCTTTTAAAGATCATAATAACAAACAATCACTTGTAAATAGAAATAGTGAAACAAATTAATGATGATTGCTATGATAGATCCTCTCATAAATGCCTGTTGCTAACAATACTAAAAACGCATAGTTACATACTAATATCAATTACTTTAGATTTTTTAAAGCATTAGAATAATATATGGATCTAAAACACAATACTGAAATTCTACTAAATCAATAGATAGATGACTTTCTTTTGTAGATTAGGATATTTTCACCAAATAATTTTATTCATCTTTTGAATACATTGAATATAAATAACCAGCTTGATGAAGTTAAAATCAGTTTTTATGATTTTAAAAACTAAAAGATTATGAATTTTAGTAAGATTCCTGGAGTAGTTTTAGAATATGGTGATGATATTTTAGCTTTAAAACTACTAAAGTTTTTTAGGAATATAAGGACGTAGGAAGTGATGCTACCTAATCTTAGCTTAAAGTTTTCCTACTGTGCTAATTTGCATATATTAAAAAAAGAAATATAAAAAAAAGATTGCAGGAATTATCATGACATATCACTGTTATCCACTATAATCAAAAATAATTTTCAGTATTTTATTGAATTATTTCCAAAAGAGACAATCATACCATCAACAGAAAAGACATGCATGCCAATATATCCAAGAAATAGAATACATAAAGTCATTTGCATAAATTTGCATTGCAGCTGACCACTTTCTTTGGTTACAATATGACTATGACTATGAGGGCTACACCCCTTGAAAGCACTCAGCCACATGTATACATATTTATTTTGTATTACTTTGTATTATTTTAATATATAAAGAATTGAAAAATTCCGTTTTGTGTGTGCATGCATCATTAGCGCAATCACATTTATACAGTAACTGATTATTTTGAATTCAGAGAATCCAAAAGCACTATGGTTTGTTTCTAAGTAAAATCATGAAAAGTAAAATGTGAAAAGGTTTGAATTTGTCTGAAGATAAGTGATGATGGTATAGTAAATATAATAATATATTGGACTATTTTCATTATCTACCATCAAATTTTGAATGTCTAGAAAATAAAGTTTAATATTTTTTAAACATTCAACATTTAATAGTAGTTTATCATAAGGCTTGAATTATAAATGGTCTGTGATAAATTAATCAAGATAGTTAGAACTTTTAATCAAGAAGATTTGTGACAATACTTAAAAATAGCTGATTGTTCATGAAAGTTTATTAATATTGTGCAACAATTACAAGCACAAATGGTTCTACTAATGATATTTGAAGTGAAAATTAAATTGCAAATCAATTCCAATTTTGTTTTCCATTTTTACAATATTGATCTGAGCAACAGTTTACAGGCAACTTCAGCACCACCGTATTATATATTATAGGTTTGATGATAGAGTGTTCAATTTGAAATAATTAAAAGCAAAAAACAAAAACTTCATATTGACTTCTAGTTTATAATATGCTAAATTACATTTTGCTTTCTAATTTATAATATGCTAATTACTCTATCATTTTTACCAAATCAAAAAAATATACAGATAGAATGTTTTTAATGCACTCTATAAAGCAATTAATATTCAAAAAATTCAACGTTTTTATTAATCAGCAATTATCAAAAAAAAGATCTGCATTTAACCTTAGGATAGAATGGATGTAAATTAATTTCAGTATTTTGATAACTTTAGATTAAAAGGTTGCTGTAGTCTTTTATAGTTTTCAGTGCTACTGCTGCATTTAACAAGTTAACAAATAGGATATATCTTTACATTCAGGACCAATCAGTGGGGGGACAGGAGGAAAAGCTGCCCCAGGCCTCACAAAATTAGGGGCCTCAACTTGACAACTCAATATGTTAAACAAAAATATAAGAGAAGGCAAAGCGATGTCATGGCTTGTAGAATGCCTTTAATTTTATAGTTAAATTCCCAACAAAATATTTGACAAAAACTTTTCCAAGCAGGCATACCATAAGTCAAAACCGTAAGCCAGTTTAGGGATGAGATGCCAATTTGATGACCCTGTGACGAAAGTGACTGCAGCACTCAGCAACTGGCAGAAATAATAGTTTCAGCTTCTGTCAACCAGTTCTGCACTAACAGTGCTATAGTGCAGTGGTCTTCAACCTTTTCACACCTGCAGACGGTAAAAATAAGGATAAGGTTTCATGGACAGGCAAAAATAAGAATAAGGTTTCATGGACCAGCAGAAGTCTATAGATAAATTTTCTTAAAGATGTAAACAGCTTAGCCTTAGATGAAGTTATATATATATGGAGTTTGGATAATAAAAAACTTTTTTTTTTTTTTGAATTTTTTTAGAAAAGTAATAAAAAATTTAATTCTATCCCCCCCCCCCCCATAAACATCTGTGATAACTAGAAAAACAAATTAATTTATGTATGACTGATTAGATTTTGTTCTGTTTCTTTTTTTTTAATTAGATAAAAGTGCCATGAAAAAAATAAATAAAAATTGTTTATATTAATTAAAAGTTTAAAATCTTATTATTTTGTTATTAAAAACTTTCTTGCCAGTCTAGCACGGACCAGCAAAAAACTTCTACGGCCCGCGAACCGGTGGTTGAAGACCACTGCTATAGTGAATATACCCTATCTAAGTGCTATCTGGATCTGATCTGTAATACTGGCTATGTACATATATATATATTGATATGTATCAGTATTGCATAATTAACATTAATTGCTTTAACAAGAAAATAATAATAGTAGTCATATATTATTCTACAATAATCTATTTAATATTCACTCCTTTTTGAGTTGGTTTTATGTATAATAAAATATTATATACCTTTTTTTGCACTTCTGAATTGGTAATGTTTTAATTATTATACTTCATCCTTACAGTTTTGACTATCTATCAAGTTTCATTAGAATTTTAAACAGCCTTTTAATGAGACAAAAAATCTATTAGACAATCAAAACTGGAAAAAGTAACAATAATAATAAAGTCATTGCAAATCTTAAAGTGCAAAAAAGACTACCAACATTTTAATAATATATTACTGCATCAATGAATACAATAATAAATGAAGTCATATTCAATAAAGTGATCTTTCTAACAATATCATTTTAAATAACATATTAAAAATATATATACTACTAAGGATGGCCTTTTTTGTCAAACGTCTCACTTTAACATTTATTGGTTTTATTATATATCTTTTAATAACAAATAGAATAAATATAGAATTGTCATTAATGTTTGTTGTTAAATCAGTTGGATTATATAAGTTTGCAATAGTTTAACTAGATTATGTATGCACAAAAATATTGATAAATCTTTTTACAAAATTTATTAACATTTGATGCAGTTTCAAAATAAAAAAAACAAAACAAGTTAATGATAGACTACAACTAATGATGATCAAGAACTCTTACTTGTATGAAGTATATTGTTGCCTATCTTTGGAATGAAAGCATATATATATATATGAAAAACAAAAAACAAGTTAAAAACTTGCTAACGCTTGTATTTATGTCAACAGATGGTGTTCTACCAAAAACACCGTCAAGCGTATGTTTGCATAAACGTCAGAGCACGCATTCACTATCTCTAACTTTAATTCCACTTTCAGATCATGATTTCAAGCTATTTGCAATCGTCACTGAAAGACAAGAATAAGAAACTAGATCTAAATACAAACTCTGAGCATTTATGAAACAGTTTCTATTCAGCTTGCAAGCATGAATCTTTTAGACACGTAATGTCTTCAAACTCAGCGTAGCAAGCCAGATAGCTATATGGGTCTGATCTCAGTTCAGCATCACCACATAGTAGAAGCCTCTGCAATATATATCATTGCTAGAAAGACCTCAAAGTACATTTATGAAAAACAAAAAACAAGTTAAAAACTTGCTAACGCTTGTATTTATGTCAACAGATGGCGTTCTACCAAAAACACTGTCAAGCGTATGTTTACATAAACATCAGCGCATGCATTCACTATCTATAACTTTAATTCCACTTTCAGATCATGATTTCAAGCTATTAAGACAGGAATAAGAAACTAGATCTAAACACAAACTCTGAGCGTTTATGAAACAGTTTCTATTCAGCTTGCAAGCGTTAGCAAGTTTTTAACTTGTTTTTTTGTTTTTCATAAATGTACCTTTGAGGTCTTTCTAGCAATGATATATATTGCAGAGGCTTCTACTATGTGGTGATGCTGAACTGAGATCAGACCCATATAGCTATCTTGCTTGCTATGCTGAGTTTGAAGACATTACATGTCTAAAAGATTCATGCTTGCAAATTGAATAGAAACTGTTTCATAAACACTCAGAGTTGGTGTTTAGATCTAGTTTCTTATTCCTGTCTTTCACTGATGATAGCAAATAGCTTGAAATCATGATCTGAAAGTGGAATTAAAGTTAGAGATAGTGAATGCGTGCTCTGACGTTTATGTAAACATACACTTGACGGTGTTTTTGGTAGAACACCATCTGTTGATATATATATATAGTAATTACTATATATATTTTGAATGAGAGCATTTAAGCATCTTCTTTTAGTTTGTTGTAGAAGTAAAAATAGTAAATGTTATATATAATAATCAAATTCTGAATTGTAAATTATGATAAAGATCACAGGACTAATTCCAAGGGAATCCCCACTATTTTCTGTGCCAAGCCTAACTACATATCAGAATAAGTTTGAATCTTATTCACATTAAGTAAGTTTTACTTATCTTATTTTGAAGTGTGAAGATAAAGTTGCATTTTTAAAATAAACTTTACAATTAATGTATTATGCAAAAGTGTAATTTATTTTATGAAATTCACAATTATTAATGTGTTGCCTTTTACTTCTACTAGCAAACAAATAAATTTTAACATATTTAATTATTTCATATGTTGAACAGTAACCATTTCTCAAGGGGAAATGACACTGAATGGCAATATGATGTTTTAGGTCTCTAGAGATGCTGCAAAAAATTTAATCAGGTTTAAATTACATATATATCAAGCTCCATAAAATAAAACAAACACTCTCCCTGCCAATGCTATGACATATGAAAAGAAATAAAACAAACATTTGTGGTGATAGCTCATTTTTGATAATGTGGAGCAAAAGCAGGAATGCATATCATCACTCTAAAAATGACTAAAAGTAATCTGTCAGAAAGTTTTCATCAGTTTTACAAGTCTGCAAAAAGAAACAAAGCTTAAAAAAGATCAAATTGTTGATGGGCATAAGCTGAATCATAGTCCAAAATTGCTGTTTCAACTTTAAATTTCAAGTGAAATAACTGCTTTCATTGCTAAAACCAAACATAAATGCCTACTGCAAAAAATTGAATCTGTAGAAATCTGCATTAATATGTCATAACTGCAGGCTATTTTAACATTTTAGAAGTCCAGGTTATCATCCCATGGCTCTACAGAAGATTGCCATCAAGTACAGCAAAAACTATTTTTGTTAAAAAAAAAAAGTAGTATTTTCCAATAGTAATATAACTAATAATTAAATGAAACTCAGAATGTCACGTGATATTTGAGACCAGAATTAACAGATTGAACTTTAGCTCTCATAATCTTATACTGCGTTAATCTGTTTTTAAAATAATTTTTAAATATAAATCATGAATAATTTTCTAATTCCTCATCCTTAAATTCTATTATTATTTAGATGCATTTTGATTGTTTTCAAATCATTTGTTTACTATATTTTTGTAAATACAAATCTTTATAAAAAAAATTGGTATTTTTTAAATTACAAATTGTCTTTAATATTAAAAATATAAATAATTTATAATTAGAAAAGTAACATTGTTTCACTATGTATACTATTTATATAGTTAATATATGTATGAAGGGTTTGATAAGTAGCACAAAAATGGAATACATATTAAATATTAGATAAAAAAATTTGTCTGCTTCTTAAGCCTGTGAAAAAAATTGTTGGGCATGTTGCAATTTAAAAAGGATCAAATTTCTGGAATATCAATATGCAGAATTTGAATATTAAGATTTAAAGTAACCTAAATTAAAAAATCAGTGCTTACTGATAAGGATCAATAGTAAAACACACGAAACCATAGCAGAATAAAACAACACAATATTCTACTACCATCAAAACAATTCGTTATTTTTAATCTTAACACTGTAAATTTAAACTCATGGTGCAAGGAGATTTAAAATAGCCAATGGTGTAATGGAATATGAAATTTAGTTATTAATAAAGTGAATTAAATTATGATTTCCCCCCTCTCTCTTGGGACAATTCGATGTGGAAAAGTTCAGTATGACCTTAAATGATGATGTTAAGTATTCTCATAATAGAACAATAGATTAAAATTTTTTTTGCATCTTATAAAGCTTCAATAACGTTATAGGTAGTAATGTCAATAAATAAAGAGACTTCATCTCATAAATAAAACCTTTTAATAATGGTCATATCTAGTTTTATTGTGTAATATACAAAATATATTATCATAGGTCAATCGTGAGAAATATTAACACCAAGAGATGGATACCTAGGTAACTTTATGATAATATTAGAATTATATTTAAGTACTTCTTATTTGTTTATTTAAATCTATAATTTGTTTTACTAACATTTAATTTTGAAATCCATTGATATTCACTAACAAATTTTACAGATGCTCAGAGAATTTAACAATAAACTTTATACTCTCAAAAAGAGGATCTTCATGATAAAAATATTTCACAACAAATCATTTATAGTCAAGAGGCCATTTCAAAAACACAGACTTTTCAATGAGTACTCCTATAAGATAAAAGAATTTCCTGCAAATGGAAATTGTTGCTCATTAAAAATTTACCAATTAGTGTGTCACTGTTAAAAATTTCTCAATGTTTGAGAATTTAGAGATTCTTATGAGAATTTAGAGATTCATATCTTTCTGTAAACACTCTTCTGGTGTAATAATAATATTCTATTTGATTGTTCATATTAATATTTTTTTGAACAATTTTAGTAGAGTTGCTACTTTAGTCAAAATAAAAAAAGGAATTTATTTTCAAGTAGAGTTATTTTGAAAAATAAAAATTGGAAGATTAGTGTTATTACATTATTAAAAGTATTTACTAAAAATATAAATATGGGGGATTCGAACTCAGACTTTCAAGCAACTTTCAACTATCCATACTACTAATATACATGACCACACAACTGTAGAAAAGATAAATGATCACCAATATACATATTTCATGCTAAACTAGCACTCATCAGTTGGTCCAGATTATCATCTCATATGATCAGTGCTCAGTTTATATTAAGATAGCAAATCTTTATAATTTAATGGTCAGGCTTCAATATATTCCAACCTCCAACTCTTCAGCCATCTATAGCATTGAAAATATGATGATAGAATGCCCAAATCCCATGCTGATGCCAATATTGTTGTTATGCCCACGTTGACCTCAAATTACTCTGACCCTTCATGTGTAGGACACTATCCATTTAAATATATAGAAGAGGGTTGGGCAGAAGAGCAGATTGAAGCCTGTCCATTAAAGTATAAAGATTTGCTATCTTAATATAAACTGAGCACTGATTATATATGTGGGTGATGATAATCTGGATTAACTGACAAGTGCTGGTTTAGCACAAAATACATATATTGATGTTTATTTATCATTTCTACATGTGTGTGGCCATGTGTATCAGTAGTATGAGATAGTGTGGATAATTGAAGGTTGCTTGAAAGTCCGAGTTCAAATCCCCTATAAGTACCAGGTATAAAAATGCCTGTATTTCAAATCTTACTGAAAATAAAACTGAAATATCTTTAGTTTTAAAAGATTGGAAAATATACTCAAAAAGCACGTTTCTCTCCTAAAGTCAGAATGCATTTTTTCCTATCTATATGATAGCCAGCTTTATAAATTAATTTTAAAGAGCACTAGTCTTTCTTTCAATCCAAAAAAAAAATATTGAAGTAATTTTGAAAAAAATAATCCTTAGTAATAGACACAATGTTCTAAATTAAAGTTATGGAAATTTCAATTTTACTTAAAAAATTAACAAATTCTATATAAACAGAGTTAATACCATCGTATTACAAACCGTTTGACCTACTTCACATTCAAAATTTAATGGACATAAACAGTCATTCAATTAGTACACTAATAGGAGAACATGTTTTTAAAGTACTCACACTTCCCACTTTTAAAAATATTAGGACACAATTTTTCAATTAAATTTAAATGGTATTAATCGAATAATATAAGTGATTTAAATGAAATTTATTAGATCCAAATTATTAGCAAATATTACTAATTAAAAATAAATTCATTATTTTACATTAATTTGATCATAAAGAAATTTTGTATTGCAAATGTGCAGAAAATTTGATATTAAAAGCGGGTTTGTTACGCCATTTCACAAATTATGATCTATAGGCTTACTTGGTGATATAAAAGTGACCAGATATTAGACAATTCATTATCAGTATTTTTATTGAGATTTTGAGGATAAATATAGTGTAGAAAAATTATTTTTTTCATTAGTGAATAAAATAACTTTACTTACAAAAAAGGACTACTGGAAATTATATTATTTGGGCACATTTTTGCTAAATGTAATGAGTAACATAAAAGTAACAAGTATGATTTGGTAAATATGTTCTATGAGCATGGTTTTGCTATATTGTGATGACTGATGTAAAAGTACCTAATATTGATTTGGACATTTCTGCAATATACAATATATTATTTGGTCATTTGTTAAAAGATTAAAAATTTAATACAGAATTGCAATTTTTTTTACTTTGGTATATAATTATAAATTAATGTATTATATAGCTACTATATAATAAGAAATTTTGATCTGATATTTTATAATTTGAACTTTTTCATAAATGAAATATACTATGGAAATTGTGATCTTTATACATATTTTTGAGTTTAGATGTCAGAATAGCAGTATTCTTCCTGTGTGTAAAACAATGTATAGTGAACTCACAATGTAAATGACTCAATTTTCAAAAGTTATTTAGATATACTCTTCTATACAACTCATCTCTCATTTCCTTCCAGAAGTGTTCAATAAAAGATTTTCCAAACTACATTATGAAAATTCCTCCACTTATAACTAAACTGCTAACCATAAGAGTTATCACGACTGAAAGCATATTATAAAGATTTAAAGTAGCTTGTTGAAATGCCTTCAAAATTAATGTAAAAAAAGGCAAAAATATTAAAGGATATAATAATTTTCTAAACCTGGATATGATAATGTATTTTAAACTATTTGATCAGCTTTATGGGGAAAATATAGTCTTGTGAAGTTTCTACTTCTGCACCTCTCTACACCATTGTGTTCCAATTTAGTTAATTTCTAAATATGATCTTGCTTAATACAGGGTTTGAAAATTTCAGAAATTTTTAATATCCAATTTGACATGCATAAAATTTCACTCTTAATGCAGCATTTCTAATCACATAAGAATCTTATTTACATACATGTAATTCTTATTGAGCCCATTGCTAAGAATATCACACAATAATGGTAGATAATGTATTTTCTTAATCATCCACATTTTAAAATCACTTCAAACTTTAGATTTTTATATTCTAATTTTTTTTTTGCCTATATAAGTAGAAAGAAGTATACAAATGTTTGATTATAAAAGTAAAATTAACAAGCTTTATGATCTAAGTAATTTGCACATTTATGTTTCACAAGTTCCTATACAAAAAGTATCTTATTAATAGCAATTATCTTTCACTGTATATATCAGTAATCCAATATTTTTCTTAATCCATATACAATTACAAGGGATCTTATTACTTTGATGCTTAACACTTTTTATTTAATATTAATAGAATTAATACACATGGATTTTAAAAATTAAGGCAAGAGTAACAAGTCTCATTTGCTTTCATTAGTTTATTTAGAATTACAAAAAAAGAAAAAGAAAATAAAGCCATATTGGTCTTTAAATGTGACTAGCTATTGTTATATAAAATATAAAGATCCAATGTAGATCTGAATAGGTCAAATGACTGCTATAGGGCAACTGTAAAACTACAATTGTAATATTAAACAAACTTCACCACTGGTAGTCACACAGAAATTGTACTTACAATTTACCATTTGTGTTTAACTTATAGTATTTTAAAATCATGGTATATGCATGAGATTTGCTATTAACACATTGCTACTTCTAATCTGGATAATCATTTCAGCAAAACAGGAACTGAAAACACTGCAATATTAGAGTTCAACTTGTATTATTAAAAAAAAATTTAAATATATTTCTACAATAATTCAGCATTCATTAATTATTGCACTTGGTCATGATGTACAATCAAAATTAAAAAATGCCTTAAGCATCAAAAATGTCTATACAACCAATTTTGAACATTAGATTGTGTTCCCGAATGTATAATACACAAATATTTAAAAATATTTTTTTAATTAAAAAATGTAGATATCTATGCACACATACAAGACGATTATCATTAACTTGTAATTTTTAATTCCAAAGCCATTTTAAATAGAAATTTTCTGAATGAAGTGAGCACTCAATGATTATAATGGTAAGCACGAACTGTAGAAGCTTAAAAAGTATTACTGTACTGTATTAATTATACACAATTCAAATTGTAATTTATTAAATGTTATTTAAAAAATAAATTATTGAAAAAAGTTAAAATTTGTTCATTATGCCTATGAAGAATGTTGCTTAAATTTTTAAGTTAATATTTCTTGCATCAAATAGAAATTCATTAATTCTTGATCATCCATGAAGAAATATTTTTCTTATCCTAATTTTCTCTTAGATCATATATCCTGTTACTTTTTGTGCATAAGTTTAGGAAATACACTTAATTCTCTTTTTATATGATTTTAAAATAACAAGTTTAAAAAAAACACCCCACTATTTTGGATTAGAGCTGCTGAGGCATATTCATGATTGGAATATAAAAAAAACTAACATTATCTGAAAAGCTTTAAAAAAAATCATCTTAATTCTCAAAGTAATTCTTAGTCAACTTTTAAAAATTCTAAATAATTTCATGTAATAGAAAATACTTCATTTTCCTTTTTAGAAGACTGTAAATGTATTTAATTCAGTATTTATTTACATATTAGTTTCAATATTATCTCACAAAACTGGAAATTTTTTTTTATCTAATTTTAAAAAGTTTCATCTCTATTTTAAAAACAAAAATCATTTTTTTGGCAATATTCCTGCCATCGGAGAAATTTGTCTACATGGTAACATTTTTATTTTGAAAGGGAAGTATCTTTTTGGTATTGATGCTTTTTGCATTTTGACGTTTGGTTTTTTAAAAAATTCATTGGTATTGATATTAAAAAATTTAATTAATTTTGATAAAAATCAATAGAAGGTAAGATATATATATCACAAGTTTTAGTAATAGCAGTGGTATACCAATCACACACAAAGGTGTTTATTGTCAGATAGTGACGGGAATAAAATTTTAGGTGCTTTTGTTTTACAGACAAGCAAGATGTCGCTTGTATTTTTGATAAGTATACAATTCTGGGGGTCAACATTTTCTCTTTTTGAATGTGTTAGTTGTTAAATTAAAAAAAAATTAGTTAAATGAAATAAAAAATTCCAATAATAATCTTTATTTCAATTTTTTTTTTTTAAGACTTATAACATGGAAGTAACGATACACTTTGAACTTTAAAGTTTTTGGTGGCTTGTGTAGAAAACACAATGAGTATTTCATTGTATTATCACTTTCAAGTTTTTCATTATTCAAATGAAATTTGGTCCTATAACTTTTTTTTATTTATGCTAAACGTGTATGAAGTAAAATTTGTTAGCACACAAAAAATGACATTCTATATGGTTTAATTATTTTTATTGATTTCTTAGACCTGGAACCAATCTATTTATTTTCCATATATACAATATATTTTTTTACACGAATTTCTTTTACATGTAATTTTTGGGAACCAATCTACCATGTAAAAGGTAGATGTATGTACTGAAACAACAACAACAAAAAATTGTAACCTTTTATAAATTAAATCAACTTATAAAAATATTTATTATTAAATGATTAAGTATTCATTTGAAAAGATTAAGAAATTGATGTTATTTCTTTGATAAACATTTTCCAAATTTTTTGGTCATATCACTTAAAATTAATTTTTCTTTTGAATCAAGATATTTGTTTGATATCTTCATTGCTACTTAAATTTCTATTATAATCCTTAGTTAGAATTAAAAATATATGCACAAGTTATTGAGATTGCATAATCCAAGATAATCACTTTTATCACAACATGTATCCTATAGAAATTACTCTATTATATTATCTATCATTTAAACCTGTTCTGGATTAATAATCAACATGTATGTAAATGATGATAGAAAGATGCCAAATTGATAACTATAGACTGAATCCACAATACAAAATATATATTATTTTCTTCAAAAATCAGTTGTATTAATGATGTAAATATTTAAAGATACTACTGATAGAAGATTCTTTAAACCAGTCATGTAAGCCTTGTATTGACAGTTTGCAATTCACAAGTTTATTATTATATATATATCAATTAAAATGTTATTTCATATAAAGCTCAGCAGATGCTTCAATGTTCCAAATCATATGTTAAACAATATAAGAAGATACCCAATGATAAAGCTAAACCAAAATGTAAGAATTATATTATTATATAAATTAGATATATTTTAGATTAATTAGCTAGAGAGCAAACAGAAGTTATCTTATTAGAGATTAGGACTTGGATGGGAAAGTTAAATCTTGATAGGGATTCATAATGGATTTTCTTTAGGAAAAGGAATATTTTATTTTTTGTTATTCAGTTGATTAAAATATCTTAAAAGGAAAATAAATGTATTTAGAAAAGGTTTACCATAGGGTGGATAGGAATTGTGAAGAAATCTTGAAAATATAATTTGTTAAAAATGATTAGTCTTTACAAGGCTAATTTTTTATAAATATCAATTAGAAATATAGAATTGTTGTAAAGGTGGAGGATAGAGGTGGGGATTCCCAAAAAAGAAACAGAAGTAAACAAACAATATGACAGATCTCTTCCTTGTAGATGATATGGCATTTTTTGTAAATAATGTAAAAGGAATCATTATTAGAGAAGTATGCAAAGATAGGTATATAATAATTAAATTCAATGAAGAAAAATCTAGGATATTATTTAATGTTAGGTTAAAACTTATGAAAATGGGGTATAGTTTTCTTGAAAAAGTGGATCAATGCAAATATTTAGCTAGAGATAAAAAGAATGGGATTAAAAATTTAGGATGCTTTTTGAATATGTCTGCAGAATAATTTACAAGGGTTTGAAGGAACTTGTTTTAATGTTGGACCTTTTGCTCTATAATCTACACAAATATAACAACATCACACAGGACACACTCAAGAGCAGTCACACTCTGAAAAGCAAATCAGCTAATTAATCCACAGGTCAGCATTACAAGGCCAAAACTAGGTCTTTCCAATCAAAAACTAGTTGTGCTATTCAAATTCTGGGCACTAGAATCAAAATTCTTTGATTATCTGATTAAAATAAATTTAGAGGCCACATCTACAAATTGATTCCTGAACAGTAAAAGGCAAATCAATAATATTGATCCATAATGCCCTAACTGTCTCAGACAAGGGGAAACATTTGATCATATCATTTATTCCTACACCGGCATTGGAAAAATTATATATCAGAACTCAAAAGTAGACTATTACCGAATTATCTCCATTAAGGACTGCTTGCTTTCTAAAGACATTCCAACTATCAGACTGTCATATTATGTTTGGCTGGCCAGATACAAGAGACGATTTACTCGCCCACAGCCAGACCTGGATATTTTTTTCCTTCAAACAATTAAAAAACTAAGAGAGATATAACTTTTGCTATAAAATTCTTGTACAAGGAGACTTGGAAACTGTTTCAGTTTCCAAGGTAAGATCCACTTATCTAAGATATGATGTATATAAATATCTAATTATTACCAGACATGTCACTATATTATTTTGAATTAAATGTAGATTGTTTGCTAAAGTTTTAAATGCACCCCCCGCCTTTTATACTTACTATATCTGTAAATATATATTAGATCTAATAGTTACTTGAAGATAATGTTGGAAATGAGGCCATTGTATTTGCCAAAGGACTCCGAAATTTTTAGACAGAATTCAAAAGATTTTAGATATACATTGGGTGGTAGAATTACAGACAACAAATAAATCTATTCAAGAGAAAACGGAGTGGCTTCTTTTTTAACGAAACAAATCGAAAGTAAATTAAACATGTTTGGAAGGTTGCCCCATATAAATAAAAATAGAGTAGTAAAAATATTTAATTAGATTATATAGGTATATTCCACAAAAATGTTTTTATATGTACAATAAAGAATTTACTTGCATGCATATATATATAAATTAAATAATTGTTGAGTATACAATAATTAGAAGATGGGGGGGGGGTATTGGTTAAAAAATATAGCAGACTAATGGAAAATTAACATTATAAAAAAAAAATTGTTTGGAGTTTATGTAATAATAATAAATATAGATATGCATCGTAGAGCGAGTTAATGTGGAGATGGAGAAAAAATATTAGAACATTTATTTTTGGAGTGCAGGATTTTGAACAAAGATCACGTTAAATTGAAAAAGGAGTTTTTTGGTTTATGTTTTTAATTAAAAGGAAGAATAGTGGAATTAACTACACATACTTTATTAAGTTGAAAGATAAATGAATCAGGGCTGGAAGAATTATTTGGTAATAAATAGATGATTTTATTCGCATACACTAGTTTCAGGAATGTTTAACTTGGCTCACAAGATTCCTGAATGTCTCATCTTTCCAAGAAGTTATTTACACCATATATCATAAATTACAGCTCTTTACTATTATAATAAAGTTTAATTCATTGAGTTGTGTGTGTGTATATATATATAGGTTAGGCCGAAATTATAAAGACAATTCATGTTATATATATAGTTGTAATTTTTAATGACATTAAATTTTAAAGTTCATTATTTATAAATAATTATACTGGACAATCCATGACAAATTATCTAAATAGTGATAAATCAAATATCATTAATAGTTTTATCACTTAGTGCTAATCTATATATGGAAGATTCCAAGTTGTTAGTCCTCAGTAGATAAAATGTTTACAAAACATCGATTTAAAATAAATGTATCATATTTATATAATTATGTACCTCAATCTGCAGGATTTAAAAAAAATACACACACATATAGAAAGTAAAAATTTACAAGTTTTCAATTCTTTTTTAAAAAGATTATGTAATGGGAATTTATAGACAAAAGGTTTTTATTATTTGAAGTATACTGTGTATGTATATATATATGTTTAGGGATATTAAATAAAGCTTATATTAACTAATAATTAGAGCATAGCATGTTAATCAGTGTAAATATATATTTTAAAAAGTTTGCCATTGAGAATTTGGTCAAACATTGACCTCCGCAATCAATTAAAATATGAGTAAAAAGTAATATTTCTATAGTATAGTTTTACTATACCATTTTCACACAAGATAGGCACTGGTTACTATCCACTTTTAATACCTTGTGGAGGGGGTATCATAAACACATGGCCAAAGACATGTGAAAAAATATATGATCCCAAAGTCATTTCGTGTTGAACTAGCACTCATCGGCTGACCCAGATCACAATCTCTTACATCAGGAGTGGGGAATTGTTTTGGCTCAGGGGGGGGGGGGCTGCAGAGGTTAACAGAGAGCAGCATCGGGGGCCACTTTGTGGAAACGAAGATTAGCGAAAGGCCACACCTTTTTTCATGACACAATAAACACACTGCTTTATTCCCTGTATTACCAAAGAAATATTTGTTTGTGCATTTTAAACACAAGACATTCATCACCGATTTTAGATTTTTCGGAGGGTTCATTAAAGTTAGAAATGTATATATTTGCTAAAGCAAAGACAAAATTGAAATTAACCAGATCAACTGGAAAAGCACTGCATATCGCATCTACACTGCGCATGTGTATTGGCGTTGTCATCCTAGTGGAAAATACGAGACGAATCTTTGGTCACGCATGGGAAGGAAATCTCAGTTCAAGGCGGATTTTTCCGATTGTCTTGGCAGGCCGTTGTTTGCCTACCCCTATCTTACATATATCTTTATCATTGTTCAGTATATGTAGATAGCCAATTACTACAGTTTAATTAATAAGTGTTAAACTTACTACCCTCACAACTTTGACACAAACCACATAATGGAAGTATATTAATGATTTATATTATTCGTTCATTAGACTAGAGATTGTCCACTTAATGATTATTTTACTGTGTAATTTTCACTACATCACTCTCACACAAGAGACTGGTTTTTATCCTATGTGAGAGTGGTATAGTGAAAATAACACTACAGAAATATTATTCATTAAGTGAATAATCTCTAGTCTAATGAATGATTAATAAAAAGTAATATTCTTCCATTAAATGGTTTGTGCCAAGGTTGTGAGTTTGATACATCAATTAAACTGTAGTAATTAACTACCTATATATACTGAACTATAATAAAAATATGTATGAGACACTGTGTTCTGGGCCAACTGATGAGTGCTGGTTCAGCATGAAATGTGCATCTTGTGGATCATACATCTTTTTCACATGCCTTTGGTCATATGTTTATGATTATACCCCTTTACAAGGTGTTAAAGTAGATAGAAAGCAGTCCCTACCTTGTGTGAGTGGTGTAATGAAAATTATACTGCAGAAATAATATTATTTAAGTGAATAATTTTTAGTCTAATAAATGACTAATAAAAATTATCAATAAGTAAAAAATGTTTTTTTTTTTTGCCTGCATTTAATATATATTACTTCAGTTACATATATACAGTATACATTATCAAACGATACAATCAATTGAAGTCATATAAACTATATTATAGACATAACACATAAAAATTATTCACTCACTTTGTTCTTTTTAAATCTTGGTTTACTATATTAACTTGTTTTATAACATTTTAAAGAATATTACATATATTATTAACTCACTATTATGTTTTGACTAGCTTTTAAGGTCTTTTTCAAAATTATTCTTTGTATTTATTTTTTTATTTGTTTCTATTATTATATAAATTATTTGTATTTTCTTAGGGGAAAAAAAAATCTAAACAACTCTTTATAGTTTAAAAACAAAATATAATGAGAAGTTTGGGATATACACCTGGGTCTCTTTTTACATGGACTTATTTAACATGATTTTGAAGTTACGCGATTCATGTTTCACCGGAAGTCGAACTCTGATAATGTGCTATTACTTTAAATAATAAATTTCACGCACTTACATTATATTGAAAGTAATAGCACATTATTGGAATTCAACTTTTATTTTAGTAATTTCAATATTTTCAGTGCTTTATAATAGTAAGATTTTATGCAATAATGAAATTAAAATCATGATTTCCACATTTTATGTATACACACATTAAATTTTACAAGATTATAATGTAAATTTGTTCAAACATTGTGCATGTTAAATTTGCATTTTAAATCACTTTGTTTTTGCTTTTTAAAAAAGAATGTAATCAATTATTAATCATTTAGTGTCCACAAGTTTATTTTTAAAAGGTCAATAATAGCAGTGGGCACAATTAAATTTGACAATTAAAATCTGATTTTTAATTGTAATTAACAATTTAAAAATTACTTACGGTGACTTGAAATTAATGTGATATGAAATTTGATTTTTAAACGGAATTGAAAATTAAAGACAAAAATAAGAATTTAATTTTTAGTTTCATAAACAATTAATAAAATCGTCTCAAAGATTAATTACTAATTATGTTGTCACCAGAAAACCGTTGACACAACATGAGTGTGAAGTTGGCGCTAGTTGTTTTGCAAACGAACGTGTTTTTCGGCAAATAGCTATAATAATTAAAACGTGTATAAAAAAAAATGTAAATTACTGTACTGTAAATTATGCATAAAAATATATTATTTTGAATAAAATTAAATATTATAGTTAAAAATGTTTGTCTTGTATCAATTTCTTGCAAATTTGAAATTTTTTATTAGTCATATTTTATTTCCTTATTTTTTTTTTTGCGCGAATTTTAAAGTAATTTTATGTTGGTGCTTTGCTTTTACGCAAATTTTGAAAAATCACAGACCGCATCCCCCCTTTTTCAATGTAAGTTACATCTATTTTTGCGCGATTTCATTTGCGCGTGTTTTCTGAGGAACCTATCTATCGCGTAAAACGAGACCCAGGTGTATATATTTTCTAAGAAAATACGAATAATATATATAATATGGGAAACATAATTAAAAAAAACAAAAGATGGTCAAGACATGAGTTTATAATAAAATATTCAGAAAAAATACACAAAAAGTTCATATAGAAATTCAAGATTTATAAGTGCAAATTGAGTGGATAATTCTATATATTAAAATTAAAAAATCATTTTGGAAAAAACAAAAGAGCTGAATACTTATTGATAATTATTAATAAAATATTAATTTATTTAAATGTATGTTTCAGACATCGTCCTTGTCAACTATCATAAGAAAAGATTACTACCACATTATAGTATCACTAATCTATTTATTAAATATTTGTATCTGTAAATTTATTTATTTTTTTAAAAAGTTTATATTAAGAAATGGATATTTTGAAAGTGAAACTTCTAAATTAAAAGTTTAAATTGTAACATCATACAAATTCTTTAAAAAAATGATGGAGCTGTTTGATTTGGGGATTGATATCTCTTATGGCAGTAGCTAAGGATTGTTCTAATATCCTGCAAAGATTAATTAATTTTTACATTAATATAGCAATGGGAAAATACTGATTAGTAGATGACACTTCAAAGACTTTATGTAACCTCAATTTATGTTATTTTTCATTTATTTATTTTTAATATATATATATATATGTTTGAAGTTCTCTGCCAGAAAGTAGATGGATTAATTAGGCAATAGATTATACCCAAATATTTGATCATCAATGATAATTTACTATTGCTTCTATTCCTCCCCCCATATATAAATTATATAGCATTTTACAAATATAAATGCATACTGATTTTAAAAAATCATGTACATTTAATTACATTTGAGTACAATAACAAATATTGTTGGATGCAGAGAAATTATTTTTTAAAGACAATTCTGTAAATTCGAGTTCTTTCTATGGATAAAGCATTTTTAGAAAAATTCTGTTTCTACAACATAGAACAGATTCTAAATAATTACAACTTTCATTATTTAAATGAGATGTTTATTTTATATAGTGCTGTTTTATAAACTGTAATAGTAATTATCAGCCATTAAGCTAATACATATGGCTTTGTGGATTTTTAACTATAAATGAATACTCTCATTTCCAAACACAAGATAAAGTTTTTGTGAAAAGACATTCTAAGCCAAAGATATACAGACATGATTGTGTTGATAGATAAAACAAATAGATAATGGCTTGTTGCATTTCAATTTTAAAGGATGTCATAAAGATAGTCTAGTTAAAGAAAAATAATAGTCAGAAAAAATGATTATAGTTTCATTGAAATGAAGGCAGATTGACACAATTTTTAATTTTGAACTAATACCATTAAAAATATTGCAACCATTAACATTTAATTAAAATATAGCAATTATTGATCAATTAGAGCAAATAGAAAAATTAATTGGATTTAAAATATCCACACCTTTCAAAATTATTAATAATATGGTATACACCTGGGTCTTGTTTTACATGATAGATAGGTTCCTCAGAAAACGCGCGCAAATGAAATCGCACAAAAATAGACATAACTTACATTGAAAAAGGGGGGATGCGGTCTGTGATTTTTCAAAATTCGTGTAAAAGCAAAGCACCAACGTAAAATTACTTTAAAATTCGCGCAAAAAAAAAATAAGGAAATAAAATATGACTAATAAAAAATTTCAAATTTGAAAAAAATTATACAAGACAAACTTTTTTTAACTATAATATTTAATTTTATTCAAAATAATATATTTTTATGCATAATTTACAGTACAGTAATTTAAATTTTTTTATACACATTTTAATTATTATCGCTATTTGCCTAAAAAGACGTTCATTTGCAAACTAGTAAAAAATCAGATTCTCATGTGATGTGATGTATTTGGCTTCTCCTTAAATGAAGTCAAGAATATCTCAGCAATTATCCTCACCAGAGGAAATACAACTAGCGCCAAGTTCACTCTCATGTTGTGTTAATGGTTTTCTGTTGACGACGACGATTTTATTAATTGTTTATGAACTTAGACTTATGATAATAAAAAGACATTTATTCACCACTGCTGGGAAAAATTTAATTAAAACTAACAACTAAAAATTAAATTCTTATTTTTGCCTTTAATTTTCAATTCCGTTTAAAAATCAAATTTCATTTTACATCACATTAATTTCAAGTCGCCCGTAAGTAATTTTTAAATTGTTAATTACAATTAAAAATCAGATTTTAATTGTGCCCACTGCTATTACTGACCTTTTAAAAATAAACTTGTGGATCCTAAATGATTAATAATTGATTACGTTCTTTTTTAAAAAGCAAAAACAGAATGTGATTTAAAATGCAAAATTAACACGCACAATGTTTGAACAAATTTACATTATAATCTTGTAAAATTTAATGTGTGTATACATAAAATGTGGAAATCATGATTTTAATTTCATTATTGCATAAAATCTTACTATTATAAAGCACTAAAAATATTGAAATTACTAAGATGAAAGTCGAATTCCAATAATGTGCTATTACTTTCAATATAATGTAAGTGCGCAAAATTTATTATTTAAAGTAATAGCGCATTATCGGACTTCGACTTCCGGTGAAAGACGAATCGCGTAACTTCAAATTCGTGTTAAATAAGTCCGCGTAAAAAGAGACCCAGGTGTATTTTATTTTATATATGACATACTAAATTTAGTATTAAATGCTTTCCACTTCTATTGTGTAATAAATATATTTTCAATATTTTTCCATAACAAAACTAAACTACTATTCAATATGAAACCTATGCTATATGCACATGCTTTTCCCTATAAGCTTCAATATATGTTTAGTTGTAACTATTCACATACTCAAAGATTGCTCTAAGTCTTCAAATCTTGGCAATAACAAAAGATAGAACTGCATATTGTTTTTCAAAATTAAACTATAAGTCATGATATAAAAGATTAATTGATTTAACTATAAGTTCAAAAAAAATTGGGAACCTAATACTCAACTCTTGATGATGGTTTAAAATTTTAAAAAGAAATTATTTTAAAATATTTTATATATGTGTGTGATCAGGTGGGTCAGCAATATGAGATGGCACTGAGAGTAGTGGGTCGTGTGAAAGTCTGAGTTCGAATCCCGCATATATTACATATATAAATGCAGGTTTAAGCATGTACAATGTATTAATTTATATATACAGTAAATTTGTATTAAAATACAATATCAAAGAAAATACTTTGATTAATCTGAAACACACACAGACATAAAATACTAATATTTTTTTTTTTTTTTTTTAAAGAATATATAAAGTTGTGTTCATCTAAAATAATTTTGTTTTTACTACAGCATTTTTGAGTGTGCTCTTCATTCTATAAACTATAGAAACACCATTTACAAAGCTGGTCTCAGTTGCTAATATTATCATTATCATATGATCATAAAATCAAGTGACACTCAAGAAGCAAAATGATAAGTTGAGAATGACAATTCCATTTAAATTGTTTGTTTGAATTGTTTTATTAGCTGGAAAATGATCCAAAACCTTCAGCTCTTAAGATGGCTACTTCAATCTCAGGCTAAACCAATCACTATACATAATATTGGTTTGAAATGTATATATTTCAATTATATATGTATTGAAATGAGAATATATTGGTTTTGGGTGTAAATGTGTACAAAAATGTATATATTTTATTTAAGTAAAAGATAAATAATATATTTAAATAAATTACAAGTCACTAAAGAAAACGGCTAATTTATTTATTTTTTATTGATAATTATTTTTATTGTGATAACTTTTACTAATAGTATATAAAGTTTTGATTACAGGTGTTAAAATACATTTGAAAGCAATTAATATTTTAAAAAAAAACTACACATTTAACTGTCTTTTTTTTTCTCCACATATTTCATTAGAAGATCAATTATTTAAAAATTACTTTTTTTAATGCTTTAAAATTTCATAATTTAAACAAATATCATTTAACTGAAACTTATATTTTATAAAATATTATATAGATAGAAAAAAAGTCATTCATGCATTAAAATATAATTTCAGATGGGGAAAAATACTTTGATCAATCTGAACACAAATATATATAAAATGCAAATATTTTTATATAGTTTTTTTTTTTTTTAAATTAATTTTATTAAAAAAAAATATTGTTCAAGATAAATATTTTAAATATAACACTAAATGAGTAAACAATTGTAAGCAAACAAAATACTTTATTGAGTACCGTTATACATTTTAACAAAATGTTTGAAAGACAATAAAATTTTACCATTTTAATGAAAAAATTTATAAATTAACATGATAAATTATTAAAAATGATCAAATCAATAAACAAATGAATGAAAGATTAAATAAAATTAAACAAAAAAAAAAAAAAACAGACGGTATTCTTTCTTCAAAAGCCTATTTAGGCAATATAAAAAAAAAATGAAAAAATAAGATGAAATAAGTTAAATTTCAACAAATTAACATGTAAAAAATAGTCTGACAACAGCCAGACGATGTACTTATAAATTAAAAACAATGACAAACATAAGAAAAAAAAGCCAAATATGAACTTCACACAACACACATTTAGACCGGTAGCAGCTGTGTTTAAAAATATGGAATGTCCAAATCGGAACATCAGATGTGCTACAGGTCCTGGAACTGTAACCAAAACACAAGACAATAATATGCCAGTAACAGGGTCTTGACCCAAATAACTTTTCGATGTCCAAAGCGAGCTTGATTACAACATCACATATCTACTGACAAACACTGCAGCCTCACCAAGAAAACTATTGATAAAGCATTGAGGGCTGGTCTGATAAGACCATCTGCTGATGTCATAAAAGCGCCCCCATACAACTACAAAAATCAATGTCACAACAATTTTTTTTATAACTTTTATATACTTTTTTATACATTTTTTTTTTAGATTTTTTTAAAATACTTTTTCAATACCCAGGCAAAAGGACTTAGTCCTCAAACAACAATAAGACCAAACAAATCAATCAAATTATCAACAAGTTAGGAAAGTTATTTAAGGAATGGTTTTATTAAAATGGCAAGATACATCAAATATAATGCATAACAAAATGATTTAAAAATCTGGAATACTTTCTGATTGGTTTATTATGGTCACATGATAATTTAAAGGACTAACATCCTTACATCTTCAAATCAATACTGCTTTATTAGACTAGCTTTATATATAAGGAAAATAGTTTTGATAAAAATAATTCTCAAAAATATGAATATTTAAAAATCCATACATTTAAAAATGCTTGTCCACAATTACTTGAAAAGGTTATATATTTCATGGTCAGATTCTCCCCTCACAATAATAATAGTATATACTAAATAAAATAGAAAAACAAACATTACAGAAAACTATCAATATAATTTGTACTTTACATTTGTACAGCAACATAAAAACATAACTTACTATCTCATAACAGCACTATCTAAAAAGAAAAAAATATATAAAAAAATTATTTCTGGTGGTAATAAACTTCGACTTTTAACAAAAAAATAAATAAATAAATATTTTATACACCAAAGTATAAAAATATCAATATTTTTTAATATAGATATATATACAATAAAATATTAAAAAAATTTAATTTAACAAATCTCATTAAACAGAATTAAAATAAATGAAATTTTACCAAAGGAAAAAAAAATCGGACAAAAGTTTGGAAGATAAATTCTAGATAAACATAAAAACGTTTGTTAATTGCACATAAATCTTGTTAAAAAGCTAAATAAAAAAAAAAAAAGAAAAAATACTATGTAAATAAATAATCATTTTTTTAAAAGTTAACTAATTATCTTTGATATAAAATACAGCTAAAACAAAAACAATACGTATATAAATAAAACTATTTTTCCCCCCTTAAAAAAACCATCTAACATTTATAGTTAATATTGCTACTTCTAAGGACCAGGAACAAAATCAAGTATTTGTGAACAAAGGTGTATGGAGGGGCTTCTGCAGATGATCACGATGAACTGAGCAAATTAAAAATTATGAACACTGAGAATGTAGCAGCTTAATGGATTACAAGGACGCACATAAAACACCGAGGAACAATGGGGAAAATATATTCACAAATAAACTTTGTAACAAAATGTCACTATAATACACTGATTAACAAAATATGAAAAATTCAAAACTGTATGAAAAGGTATAAAACTCAACACCAAGAAAAATCTTTTCACCTTTTTTTTTTGTTTTGTTTTTTACCAAAATGACCTCAAGACTGATATATTGTGGCAATGTCTTCACAAGTACTTTAAAGGCAAAAAATATATGAAAAACAAAATTTTTTTTTATTTTTATTTTTTTAATTCTCAAAACCTCAGACTGTTAACAGTTTAATAAACAAACTTTGGAAAAAGGAAAAAGTCAACATAGAGAAGAACAATGATTTATCAATTTTTTTTTTTTTTACAAAAAAATTTTTTTTTCTTTTTTTTCTTTTTTGATTTTTTTTAAAGTCTTTCGACCTTGGGCTGGGTTTTATTTATTTCATTTTTTAAAAAATGATAGGTTAAAAAAATGAACAAAATTTTATTTAAAAAGAAAAAAAAGAAACACAACATTACCAATCTCCAAGGTTTGTCCTTATCTAAGGGTAGCTGCATCAGTTGTTGTTGTAGCAACTCAATTTTTGAATCTTAATCTCATGAACTTACAGCAATGACAAAACCCAATTCCTTCCGAGTTATTTTTTTTTTTTAAATATAAATCTAGCCATAGTAACAACCATTCGGGAACAAGATTCAACTCATTCATTCCCTTTTGGGAAAGAAGCTACAAATAAGATATTAAAAAGGGATTTTTTTTTTTTTAAATATATATATTTAAAAAAAATTTTTTTATACATTTTTTAAAATTTATTCTAACAGTGAAATAGAAAAATCGACAGATTATGTAGAAGCAACTATTAGCAAAATACAATCTCTGGTTAAGAATCATTGTTTTAACAAGTTGCCAGCATTCTAAAGTCGTATGCCAAAAAAGGATGGAAGCAAAAAAACCCTTTTTTTTTTTGTTTTGTTTTTTTTTTTTTTATATTTTTTGTGTTTTTTTTAGTAACAAAGAATGGTCCTTAAATTTTTGCTGAAGAAACTTGATCTTATTAAATTGTTTTGGTCCTTTTTTACATTGACATTTTATAGCACAATCGCTGCACTTTAATAATAAAATCTAACATCTAAACAAAGATAGTTATATGATCGTTGAACAAGACTTCCCGTTGGAAAAAAAATATTTATTTAAAACGTACTTCAAAAAGTAATTGAGAATCAAAGTATGATCCACAAAATGATGTAACAAAATATTGGAAAATAGTACAGCAAAAACTTTGTGTCAAAAAGTTGAAAAAAATTTAAAAACCATCAAAATATTGAAATATTAGAAAAACCAGGGTGTAACCAAGAAATATTCAATAGAAAGTCCTAGTCTGTGGCATATACAAATATCATAGCATATAACAAAATGTATATAATTTATTACTAAATGATATTTGGTCTTTATATAACAGCCTCATGAAAACTATTATATTAATATTTTAAAAAATAAATTATTAGAAAAGTAATCTGGGAATGCTTTTACAAAATGTAATTTAACTATTGCAGAAATACGAGGTAGCTATGGAAACAGAAAATAAATTATAAGAGATTCTTGTTGATAAAAGATTCCCCCCTACTGAGAAATAGAGGTAGAAAAACCAAATCACAGATGAACAAAAAAGACAAAGCTTGACAAAAAAAATTTTTTTTCTTCGAAAAGTCATTTGCATATTTTACTAATAATAATAGAATCAGCATTTAAAAAAAAAAAGATTTGACAATAAAATTAAACAACTGTGAACCAGTATACCTAAAATATGAAATGGCTACTCTGTTCTATACAATCTTAAAAAATTAAAAATTTTATCATTCAAATAACTTTTCAAACTGTCTCCGAGAGTGCAAAGAAAACAAGAATAACCCTGCTGTAATAATGCTACATCAATACAACTAAATGTAAATTGGAAAAAAAAAAAGTGGCCTTTTTTTTCTATTTTTTTTTTTTTAAATAATAATAGTAATATATATATATACATATAATTTTCTTTAACATTTTATTTATGGCAAGAGGCTGATTGTGACTAGCTAGAATAATATGAATAAGAGAATTGAGCAAACCGAAATCCTGGTCGAGTAATCCAGGTGAAGTAAATTTCATGTTAGAAAAAAAAAAATCATTGGAAACTGGAGCATACAAAACAATAATAAAAAAAAGACAAAAAATGTTTATAATAAAATATATAATTTATGAAAACTTGGAGTGGACCACTCTGGACTGTGGAGAATAATGGCGTTATTTAGAGAGTGATGAAAAGGGACTGAACAACTGACGAAATAAAACACATTGTAACTTGCATGTCATAACATGTTTCAGCTTAAATAACTAATAAATAAAAATAAAAATAAGACCCTTAAAATTAGGATCTGGAATCAAACTTCAACTTGGCATTTTTTTTTTAGTATTTGTTTTCAAGATAAATATGCAAAAGCCCCCTTTTTTCTTCACAATATTAACTTGATATAAGTCTTTTGCATTCACCAACGGAAATGGTATCACCTGAAGTTTACTGCTTCATGATGATACCTCTCGTGGTAGGTTTGAGCTGTTATTTAGTGCAAAGTTAGAGTCCCAGGCTAGGAATTTGAATGTAGCGATAAATATACAGACGATAATCTTTGCTAGCCAGAACAACAGATCCATCATCCATCAAGGCTACATCAAAGCACTGAGCATGCTTCACTTTACTTTCCAAGGCATTGACCAGAGTTCCGTCTTGCTGAAAAATCGTCAAGTTGAAATTATTATGATTATCTGCAATTAATATCTCACCAGCATGATTAATTCCTACTCCAATAGGATAATTAGTAATACTTTCTCCTCCAATTTGTCGTAAATAAACTCCATCATAATTAAATACCTTGACGCAATGTGCACGGTTATCACTGATAAAAATTTCTTGTTTATCATTGACGACTACACCATTAGGAAACTCTAAATGCTTTGAGCAGCCAAATTTTTGCAAGACATTGCCCATCTGGTCAAATATTATAACACGCATCACTTTACACTCTACTACAATAATCCTGCCTTTGGGATCCACCGTCACACCCCGAGGATGTTGCAAAATGTTGGCCCCAAACTTACGCACGAACTGTCCGTACTGGTTATAAATTTGAATTTGATGTGTAGGACTACGCTCAGTAACTACAATATCACCTGAAGTTTTAACAACTGCAACACGATTTGGATACAATAATTGTCCATCCCTTTTCCCACATTCTCCAAACTGGAATTTAAAACGACCTTCTTTGTCAAAGATTTGAATACGATGATTATTAGTATCTGCCACAATAATATCATTCTGTGCATTAACTGCTACACCACTTGGTTCAGTGAACTGACCTTCAAGGACTCCAAATTCACCAAATTTACAATGATAAATCATTTTCTGACGTTTAATTTGAGATTTTGGTGGAAAAAAATTAGCAGTAATTAGTTTTGATGATAAATCAATTACAGGATCAGTAACTGTTGGAAAATTATCACCACCATTTTGAAATATATCCATCCCCCCACTAGACCATTTCTCATAAGGATTCAAATCAGAGCTGCCTGAGAATGGAACTAAACTGGTATTAGAAGTAAAACGTTTGCATAACAGGCCAGTTGTGTCAAAAATATGTCCATTTTGCAAAGAACGATCAACATGACCATTAGGCCTTGCAATTGGTTGTGGTTTATTAATGGTTGGCAAGTCAGAATTTTGTCGAATATATCCAAAGGTATTGCGTACACCAACTTGAATTGCTTGATAATTAGAAACAAATTCTATATCGTAGACATTATGCATACTAATATCTGGATTGTAGCTTAGAATGGTCTGAAGGCGACTGTCCAGCAGTTTCTTGAAGGTAAGGATCTCCGTATTACTGGCGTATTTGAGCAGGCGCTCGATGAATTCGCAACACTGATACAATTTGTCGATCGTTTCCTGGGTTTTTTGCCCCACTGCGCTCAAAGACACCTGTTTTGCGTTATAGACTCCCTCAAGTTCCTTCAGAGATTCCTGCTTGCGTTCCTCAAGCATCGAGCGATAAAATTGAAATGTTTCATTTATTTCAGTCTGTGCTTTATGGTACTGCACTTGTAGACGATTTGACATATGCTCGACATTTTTCAGAACACTCCGCAGTTCATTTACTTTAGTTTTGCTTTCTTCTACAAGCTGCGCAATCATCTCCACCTGCTTAGGTCCGATTTCTGATAAATACTCATAATCGTGAAGTCCTTTTGGATGTTCCACTGTGGTACATTCTTTGCAGATGGGAGTATTGCATGTCTTACAAAAGTATTTGAGCAGCTCATTCTTATGACGACCACAATTAACAGGTTTCTCGAGTTTTAATTCATCTTTATTGTTCTGTAGCTCTCCAAGTGTCAAAACCCGATGTCCCTCAAAGCAATGCATAAACTGATGAGCCATTACACAGTTGGGACAAAGGAAATTGGCACAATCAAAACAACGTGCCACTGCACTCGATTCTTTGCTCTTGCAACCAGTACAATGTAGCGAAGTTCCTTCAATGGCTGATGATTCAAGAATATTACTAATAGCATAATCTGAAGGTAGCCCAGCTACCCCTTGAGATAACAACAAAGTATCCTGATGGCATTGAGGACAGGTCATTTTGTCCGGACTGTCTGCTATTTTTTCTAAACATGGTAAACAAAATGTATGAAAACATGACAGCACCTTTGGAATTGTGTAAGTCTCGCTGCATAAACTACACTTTGTGTTCATGCCATTCTCCAAAATATCAGGGTCGACTACAGAGCTGATGGCTGACGAATCCGTCAATGATGGAGTGGGTGAGGCCATCATATGAAAAAAACTCGTACTTGGCACTTTCACCTAGCTCTATAATTGCACCTGCAACAACAACAAAAAAAAATTAATTAGAAAATTTTTGATTTGTGAAATATTAAAATTATAATATAAAATAAAACTATTGACTAAAAATATTATAATGAGAGTCAAAATTTTTATGTAATTAATTTTCTGAATTATAGTAATAATGTCTTAGTCCTTATTATAATCTGTATATATATATATTCTTATTTATAAAAAAAAAAAATTGATATACACCTGGGTCTCATTTTACGGCGATAGATAAGTTCCTCAGAAAACACGCGCAAACGAAATCGCGCAAAAATAGATGTAACTTACATTGAAAAGGGGGGGATACGGTCTGTGATTTTTCAAAATTCGTGCATAAAAAAAAATAAGGAAATAAAATATGACTAATAAAAAATTTCAAATTTGAAAAAAATTGATACAAGACAGACTTTTTTTAACTATAATATTTAATTTTATTCAAAATAATATATTTTTATGCATAATTTACAGTACAGTATTTTACATTTTTTTATACATGTTTTAATTATTATAGCTATTTGCCGAAAAACACGTTCCTTTGCAAACAACTAGTGCCAACTTCACACTCATGTTGTGTCAATGGTTTTCTGGTGACAACGTAATTAGTAATTAATCTTTGAGATGGTGATTTTATTAATTGTTTACGAAACTAACATTTAAAAATTAAATTCTTATTTTTGTCTTTAATTTTCAATTCCGTTTAAAAATCAAATTTCACATCACATTAATTTCAAGTCGTCGTAAGTAATTTTTAAATTGTTAATTACAATTAAAAATCAGATTTTAATTTTTAATTGTCAAATTTAATTGTGCCCACTGCTATTACTGACCTTTTAAAAATAAATTTGTGGACACTAAATGATTAATAATTGATTATGTTCTTTTTTAAAAAGCAAAAACAGAATGTGATTTAAAATGCAAAATTAACACGCACAATGTTTGAACAAATTTACATTATAATCTTGTAAAATTTAATGTGTGTATACATAAAATGTGGAAATCATGATTTTAATTTCATTATTGCATAAAATTTTACTATTATAAAGCACTGAAAATATTGAAATTACTAAGATGAAAGTCGAATTCCAATAATGTGCTATTACTTTCAATATAACGTAAGTGCGCAAAATTTATTATTTAAAGTAATAGCACATTATCGGACTTCGACTTCCGGTGAAACAGGAATCGTGTAACTTCAAAATCGTGTTAAATAAATCCACGTAAAAAAAGACCCAGATGTATACAAATTTGCAGAAAATACACACAATATTCAAAATACAAAAAGTAAAATATTCTTTCAATAATAGCAAACTAAATCAACTTTGCTTCTTTATTAAATATTACTATATGAATTATATGTTAAAAGCAAGTAAATAGTGAAAAGATAAAAGAGCCCATTATAAATAAATAGCCCAATTCAGGGCAAAGGCTTTTCCAATAGCCAGTTCGTCATGGAGGAACAATGAAGGACAATGCAATATTTATCAGATTTGCCGCCTATTGGGTTATGATGGTTTGAACATTTTTCCACCCGTATTTTATTCTCTGACTAAAGATAGGCAGATATTTATATACTATCAAAAGGAAGATAGTTAGCTAGTTTGGCTATGAACCAGTTATCTAAAATAAAAATTCTAAGGTTTTAAAATATGATTAATTCAAACCCAGATTGCAATGTGAAGCCCTTCTATCACTAAGGAAAACATATTAATTCACCAGAGCAATAAAGAAATGACTTATGCGAAAAAATATAAAATAGGGTATTTACATAAGTAGAAAACTATTTTGTTTGTCATGTGTGTGTGTATATATATTGTACAACAATAAAAAATAAAATTTGAGTTAATAAATCTAAATAAATTGTACTTCCTTTTTTTTTTGATCCCATTAATAAATAGCCTTACTAGAAATCTTTTTACAAGAATTTGTTTTACTATATGCAATATTCTCTTTTATTTCCTTCAACATACTATTATTGATAACCATGGCATTAACAACCTTTTAATTTTAGAAACAATTTATTAACACTTATATGGCCAATCCAGATTAACTGAAGACCATTATTATCTAGCTAAAAAAAAAAACAGACAAAGTTCCGTGTGTTTATTATTGCATGGAAACTGGATCGGCTACTTAAATATATTAGCTTGCTTATAATCTAAAAAATTTTCAATGTTTGTTCTGGTACAGGATTATGAAGCAGCAAGTCAAACATTTTAATCACAACACTATAAGACATCCACACAAATACCATTGCTATAATAAGAGAGGAAATTTTGAAACCAGTCACAGCATTTTAGAAACAAGATTTATTATTAATAACAAGTCTAATTTCAAGATCAGATATTTTGAGTTGAAGTTCTTAAGATAATAATGAGAAGGTTTAAGATGTATTAAATTCAATTTTATGCTTGAAATTTGAGCTGATATTCTTGATCACAATTGAAGGCTTAATTGCTTATAAAACGTTATTTACATTATGTAAAAAGCACAATCAGAATTTCTCAATAATTTTAAATGTATTTTTAAATATTTAAATATGGATATTTGCCACCAACAACACATTTTCACACTTCAGGAAAAACAACAATAGATCTGTAGAATACTTAAAAAATAAATTGGGCATGGTTTTAATATTATTTCATATTCAATTCATAATTTTCTGAGATAAGTTTCAATCTTGTAAATTTTATTCCTTTGTTTTCTTTACAAAGTTTTATTCAATTTTATTATTTTAGTTTTGACTATCTATAAGACTTCTTCAGAGCTGTATATTTATTTTATCCTAATTTACATATTTAAATTAGAAGAAATAAACAAACAGTTTAGAAGACTGTTAGATAGGCAGAAGAAAAATAATTAAATTGAATAAAGCATCGTTAAGAATGCAAGAAGAAACAAAATTTTTGGCAAGATTTATTAATATAAACAATGCCAGAAGAAGATGACTGCCTATGTCAAAATGATTATGCAATAATAAAATAAGATTATCTTTTATTAAAAATATCAAATGTTTATTCAAACAGTTTTTTAAATAGATTTTATTCTGGTCCATAGTTTTACAACCAAAGAAGGATCTATGTCCCAGGGTATTAATTAAGCATCAGTAACTTTAAATAAATTAATAGAAATTTAGTAACAAATTTAACAATAATTTGGAATTCCATAGGAAAGAAACGATTGTCGGCTAAAGTAAAATATTGGATTACAATCCAATATTTTACTTTAGCCGACAATCTGTTATTAAAAGTAAAAAAAATCATACTCTCTCCCAAGTTTTCTTTATGCTTACTCAGCACACACACTTTTCATGCATTAATTAGCCATCTACCTGCTGTAATTTTTAGAGCAAAGGTTTCTAAATCAGTCCAATCTTTTGCATGTAAATGGCCAATTTACATAAAATAGTCTTTATTTTGCATACAATTTGTTAATATTAGTGTATGTAGATTTTTTTATGGAGTATTAAAATTAAGATAATTAATGCAGGAACAATCTGTACATATTAATATAATCATGAAATCCATTTTATTTACAATCTATATCTATAAAATATATGCACAAATTCCACCCCTCCCCAGTCTAGATATAAGATTTTCCCTTGCATATATAATCCATTAATCTAGCATGTTTCCTATGTACACATATGCCTTTCTAGGAAAGTTTTTCTTCCTTCACTTCATCATTGTTATAGTTTGTTGTTGCTGTAGTGGTCTAGGAATAACACCATCTTCCTCAATCTCAATTATTTGATTCATACTGTGATCATTTATTTCCATTTAGTCTCTGTAACAATATTTTTTGCACTTCTTCCTTTATATCTAAGCTTTCTTCATCCTTTGCTAATTTACTTTCAAAAACATCAACATCAGATAACTCATTTGGATGAAGACATCATGATTAACATATTTTATTTCTTTTCTATTTTTACCCATTGTGGTTGCTTGACAAAGTTTACAACATTACTTCAACTACCCATTTCTTTATTAAAATATTATGTATCCACATGCTATTTCAAATTTTAAATTTTTTACAGTCAAAACTGTCCTTAAATTTTTCACTTGTAGTTGACAACAACTTAATAAGGTAGGTATAAAAATGTTGGTGCATTAATAATTGCTGTACATGGACTAAAATGTTAATTAAACATATCAACTAATACTTCCGGTACATTCTTATAACAACTTTTGCTCATATAAGCTTCAAATGTTGAATGGCATTTTTAGCTATATCATTATTCTCAGGATGATAAAATGGACTAAGAAAGTGCCATATTTCTTTATCATCTAAATAATCTATAAACTGCTGAGAAGCAAAATTGGTCCTATTATCGGTTACAATAATCCCTGGATAACTATGCATAGCAAAAATTTCTCAAATTGCTTTAACTATACATTATGCACTCATATTTTTTACTATCTTATATTTGGTCCAACAAGAAAATGTAACAATAACTATCAAAGTTATATATCATTGCATTGTTACGGCATTGTCTAAATATAAACATTTCCATAGCTGCATAGACTTAAATTATTGACTGACAATTTTCACATTTCTTTAAAAATGTTCTATTTCACCACTCAGATTTGTCCAACAGACATATGACTTAGCTAAAATTTTCACATGTATGACTTCAGGATGACCTTAATGAAGTAAATTAAATATGTGATTCTGGCCTTATGTGATTGGTCATTAATACACAATCACTGCAAAATGATAAACTATCTTGTATGGTCCAAGTGTTGTACAACTTCAATTAGAGGTCTTTTTGGTCAACTATATTTTATCAATTTTAGATACTGAATATAATCTTGGTCTTGTTTAGTCCACTTAGTAATCATTGAACTATTAAGTGAATTAAAGTTCGTAGTAGCTATATAATTTATCTTGCTAACCTATATTGTCTTTCTTTAGTCTCAAGTAGATATGATAAAATGTCTGTGTATTCAATCTGCTATCATGTCTAATATACACTAGTTGATACTTGTATTCTGATAAAATATTTACCCAGCACAGCACAAAATGACTTGTCTTCGGGGAATTTTTTTTCTAGTACCAAATATTCCTAGAAGTGGATCTGTTCAAATTTGAAATTTTTGTCCCTAACTGCTAATGCTTCTTTATCAATCTGGCTTTGTTTTTTTCAGCTGCTGATAATATTCTCGAAACATATGATATTATAGGGTATTTGCCTTCATAACACAGATGAGGAAATTACAAGCTCCAACACAATATTCTGATATATCCCTAATAATAATAATATCCAGTTCATTATAATAGTGTATCAGGAGTCGATATGAAATTAAGATATTCTTAGCTTTCGGAAAGCAAAATCTCGTTCCTTGGATCATTTCCATTGTTGTTGTTTTTTAACAATTGATACAATAGTGATAGCAAATGAGATTTTCCTTTAAGAAAACTCTCGTAAAAATCTAATGATTCTAAGAAAAGTTTATAACTCCTTTATATTTCTTGGTCTCACAGTATTTTTTATGGCTTCACCTTGTATGGAAAGGGATACTTTCTATCTTTATTTACAATATATCCAAGAAACATCTTATTTGCAAACTAAATACAGTTCAATATCCTTATCTTGGCTCCTACATGATCTAATTTTGAACAAATTGCAATTAGTTGTTTTTCTAATTCCAGCTCTGATTCTGCAACGACCAAAATATAGAATGGCGCCATTCGTGCGATAAAAAAGATTATTCATTTTAGCTTGGAAAATATTTGGTGCTATTGTAATTCTGCATGGCAATTTATTACATTTTTAATGCCCCATATGTATGGTCAATAATAATAATTCTGCTTTTTTTTCTATCATGAGGATTTGGTGAAATGCAGCACTGAGGTCTATAATGGCAAAGCACAAAGTTTTTTGAAATGAAGCCAATACTTCATGTATTTTAAGAGCTGGATAGACACCTTTATTAATAAATTTATTCAATGTAACACAGCCAACTTCAAACAATATAAGATTTCTATCTGGTTTCTTAATAATAACTAGACATAGCCCAGGATGAATCTTCTACTGGTGTTAGTATTCTCTTTTCTACCATCTCGTTGATAGCTTTTATATCTTCCTTTTCAACACAAATGGAACTTACTATAATTCATAAATAATGGGTTACACTTCCTTTATTAATTCAACATTATAACTCTGTTAGTCCGAACTTAATCCAGGGTACTTTTTCTCTCTTTATGTTTATATGGATTCCTAAAAGATGAAACCAGTTCTGTCCAAATAAAAGACTAAAATTTTTGGTAATGATATACAATGTGATAAATTTGACCCTCAAATTCACTTTTATATAAATTGTTATGCTTCTACATATATCAATTTTACTGCCATTAGCATTTGCGATAATATTGATTTTCACGAATTATTTTCTTAAAATACCCTCCCCACTAATTCTCAACCAATCTTTATATAATAATGATAGGTCTGCACCACTATCCTCATTCATTGTTAAATTCTAATTACAGATGTCCACATCAAGCATTGAGTGGTCATTGTTTGTGTCATTAAACTTCTTTACATTATAATTACTACTCACTCTTCCTCCTCCAGATTTGTAGTCTGGTGTTTGTTTAATTTTGACACTGCATTGTTTACTGTGATAGATACACCCTTAATAATCTTTTTTCTTAAAAATAATGCATGTTTTACTTTCATGTTTAAAGTTTTTACTTAAATGACCAGTTTTATAATAATAGTAGCACGTCACGTTACAATGTATTTTATTCTATTAATCATCACACTAGTCTGGTGATATTGGGTGAGTAGGCACTAGATAGGGATTTTATACCCAAGTCTTCAGGCATCCATTGATTACTGTGGCTTGCACTGAGTGGCACTACTGTATGGAAAGTTTTGTCCTTTTTTTTTGTTGTATTTTATTCTACCGAAATCTGATATATTTGTTTTCTGTACTGAGAGATTTTATCTAGTTGTTGTGATAATGAAAATTTTGAAGTGTAATCGTGCATGGTTTCTAGCATAATAGCATATTTATAGTGGCAGTTAGGTTTGATCAATATTATTTTTTTGAAATTTGAATCGAACATGCCACATTTCTGAGCCAAAATCACAATCCAAATTCCTCAATACTATGTCTTAATCTACATATTTTTCTCAAGATTATTTATTGTTTTTTTGTTTATTAGATTTAATCACGCTACCCATTTTGTTATTTTCAGAGTGAAATATCAATTTAATTTTTCAGTCAATTATAATGGTATAAAAGTTCCTTAGGTATTTTAGGATCACACAATTTATTTTCCAATTGTACATCTTGTTCTTCAAACTATAAGAGCATTTATTGTTTTTCATACTCTATGTATGTTCCTCATACTCTCAAGTAATTTTTTCCACAAAGTGGTATTCTGCAAGTTTTAGAAGCAATGGTATTATATGCAATCGCTATTATTCTCATGAAAGATTGTTATTAGTTTTATTTAACGTTGCATTATCAATTGCAACATTCTGCTATTGTTTACAGAAAATTCTTCTTAATTGTTGATTGCATCCATTCTGCTATTAGTTTTCTTTACTCAGATATGATCAAACTGTCAACTGGGCCATTCTACTATATCATGAGAGTATAAATTAGATACCAGTTGGAGAGCATCAATAACTTAAATAAATTAATACAAGTTTAGTAACAAGATAATTTATTTAACAATAATAAATATGAATAAATAATTTGGAATTCCTTAAGAAATAAATGTATTATTATTAATCCTCCAATTGCATGTTTCACTTCTCACACACAGCATGATAATATTAAAAGCAACATTATGTGTTTTAATTACATATGCTTCTTACTATTATAAACGTTTATATGCTTTCTGAAACAATTATAACTTCTGGCAATTCATTATTTTACTTCCGATCATACTCTTTCCAAATTTTCTTTCTGCTTATTCAGCATATGCACTTTTTATGCAATAATTAGCCATCTCTCTGCCAGTGCTTAATTAGTCCAGGGTTTTTTATATGAGCCATATCTTTTGCATATAAATGGCCAATTTACATAATACTGCTTATTATATTTACAAATTATTAATATTAGTATATGTAGATTTTTTTCTAGAGTATTAAAATTATGACACGTAACTTCAGGAAAACAATCTGTACATATTTGCATAATCATGAAATCCATTTTATTTTATTATATCTATCTAATATACGCATAGATATTCCAAGATCTAAATCAATTTTAATTTTACTTACTGGTTTAAAAATTAGTTCACATTTATCTTACTCGGGGAATACAAACTATTGCGCATTGACTAACAATCCTGTCTTTTTTTTAAATAGAGATTTAAAATGTTTAATAATACCCCCCCCCCCTTATTAAATTCTTTAACATAATTTCTGTAATTTATAACTTGAACATTGGTGTAACAAAGATAGTAATTTTTTAAATTGAAGCTTCACCAGCTACATACAGATTAGTGATATCAGTATTTAATAAAAACTGCCAGTATTTTGGGGTAAATAGTGTACAGAGAGTTTCTACTTACGTAAGACACATTGTATGACTTTTTCTATAAATTGAATGTTAAATAAATTTTCTCTTTTTTTTTTTTTTAAAGTGTCATAGCATCGGCCGGGATGCGAACCCGCAACCCGGGCAACTGCCTGCAAATGCAAGGCAGTCGCGCTGACCTCTCGACCACCAATGCAAGACAAATTTTCTCTTTGGACACATTTACAATTAGTCATCATTTTAAAGATGAGAATATTTTGTAAAAAATAAAAATAAGCAATACTCGATATCACAAGAAATATTCCCATAGCACGAGATAAATAACAAATGAGGGTTATGTTGATTTGGATGTTTTTAACTTTTGTATTTTGTTTGTGCTAATAAATGTTTATTTAAATTCAGTTTTACACATAAATCAAATATATATAAATACAACAGTGTCCCCAGCTTTAAACATAACAACAATAAAAACAAGAAAAAAAACTGACTAATCTGTCCCAAATTCTTTGTATTTTTTTTTTTTTTTTTGGTTGGATATATTTGATTATTTCGCTATTCCTACCATGTGAAATTAAAATAATAATAATAATAATCTAAAACAATACCGTTTAAAATGAAAAAAATGTGCTTTCCCTAAATTATTGAATGTTTATGAATAATTAGTTTCTAGGAAAATAATATAATACTCATTCACCAGTAGGGACAGGTTGAGCTTTGATCCAGGAACCTTCAGTTCTTCCTGTTCTAAAAAATCACAGAGCATCTGCAGAAATGCTTTATTAATTTTTATAATTCTGATTTAATAATAATCTAATAAAAAGCAATTTCTGGGTTGGGTTTAAATTTGGGGGAAAAAAATGAAATAAATAAATATTTTTAGGTATAAATCAAAATATTATTCATATTATTGATATCTATGAACTATATTATTGTATAGTTCATAATTTCTCCACAATGTTATATGAAGTTAATTTACTAAAATATGAATAAATTAATGCACTGTAAGACTTAAACCTGCATTTACATATGTAATATATGCGGGATTCGAACTCAGGCTTTCACATGACCCACTACTCTCAGTGCCATCTCATATTGCTGACCCTTCTGATCACACACATGTTGAAAAGATAAATAATCATTAATATATGTATTTCATGCTAAACCAGCAATCATCAGTTGGTCTAGATTACTATCCTCACACATATATATAATCAGTGCTCAGCTTTATATTAAGATAGCCAATCTTCATACTTTAATGAACAGGCATCAAACTATTCCAACTCACAACTTTTCAGCCTTCCATTTCATTGAAAATCTGATGATGGAATGCAGGTTTAAGCCTGTACAATGTATTAATTTATATAAATAGTGTGTAAAAGGTCTGCCCATCCCTCGCATATGTATGTATAAATGGATTATTCTCCTGTACATGAGGGGTCAGAATGACTAATATGTCAACATGGATAGGATGACAACCTTGGCATTAACAAGGGCTTTGAATGTTCCATCATCAGATTTTCAATGAAATGGAAGGCTGAAGTGAGCCTGTCCATTAAAGTATGAAGATTAGCTATCTTAATATAAAGCTGAGCACTGATTATATATATGTGTGAGGATAGTAATCTAGACCAACTGATGATTGCTGGTTTAGCATGAAATATGTATATTGGTGTTTATTTATCTTTTCAACATGTGTGTGATCAGCTGGGTCAGCAATATGAGATGGCACTGAGAGTAGTGGGTCATGTGAAAGTCTGAGTTCGAATCCTGCATATATTAAAATATGAATATTAAACTCAATGATCACTTTATTAAGTAACAAAAGATAACCATGGACTCAGTGCCTGCACGGTATATCTTCCTCATCAATAGTGAAGATATCATACTAATCAATACATGAACTCATCTGACCAACTTATATTACACTGGGATTATTTTGTAGCCGACATAGTGATGATACCAACCACACTACTGGGTGATTAGTTGAGTTTATAGACCACATAACATGAAAAAAAATCAAAGTTAACCTAACGCAAATTTGAATCCCAGATTGGAAGGAAGACAGGGGAAACATATAACCACAAGGACACGAAGGATCTTAGTCATTCCAATAATAACACCACATGACTATCTCATTTGTTTCTAAGAGTATATTAATAAGCCTATCATAAAGTCAAGTGATACCATTATTGATATCAATCTTTCTATGCAAACGATGAGAAGTCTGTGGTTGTCAAAAATTTAGATTTCTAAAATTTATAACTGACCTAGTTAAAATTGAAACTTTAATGTATAAAGGAATAAAAAGTGGCTACCAGATAAGTGCAATAGTTCCAGTTTGGAATCATAGTCTTCACTGATGAAGACAAAAGCCAGACATCAATCTGGAGATAGAATTTTTTTTTTTGCATTATACTATCTAGGATCTATTAATTACTCAAGCAAACTCTAAAATATTGTGAAAATTAAATAAATTATTTTAATTCTTAAATTGATTTTAATAAACAATTTTAAAAAAAATACTATTCTCAATTAAAAATTATGAAGTGATGATTTTTTTTTTTTTTTTTGACATTAGGAAAATAAAATCTGGACTGCAAGTCATTGCTTAAAGTATAGGATTAATTTTATTTTGAACAAGAGTAAAATAATGTTTAGAAACATAATATGGTTCATAACTAAAATGGAAAGTTTACCTCATATGCCCTAATTATTAAAAAAAAAACCAGGGAGAGGGGCAAAAATTCTTTTGCAGATTATAAATACTTGCAAATGGTTAAATTTTTGGCATTCATATCTTTGTGAGTATGCTGTAAAAATTTTAGACTAATACATATATTTTTAAACTGATCTTTAGGGCTCTAATGCATAAGGTTTAATTTAATTTTACTAATTAAGCATACTAAAAAAAATTTTTTTTAAAATATATTAATCACATTTTGCAATGTAATATACATATATCTTTTAAAAAATTAAGATGGCAGAAACAAAATAATTTCATGATTGATTTCTGACTAAGAATTTATACTAGGTAATATAATGACAACTTTTTTTTAATTTTTAAGCTAATAACATGAAAATTTAAAGCACCTGTAAGATTATAAATTTAGCCAATTTGTTCTATGACTATATAGATAAGACAATATATTTAAATAACTAATTATAAGCTAACATCTAGGACAATACCTATGGTTTTTTGCAAGCAAGATGGATTGACTTTTAATTTTAAACTTTTAAGATATTTAAATTTCTTAGATCACTACCTTGATCAGCAAACAAACAATTTAAAAGTAGCAAATAGTGCTTCATACTGTAATGCCAGTTATCTATTATTTAAAACAAAGTTGTTTTTAAAGTGGATGAATTACTCACTACGCTACAAGATTTGTGCCTATTTTTATTATGTGTCTTTAAAAAAACCAACATAAATTTATAAAAATTATAACTGAAGATAAATGATTTTGCACAATTTGTAGATTTGCTAATTAATTTTCAATTTCATTTACATTTCTAACAGAACATTTTGTGTATTGAATGCATTTTTTAAAAACAAGATAAAATTAATACTTAATGAACATTAAATTATTGTTACTTATATATATATATATTGTTTACATTTATACAGAGCAGTTTTGCACATATTTTTTCTGAGCTTATTATCTTCATGAGATTCTAATAATATAAAGGATATAAAATTCTAAAAGTATATTTATCATAAGAAAAAAAAAATCCAATATTTTTTTGCTTCAACTCAATTATATAATCATTATATTGAATGTGGCTGAATAATTAGACAATAGAGTATTTCTTATAAACTCGTTATAATAGAATATTATGAAAAGGTAAAAGTTGAAATTCAAGACTTTTATAATGCATTAAGCATGCTTTCGGTCACTACCAGAATCATAGTGCTGTATAAATTTAGCAGTTAAAAATTATGCCTATATATGGAGGTAATATATAAATGCAACATTTAAATATTCCATTTTTTCAACAATGCAATGCATTGAATCCTTTCTGTTGACTGCATTTGAATCCTTTGCATTGTCAAAGTCTCTTATATTTTCTTTTTTTATTATCTCTTTCAGCACAAATTGTCTTCATATTAGTAGAACTAAAAGTTTGGCCTGTAGCAAGCTCATGAGTAAGGAAAATTAATTTATATTCATTATTTTGTTTTCCTTTGTTGTATAAGTATGTATGTTGGGTGATCCTCGTAGATCTATTAACACAAGTTTCAGAACTACAAGATGGGACACTGCCTGTAATTTTGTCAACAATTTGAGAAGCGTGCTCCACTGGTATTTTACCTTTTGGAATTATTTAATAAATCACTTAGGGGTGGAGATGATCTAAAGCTAATTCTATAGTGTCAGAACATATATTCCTTAATTTTTTTGCAATCCTAGGGACATAAGGATGGCTTATCCATGCTTTTGACACACTATTTGTAATTTTCATTTACATATTAAGCTTCATTTACATATGCAAACGAAGCTTAATATGTAAACAAAAATTACAAAGTGTGCAATGATTCTAGCAGTGATCTGCCAAAAGCATACTTAGTGCAATATAAAAGTTTTGAATTTCAACTTTTACCTTTTTGTAATAAGTTTGTAAGAATTATATTAACTAAAGAGGAGAGAATTAAATATTTAGAATTACAATAGAGTATTATGGTTCCATAAAGATGAGCGCCTTTTACGCTTTTAATACAAATTATTTTAATGTCTAACTTTTACAACTATACCAAGTGGTAATGTTATATACTTTCAACATAAAACTCCATTGCTAATCTACACAACCACTCTATATATTATTTTCACTTCATAATTACTTCAGATGCATAAAAGATAAAAATCATTATTATTTAGAAGAGTGAAAATGTCCTACACAAAATGTAAGCAATACATTTTATTCCAAGAAGTTTAAAATCAATATCCATTAATGAAACTAGCCCATGTGAAATTTCATTAACCCCTTTGATTTTTTATCAAAGTAAACAAAATGTTAATACAGGTGCAGTGAGATTGTCATAACTTCCAACTAGAAATGAATATAATTAAATAAGTATTTATATATCACATGATCACCATTTCTTAGGCTTACACATGCTGTTAATAACAGTAGCAAACTCTTCATACAGTAGTGCCACCAAGTGCAAGCCTTCATAATCAATGGAGGCAGGAAGATTTATGCATAAAATCCCTATCTAGTGCCTACTCATCCAATATCCCTAGACTAGTTTCTAGCTTTTGGCTTCCATTAGTGAGGAGCCTTAGAATCTAATGCAACCCTCCAGCAGTCACCTTTTTCATACTCGGGTTAACTATAAAAGCTAGGAGCCAATATGAAAACACAACGTTTTCAATCCAAGCTCATTTGCTTATATAGACATATAGATCTGAATTCAGTACAGTATCCATATATTTTGGCATCGTTAGTTTTTCAAAAACCACAATCACCATTAATTAACCTATAGCAGGATAGATATAAAACCATCAAAACATCATGATAACCATTTCATATGTTTACACACACTGTCGATAACAATAGAAAACTCTCCATATAGTAGTGCCACAAAGTATGCACAAACCTTCCTGCAATCATTAATTATGAAGGCTTGCACTTGGGGGCACTACTATATGGAGTTTGCTACTGTTGCATCTTAATTCCTTAAATTTTAATATATCATTGATAGCTGCTGCAATTATTCATATTTGGGATGAAAGACAATGGCAACTAATTTTTTTTATTACTCTCTCTTGTTAGTTAAAAAATTATTAGCAATAGAACTACCATTATTGTGCTACAATAATAAGAACTATCAACAGCAATCTAGTTATCAAATGTTTTACGGCTTCTGCTGGTTACAGTATCAATTAGGGCTCACTCTACAAAGCGAGAGGGAAATTTCCGTATTACATACTTTACTCCTTAATCAATGACATTGGCTTGAGAATTGATGACTATTGAAATTATGATCAACACCAGAACTCACTGGCTTATGATAGTGCTCTAAATAATATGTTAAAAATTATGAAGAGGTAATTGAAAATTTCTAAGCAAGTCTAGATTTTTTTTTTTGGCTAGGTGGCACATTAATTACGGATTGGTAATTGGATATTTAACTTTCTTTGATGAGTAAATGTCAGACAAGAGTAAATCTGGCCATAAAAAAAAAAAATCACAACTAGAGAGGGGGAGGGATACTCCTAAGACATTAAATCCATAAATAATTTTTATTTAAAAGTGATGATCACAGACAACCTTCCTTTGATACGATAACATAAATACATATTGGAAAAAAAAATATTGCACTTATTTCGCATATAATTTCAACTTTCGATACTTAAATAATTTTCAAAGTTATTTTATTCAATAAATAAATAAATCCAAATATATAATTGTATGTGTTTGTTTACAGGATAAAGCAATGAGTCAAATTTGTAATGCATATATATATAATTTCACGTGTTTGTTTATGGGCTAAATATTATATATGTTAAATTTGTAACAGACTAAATTGCTATTACAGATTTAACACATGCACACACATACGTATAAATAATAACTCAATTACAGTAAAAGCAAAGATTAAAAAGTTAGCCTAAACAATCGTGATTTGTAATTAAAATAGCTTAAATTAGTTTTCAATGCTAATGTAATCAGCTTTCTTACCAGCGCATTCCTCTCTATACAAAATCTTCATCCTCCCTATTAACAATAAACGCAGTATCTGCTCAACCCACTCATATGCCTGACACAATGCCCCTAGTTTTAAGTTCTACATGAATGCTTTTATAGGTGACACTTCTTAAGACAATGCTCACAGGTTCCTTCCTTATACGCAAAGTCAACGATTTTCATTGGTTACAACCGAAAAGTGATTTTAAAAAAATCTCCATTAAACATTTGAAAATATTATATACTGACTTGATTTCAGTTAATTAAAAAAAAAAACTTTAAAAATTCCAACAGTAGCAGAGTTCAAGTACAATAACATTCAGAGCGAACAACTGCTGCCCCAGATTTAGTTAAGTCCAAATAAAAAAAAAAATAACAAGTATAACAGTTTTTCTATTCCAATAACGGCAAAAAAATTAGATGAGGATGATAATAAAAACAGAAATAGCATTTTTATATATTATTAACAAGTTTTTTTTGCTCTCTTTTCCAATATTTTAATGACGCAAAATATTATTAACATAACAGTACTTTTATATATTAAATAAAATTGGAAAAAGTATTTGAAATTAAAAATAAAATTATATATAACCTAACACTTCACCAAGTTTTGGTAGTGGTATGAGTTTATAATTAAGGGGCAGAAATGTAATTCAAACAGATGATACCATAGTAACTGTTAATAAAGAGAGATAATCAAGGGCATGAAAGAGGATTATGAAGACTAAACCCATGTACTAAAATTAGGTGACTAAACCAGTAAGATAAAGGAAAATGAAAAAAAAATAAATAGTGATTATCAATTTAGTTATAAATGTTGGTAGTAATTAACTAGGATAGTAATCTCCATACATCTTTCAGTACTTAATAAAACTATATTGGAATATTAGAATGAAAAATATATAGAAAACTACCCCTTGCGATTTTTGAGGCACATATTATTACAAAGCCACAACTACTATGTTAGAATGGCTAAAGAGCCATTTGGGATTCAGGTGACATACAATCAAGTCATTCTTTGAGCTAGTTCAATCAATAAAAAATGCACACATAAAGGATGAATAAAATCTGGTTCACTAAACATAACTGAATTATATGAATCAGTACTGTGGAAAATATCTATAAATATTACTTAAAAACCTCTAGAAGAAAGTGGATATACTCAACAAAAATCGAAGATGTACTTCATTTGATCGACAACAACTACATCATAACAGCAAAATCTGATAATGAATACTATGGAATAAAAAATGCATGGCCAATGAAAACTAGCAAATACAGAAGAGAAAATATTAACGATTCATAGAAAAAGATCGAATATAATATATAAAAGATATGCCAATGCCATATTTTTATGTGCCCCCAAATATGCACAACTTACTGGAAAATGAATTATCATTGATACAGATAATAGAAAACAAAAATGATACATACAGCATAAAATATCTAGATATGATAATCCAAAGGAATAAAAACATCTTGCATTATAAAATCACTCAAAATAAAAGGTGCTATTCACCCTCAATCCAAAACATCAATGACATAAACTGGCAGGATTGCTTTGAAATATGAAGCTGATAAGAAAAGTAACATAGATGAGTAAATATTCAAGATCTATGTAGCCTGTACAACAAAAAAAATACTGATGAAAGAAATTTAAAAATTCAGTAAGAAAAATAAATAATGAGTCAAATGTAATATAACCCAAAACTAGTGAATAAAATAAAAATGATTTGAGAGCCAAAACATGTACGTTTCAAATTCTAAAATTCATCAAGCTTCAACACATTGATAAATAACATAAAAGACAGATTACCAAAGGAAGAGATCATGAAGATAACATATGAGGTTCAATGCAAAAATCCATTGTTCTGTCAAATACTACAGTAAATCAAGGCCCGACATCGCAATCAGAATAATGCAGTATAAATAGTTACATAAGTGCATCAAAAGTAACCTGAAATATAAGTTCATATTCTAGGACTATGAAAGAGAACACAGTCATAGTTCAATCCATAATCTTATGCATAGAATGCAATGACTGAAAATGGAAAGTAATAGAAGGCTGGTTCATAGTCAAGCACAAAAACCTGATAAGTAAAAGAGAAAACAGTATTTAAATAAATAAAGCAGTAATGTTTAAGAAACTAGAGAGTTATGATTATGATGCTCATTACCAAAAGTGTACTCGGCTAAATAAAATAAAGGAAAGAAAAAACTTGCTCGGTAAAGCATATACATATGCAGAGGCAAAATAATTACAATATTAGTAATTCATAATTTGTTTAGAATATAACTTCAAATGCAACACAGAATTTATAAAAAAAGAAATTGGTTTTAAAAAAAAATAGCCTTTGACAATATAAATTTGATAAAAAATGGTAAAAACAAAAATTAGATTATAAATATACAATTGTTAAAAAGATAAAGTGAGATATGATTATTTATTGAGAAATAAATCTATTAATCATATTATTAGAAGTGTAATATAATAAAGAAAATTTCAAAAGGGATTATGATAAATAAATTTTTTTTAAAAAAGTGAACTAACAATTTCTAAAAATTATGTCAGAGTTAACAGCATAGTTTTATGCATCTTAATGTTACAATTGTCCATTAAATTTTACAATATAGCTTTAAATATTAATATGTTAGAATATTGGCAGTAGCAAATAACTATGATGAGCATAATATTAAGCACTAGTACAGTGACAATCATGACAGTTGAAGATTTACATATGGATATCCAACCGAGGGTAGGAGATGCATAATACTGTTTCAATACACTTGATTCCTTAGCTGTTAAATATTAATGATTTTCCTAGAAACTTAGTCTTTCTTTATAAACTCCTGTGCCTTTAAAAAAATCCAAGTTATTGAAAACATAAATAATAAATGGAAATATTATATAACAATAGTAATATTTGATATATGTTTACAAAGTATTTTCTATATTACATTAAACATTTATTTATATATCAACACATCTTTAACCCTTCAGAGATTGCAAGTGATCTGAGAGATACAAGCAAACTCTTTTCTTAATATATATCAAAAGTAGAGGCCATGACTGATGTGCATTTGTAAGTGACTAACGTTAAGCCATAATGTTTAAACTGTAAGTGTGATTATAGCATGTATTTTGTAAGACCCAGAGATACTAAGATCTCTAAAAAGTCTCGGTATAATTGTGAAGATAATTTCTAGACTGTAACTGAAAATAAATTTTAAAAATCACATATTTTATAATATAAATACAACAAAGGCGAATTCTATTAATGAATGTTTTTATTAGATACATGTGACTTCTGATGAAATTTCTGCAAAACCAATGATCAATTTGCTGGATAGTTGCTCGGAGCCATATGACATTTGATAATCAAATATCAGGTTGTGCACAATAATGGCAATTAATTTTCTAAAGTGAGACTTTTTTACATTACTCCAGTGAGAATTGATTTTTTGGACTAAAAATTAGTCTGACCACCTTCACTTTTTAAAATAGTAATATATAATGTTTAGCAATTAATGCTCATCTTTTTTGTGTGTGTTTTGCAATAACATTTAATAATATTTAAGTAAATAATAAATAAATAAGTTAATGGTAAAGGACTTCTATTTTATTAGGGAAAAATATGGATCATGAATTAAATAAAGCAATTGAAGTATACATCAATTAGATGTATTAATAATTTATGAGTATTTACTGGAGAGTTTTATATATATATTCAAGATTAAATAAAAAATGTTAAAAGTCAGATCATGAAAATTGAAATATTTCTCATAATTTGGTCCCAGTTTAAAAGTTTCCAGAATATCATCAATTGTGAAATTAATGAGACTGCTCTTGTGGCCAAGATATTTACAGTTTGGAAGTACCTACTAGTGTTAAAATAGTCTTCACTGCTTCTGAAGCAATTGAGTTCCATTCTACATTTGAGTTAAATGTTTTAGCTAATAAATAATCAATTGAATTGCTATATGTCAATTTTCGCAAAGATAGATTGATTATTATAAATATATTTAGACTAGAAAATCACAGATAAAAAATTTAAATGGTTCATAATCAAATCAATGACACCTTATGGATTAAGTTATAGAAAAATATCTGAATATAAAAGAAACAACTTATAGACACAGATAAATAATAGATTATGTTTTTTAAGTTAAAATAAGCAGTATTTAACAAAGGTTATACACCAGACATGCTAGCAGAAAAAATTTAAAATAGCCTTAAATAATCTTTTTTTATGTGTTTTAACTTTAGTTGCACTTTTAAACAAAAAAAAAATTATTCTCGATTTTAATTTTACATTTTCTATAAATTTAATTAAAAGCAGAAATTAAAAAAAAAAAATATCATTTTTGTAAATAAAAAAAGAATAGTAATAAACAGAAATAAGGTATCAAAACAAGACTAAGCTTTCAGGTTAAAAAATAAATTCGATAGGGAAAAAATTATTTTCTAAAAAATCTGTATATTCAATACAAATTTTCTTAAAGCATAAGTTTAAATAATGAAAATCCACATTTTAATTACAAAAACAAAATAAAATTTTTGACAGTATTTCCGATTTAACAAGTCACACTTATCAAGAAACAAATATTTAATAATTTTACAAAAAACAATAAATAGATAAATAAAGTGTACACTTACTTTTCTTTTTATGCACTGCACAAGCATAAAAATATACATTTGCTTCTTAACATATAACTATAATCTTAACTTTTTTGATCACTTTAGCTGCTGATGTCTAGGTGCTTAAGTTAAAATTCAAATTTTACGATTAGAATGATTAAAATTATTGAAAACCTTTCTTTTAATTAAAGATTATATTGTCAACTGATTGAAACAGATTACTGCCAGTGAAATAAATTATGATCATTTGCAGCACTAACACATTTATATGAAATATATTTAGGTGTTAAACATTAAAATTGCTAATTTGATTTTCAAGTTGATTGTGTTTCTAAGGCATAAAATTCTCCTAAGTGTAGAGTAGATGTAATAAACACTGTATATTTTGTAATCTCAAGATACTCTTTAAACTTAAGCTATAGAATGCCTGAAATCTCCCATTGATGCAGAAATCTGCAATAAAAAATTTCAATAGTTAAAAACATTCAATGAAAATTTAATTTTTAAAGAATTTCATATCTGAAAAACTGTTCAACTATATTAGCTGAAATAATTATGAGGCTCAGTATTTAACATGACTGCACTTTGGAAATGGCGCTAATAGTTCTCCCACTTTAAATCACTATTTTATGATTATTTGTAATGACATTTCTGTAGGTTTTAATTCAAAATGGCAAAACTACAATGAAATAAATATTGAATATTAATTTTTTAAAAAAATCTTTAGCAGTCAGTATTTTAGTATCCAGTACAAATCAAAGTGTGTTTAGTCCAGTTTTCATGTGCCTAATCTTGCTTCCATATGTTTGTTTGTTCTCCAGTTTGTGAGATTATTATTACTTCAAGGAAATTTTTGAAATAACAAAAAAAAACATGATGCTCTGAATTTATCAAATATTTCAGATTATTTTTATGTAATAATTGTACAATTATTTAATATCAAAAGACTATATATATACTTTGATTTTATTCACATTTTATTTTTAAGGCTAGAAATTAATAAATTTGATAATGCTGTCAAAGAAAATCATGGCTGGTATAATAAGCATGCTTTATAAAACCAAGATTGTTAGTTTACCAACATCATGACAAGATCCCTAGATATTCTAAAAATTATACCTGCAATTTTAATATTTTATAAAAGAATTTTGTAGATTTATCAATGCTTCAGATTTGTTTCCATTTTAAAAATAAATTTCAGTCAATAAATTTTTCATTAATTTTTCTTGAATTGCAATGCCTGATACCTTTTCTTTCCACCAGGCAATGCTGAAAAAAAACTTTTGTTCTCGTTATGTCTCATATTTTCAATATTTTTAAATTCTGAATAATTTTTTAGAATTTTTTCATTTGTAAAAATAAATTTTTAAAAAATCAAGTTCAATTTATTGAGTTTTAGTATAAAGGTTTTATCAAACGAAAGATTGAACATTGCCACCAGGGTTAACAATAGAAAATTTTAACCCATTAGAGTTAAGATTTTATTGAAAATATTGTGCCTAGATGTAGGTAGAGTCAATATACCAAGAGAAGAGAAGCAAATTTTTCATTAGGGAAATTATAGCTTTTTTTGATTGTGTTACAAAAAATGGTTGTTGTGACTTACACCCAATGTGGCAATTTGATGGCGTTGTTGCTTGTAAAAATAATGAAATGTAACGTTACCAGGCCAATAATTTTTTGCTTTCTTCTCCGATAATTTTTCAAAAAATTTACGAAACATTATTTTAGAAATTACATTTTTAATTACATTATACATTTTACTAACAAATAACATTTTCTAAATTACAATTTATAATTACATACTTGCACTCATATGAGCAAATAAAGCTTTCAGCACATAGTGCTGGAATGTGTGGGGAGGATCTGATTGTTTTCAGATCCAAAGGATCAGACAATACATGAACTCATATAAGCAAACAAAAGCTTTCAGCGCATAGTGCTGAAATGTGTGTGTGTGTGGGGGGGGATCCGATGATTTGCAGATCTGAAGGATTAGACAATACATGCATTTGTATGAGCAAACCAAGCTTTCAGCATGCAGTGCTGTAATGTGCAGGGGAGGGGGATCCGATGGTTGCAGATATGAATCCTTTCAGTGTGTAGTACTCTCGTAGCTGTTCTTCCGCAAACATGCCTTTTTGTGTGACTTATGGGTAATGATTCTGGGACCTACCCTTTTGCAATTTATTTTAACCTTCCAACATGTGTAGGGAAACATGGCAACAGGATTACAATTATTAGTACATAGTACTATGTCAGATAAGTTTGAAGATCATTACATAGAATGCACATTAAAACACTCATGGCCAGTTGAATTCCATACACCCTCACATCGTATGGTAATGATCCGTGAAGTGTGTGCTATTTCCATAGTGATGACAAGCACATTAGTGGGACATAATATTTGTGTGTAATGCCATATTTAGGCCTGCTAATGGCTAATATGAACAAAACTGTTCTGTAGGCTGTAACTTAGGCTGCGTAAATAGCATATTTCTGTCCTTTGCACAGAAACAACACCATCGAGTGGCCACATTAAGCGTAGGTCACAACTACCCAAAAAATATATATTTAAAATTTTTTTGAATAATTTTATTGTTGTTGTTTTTTTAATTTGAAAGTTAAATCTCATTATTTTAAAGATTATTTTCATTTTAGAATTTATAACTTCGATTACATTTATCCAAAGCATAAGGAAAAGAAAACTGAAATAATTTGTTTATTGATCATATTACTGCTTAAGAAAGGTACTTTATTTTTAAGATTTAGTTATTTAAATTTAGGCTTTTAATGAAATTTAACTAAAACAAAATTTTGATATTTATCTATTTTTAATTAAAAAATACAACTGAAATAATAAAAATAAAATCATGAATATATTTTAAAACAAACACCTAACCAGCTAAGAAAAAATTTAAAAAATCCTTATTAGTTCTGAGACAATGATTATTTTAATAACTCAAATTAAAACTTATGTGACATTCTTCCCTTGGAAGTTCATAAGTAATATAAAGATTGATGGATTAAAATTGCACAGAAGGTACACATGATTTGCTAAACATAACATATAGATCTGATGCATTGAGAGAAATATAAATTTGAAATATGACACATTTCTTAAATGAAGGCATTGTTTTATAATGATAATATTTTGATTATATGGAAGAAATATGTTAAGCATCTTCAAATAGTGAATGATTGAATTTAATGACATACTGACCAACTCATTTACATTTGGAGATATATGCAGTTTTCTGAGGCTAGAACAGATGTTTGTAATCTTAAAATTGGAAAGTGTTGTGATTTTTAATGTGATGCCTGGAAAAGTTTTAAAATATGGAAATAATAAGATAAATTCAATATTTATTGAATTTTTTTAGAAATATAAAGACGTGTGAAATTATATATCAGGTCTTAAAGTTGCTTCTACTTTATCAATTTATATATAGATAAGGAGATAGAAAAGACTGCAATTATTATAAAATATCACTGTTATTATCCTGCAAAATTATTTTAAAGGATTTTACAGAATAAATTACTTCCAATTATAGACAAGTAGTTACCAGAAACTCTGTATTTTTAAACATTAAATGAAGAATCAATACAGATGTGATTTTTGTTGCCAGACATGCCAAAAAAAAATATTACAAGCAAAGACGACATATATTGCTTTTACTGTTTTGTAAAAGATTTAATTGAATCCAAATAATTTGCAGCAATATTTGTAAATAGTTGGTTATCCTCAGAAGTTTATTTATAATATAAATGTTACATAGTTGACCATTATTATTGATGATGGAAAATCTGATACAATTAAAATGAAAATTAGAATCAGACAGAGTTTGTATTCAAGCTCTATACAATGATCTTTGCAACTGATTTGGTCAAAAAGCATTAAAATGCAGTATAGGTTTGATAGTAGCAACCTTCAGAAAATATAGCTTCCATATCATTTTAATCGGTTTTGGCAGATTGTGTATCAAATTAAACATTAAAAAAACATCTGAGAGGATAATAATAAATAAGTTTATACATAGTAAATATTGTATTATAAATAACTTGTAGTAAGAAATCTATTGAGGATCTCTCTGTCTATGACCTTAGATCAATTTATATATATATAGGAACCATCTTGAGGAAGGCCTTTAATCAAAAACAACAGTTCTTAAATTTTATTGACTTTTACTGTCTACTCCCAAAAATATATTTTCATAACTGTTATATCCAACTCTGCAGATCGAATATACAACAATTATTTTATCATGGATCTCAAGTAGTAGATACAAGAGATTTGCAAGTTGGGATTTCTAATTATTTATATATTGTTCTTTATTATAACAGTTAAAGTTAGTATAGGGATACAATTCTAATATATTAGATAATTATTCATCAAAAATAGAAGTAAATGAAGTCCATTATTACACATAAATTATAATAAAAAAATTATATATTTATATATAACGGCTTTATAAAACATATATATTAACAAAAAGCCTTTTTTGGCATTATACTCTAATGAAATGCTAAATATCCATTATAAACATAATGCGATCCGATGCACTATAGCTTCCCCTTTATCGGAATCTCTCAGCCACTATGTCCAGAGAAATCTGGTAGACACCTTACTATTTTCCCATTGCATTCCCCACCCTATGTTTTTCCCATATTTTTCTCTATCCTGCTCCATCCCATTTCCACAAGATCATCTTTGTCAACTCTATGGCCTTTATAGCTAGAACTCCCTTATCTTTTTCCAAACCCAGCATAAAAACCAAGAACCCACTTTCTGTTTAATCACTTTATTCAACTAAATTATTTGTACTCTTTGTGCTTGTAAGCATTTACATTCAATTAATAGATGCCTAATATTTTCCATGCCTTCCTTATACAAATTGCAAAGTAAATCACTCACATTTCCTCCATTTATGTGTATATTCCCTTGTTACTAATGATCCTCCTGTTCAAGATTGAAACAGTAAACTAGTTTTCTTACTATTATCACAAACTAACTCACACCCAATATTATTTACTTTTTATATATATTTAAACTCTTTTTATTCTCCATACTAACTCTCTATCTCTTCAACTCATTTTTAATAATACATCTATTTTTCTATCCCATTCTTTGCCACTATAACACTCAACAATTCTCCTAACACAATCATCCCATCTTTGTACAAATATACTGATGTAAGTCTTTATCTAATCTGCATATCACCTTTCACATCCATCTTGTTGCCTGTCCTTTACTTGTAACTCAATTAAATACTATTTTGACTATTCTCTCACTATCCATAAATTGCAATCTGCCAAACATTTTCATTTTGCTTTTTGCATCTCTCATATAAAAACTTGACTATCCCATTTCTCCTTGAATTGCTTCCTTTGCCATCCACACATGTGCATCTAATGCATTACTTCCTACTTCTCTTTGTACTTTTTTAAGTAATCGAATACCCCTTTACTAACACATAAAGTATCATTACCATGAGTTAACTCTGCTACTGCCACTCCCATCCAAACTAATTATATAATACAATACACAAAACAAATAAAAACATTCTTTAAATAACTTCATATATATTACCTTATTATATAACTTTCCATTCATTTTTAATTGATCAATTATTAATTGCATTTATTTAAGTTTTATAAATATTCATACAATTACTTATGTTATACTTAATACAATGTTTCATATGTTTGTCTTCTTTTTCGATCTTTAATGGTTTAATATTTTTATAGCAACTACTTTATGTCCATTTGTTTAGTGAATGTATAAAACAAATTCATCATATCTCCTATTAATTGTATTGTTATGTTCTCTGACAGATCCTGCATTTAAGTGTTACATTGTATAACTATTGAAATTTATATTACAATTCTTACAATTAATTTTATATATACCTTTTTTTATATTTTACATTGTCTTTTTATTTTATAATTGTGCATTAATTTTTCCAGCCTTTTATTATTTTTACCATTGAATATTTACATGATTATCAGGATAAATTTTGTTCTCTATTAATGTATTATAAATTTGGTGATAATATGGAAGTTTGATCCATTTTTTAATCCAAATTATTGTTACCATCATCATTATAATGATTTTGCAAAGAAATGTTACTATTTATTATAGATTTTTTATGAATAAAAAGTATATTTTTAATAATTTTAAGAATATATCCATACTCTTTATATAATTCAATAAACTGTTTTTTTTATTATAAAAGCTGTATCATTTTTATACTTAATAATTTTTTGTTTCCATGCTTCTTGTGAGTTTATAAGAATATATTTTTTTAATTTATCTTCTTAAATAAAGTGTTTTAATATAATTTTGTTATCTATAAATATAGGGGATTTGAACTCAGATTTTCAAGCACCCTTCAACTAACCACCACATCTCATACAACTGATACATATGACCACACACGTTGAAAAGATAAATAATCACCAATATACGTATTTCATGCTAACCCAGCACTCATCAGTTGGTCCAGATTATCATCTCCCACACATATATAAAATCAGTACTCAGTTTATATTAAAACAGCAAATCTCAATACTTTAATGGACAGGCTTCAATCTATTCCAACCTCCAACTTTTCAGCCATCCATATCATTGAAAATCTGAGCACTGATTATATATATATGTGTGGGAGATGATAATCTTGATCAACTGAAGAGTACTGGTTTAGCATGAAATATATATATATTGGTGATTATTTATCTTTTCTACATGTGTGTGGTCATGTGTATCAGTTGTATGAGATAGTGTGGATAATTGAAGGGTGCTTGAAAATCTGAGTTCAAATCCCCTATATTTACAATTAAGCTCCAGGTTTGTGAAGAGTGCCTGGTTTTCAAATATTTTTATCATTATGTGAATTTCTATATTTAGATATTTAATTTTATCTTCAAATTCTACTTTTGTATATATTACATTACTCACATAGCTCTTTTATTATCAATTAATAAAATATCATTTATGTATCTAAAATAATACATTATTTCTTGACTAATTATTCTTTTTTTAAATTTATATACTAAGGTAGTATATATATATAATTGTATAAAGCAAATTTTTATATTATATAGTTAATTGATTCAACTTTTAATAAATTTATTATAACAATCTTGATTGCTGTATCATAATTTTATTTTGTTTTATTCATGTCTTATTTTATTCATCTTATTTTTATTTCTATTATAAAATTGTAGCTAATGCTCTGTGTGTAATAATAGGTTAATGTTAAAAATAGATGTTCAACATTTAATAAGGATATAAAATCAAGCGCTGAAATAAATTTTTTATGTATAATTATTTATATAATATATATATTTGCAAAAAAATCAAGTCATACATCATGTGACTTAATTTAATAAGCTTGTATTAACAAATGTGATATAATGAGGCTATGACAATGTTATATTGCTAAAGCTGTTAACATATGGTTGACCTGAACTTAGTTCAGCCCCATATGGCTATTTAAGTTAGATAGCTGGATTTGAAAACATAAAGATGTCTGAAAATTTCAGCTTTTCTACTTAATAGTTAATTATTAGATAAATGCTGGACTTGAGCTTTTTTAGATCTAATGTCTGAATATCCTGGCACATCACTGAGGAAAGCCAAAAGCTAGAAACCGGTCTGGGGGTAGGGATATTCGGAAAAGTTTGTTAAGACTTCATTATATAATCAATATTAATGATCAACTGACCTTTTCTCAGTGCCTAAACCTACTTTCACATTATTAGAGCCAGCCTTCTCTGGGTTATCCCTTTCCTTCATTGTGGGTTTTGACAATTATTCCTCTTGAAACATCTGGCTTGTCTTATCTTTCTTGGTAACTATTTTTTTATATATTGTGAGTGTCCTATCGTACCACCTAATTGATTAAAGTGCTTTATTATCCAGTAATTAAATCTGACATCAATCATTATTATTTACTGTTACTTATCTTTTACTTTAATCAGATTGGCTTTTAGCATTTGTTATCTGGTTTACTGATTATTTTTAAAAAATAATCATTCTTCTCTGTAATTAAATATATTCTAATTACCTTAATCCTGTCACCTTCAAAATTTATTTTATAATAAGTTTCATAGCTCGTATTGAAACAGTCAGGTCTATCTATCAGCCTGTTTCACCTACTATACTCTATAGTAGTATTTTTTTTTCTCTAGCTATATACCAAGTCCGTGTATATCAGGTTAAATTTAAACTTCATTATTGTAATGATCATGTGTGTGTGTATATAATAATGTACTTTGTTCAATGCTTATAATTATGTATAATAAATCAGTGTATATGCACGTATGTAATATTATTTTTTTATAAATATAAACCTTACTGAGTGTGTAACAAAGAACCTACATATATGCAGAAGTTAATAATGTTATAGATTTAAAAGCATTATAAACTTTGTTTTATTTTAAATTTCATTATAGAGTTAATGTAGAAATTATATTACTTCGTATATAAAGATAAATTGTGGTTAAACGTGTTACACATAGGTAAGATGTTTACGACTTTTAAAACCAATTTGTAATAATAATAAAAAAAAAACAGATGTGATTAAAAGTCGTCCATTCACTTAGTCTTGATCTAAGAAGGTAGAAGCGAAATGATTTTAAATTAGAATCACATTAACTATTGGTCAAGAGTGGAGGAACCAATTTTAAAAGGGATGAGAAATCAATAAATCAGTGGGAATCCCTCGTTTTATTAAAAATATATGGCAACAGATGAAGACAGTAAAACTTAGTAAACAAGTTGGGTGGTCGAAAGAAGGGGGGAGGAAGAATATATATATAAACTCTGTTCAGCCATGTTGAGGTTACTTACAGCTAAATTCTAATTCAAAGATTTTCCACTATTGTTGCTGAAGTTTAGTTTTGACAAGTCTACTATAATGGGAACTCGTGAGTAGTCTGGCAAAAGGTTTGCCATCCGGAACCTGAAAGCTGATCTATAAGATGCGGAGATGTAAAAAGAATCGGTAGTCCAGTTGCTGAAGAAATGGAGATGCGAGCCAAGTTGCAAGTAGCCTATAAGTTATAGTGGTAACCTATTCCTGCAGACCTTAAAATATTTTAAACTAAACCTAAACTCGTAAAGCTAGCTAACTGAATGTAAGTGGCCACTTTATTAAATTAACCTATTTAACTCATCAAATATTAAGTTATAAATTTAAACTAAATGTAACTTTTGTTTTATCTTTTAATTTGTAAGTCTTGCCTAATTTAACTTAAACTATGAGCAAGTAAAGCCAAATTCTAATTTAATCAATGTGAATAAATAATGTATTAGTTATTAATTGTCTTTCTTTTAAATTAAGTCTATGCCGATATTAGTTAAATTATGTATTTGTTTGTGCTATGTTTTCCAGAACGAAGTTTGCTAACATAAAACAATTAGTGAGAAATGATTAGATGTTCTCATGATTGTTTAACTGCTTGTTTATTAACACCCGTACTAAACTCCCTTCTGAAAAGAGTAAATGTAACATCTATTTGATATATATAGTTAAGCCGTTACAGATGCTTAAAGATAGATTTGCTTTAAGTAAACTATTTTGTTAAAATTTAACAGAGGTGAGAAAATATAGCATAGTATTCGTATTTAATCTTTTAATGTTCTCCAAATATGCTGTAATCCTTTTTTAACTTTATATAAACATCTATATAGATAGCTTAACAGACTAGATTCCTTATATTCCTTTAGTAGCATAATTATAGATGCTATTTTATGAACTGGCTCATGGTGTTTTCATGGAATGAAACTATAATGTTTTGCATGGCGAATGTGTCTTGGGAAGCACATATGTGCCATACTTCTTGCTGTATTTATTGTATTAAATGGGCTTGGTTTACAGTCAACCCATTTCGTTAGTTCAGACAGCTCTCTTTTTAAAATGGGCTTTAATTTTAAGGGCCATCCTATTATCTTTATTCAAGACTGGAGTACATGAATCTAGATATTTTATTAGCTGTTCCGATCACCCAGACTAAATGTCTCTTATTCACAGCAAGTAGTGCACTCCACGGGAACTGATTACCTGGTAATGAATCCCATGATCAAGCGCATTCGAGATGCACAGACTCAGATTATATATTTGTATAAATGCAATAGTATCTGAAGTCAAACTACTACCCACCAGTTCATCCCTCCATAAGTAAATATTTTAGCTTTGATCAGAACTCGAATCTAGTTTCATAAGTCTATTATCTGTATAGATAAATGTTTAGCTTACTAAAATGATATCAGTTATAATTCATAAAAATCATCTCTGCAAACTAACGAGTGCAAATCTATTACTCTATAACATAGCATAATTAAGGCATAGAAACATGGATCAAAAGTGGATAAATGTTCAAAATTGTAATAACAAATATTCACTTGAACAGCTTGTAACTCATAATATCATCCTCATCTGAGAGTGAGATAAAATTCACGTACTCACCTGCGAGAGATAAAATTCACACTCACCTGCGGGTGAGATAATTTCACGTATTGCATTTAACCTAATATCATTCTCACCTGCGAGTGAGACAATTTCACATATTGTATTTAACATAACCTCATCCTCACCTGTGAGTGAGATAATTTCACGTATTGCATTTCACATTGTTTTATTTTTATTGTCTTAAATTTAGCTTATATTAAATTTTGTTTAAATATAGTTGCACCTAGTGTCTCATTTTTTGCTCATAAACCAATTATTAATTAGCCATTATTATTTAAAAATCACAACCAGATTTATTGATATCTATTTATGGGTCAGATCTCTATATAGCTATACTTTATGTTAGTCTCATGTCCCACCATTGTTCTACTGCCGGCATGGTGATTAAAGTAATACGAATGTAGCTTCATATATGTCATCCGTAAGATGGTAAATCTCTGAGCGTTGGTAAAGTAACTGGGATGAGATTGGATTCGAGGTCTCAACAACCTCACTTCGATCAGCCTTGGGATAATTTACTAAAACTCTGGCTTTTGTTGCGTGAATGCACAGATATTATTTAGTATAGTAACTACACTATGTTAATATACAGACTTCAATTAATTATGTACTATCCCTCCCCCCAAGGTAAACAAACAAAAATGTAAAAAAAATAAACAAAATAAATTTAATACGTTTTACAATATTTGAGCAACCATTTCTCCATCTCTGAACACCCTATGCAATTATGTTTAAAAAATAAAATTTGTAAATAAATTTTACAATATGCCATCAGCCATTTTTCCATGACAGATGCCATACAAGATTATGTTTATTAATAAAATTTCATCAGTTTATATTGAAACATATACATTTTATTCTTTATTATCCTTTTCAAATTTTATGTAGCATTTTGTGAAATAAAATTTTAGAATGTACTTTAAGTTTGATACTGACTTAAAAAGCATTAAAACGATGAGAGATATTAGTTTCTTAGGAACAAGAGCACTATTATATTTCTATAGGAGAAAAAAAGTTATTGAGGAAAAAAAAACAATATTGCTTAGGCTGTATTTAATTGAGATGAAAATTGGACATTTGGCTACTTACTTTGTTTAAAAAATAATGGTAAAATAAGTTTTATTTTATTTTTACTTTTCCATTGAATGAGTGAATACACAATAAAATATATATGTAAATGTGTCCCCTCAATTTATTATTAATAACTATATTATTTTTTCTTAAAAGTTTTGTTTATAGTATTATTTTAATTTATATATAACATTCAACCATGTGTTAGAATATATTTGTAAAAACTTTAATATTTGTCTTAATATTAAGCATACAAACGCATATATAATTCGACTATATATAAATAAATCAAATCAAATAAATAAATGACAAACTTTTAATTTATGTATGCATACTACACTTATAAAAAAGCATCTATATTAGATATTTGTGTGTTGAAAAGTACTATACACTTGCAATTTAATAAACAATACATATTCTATTCTAATCAAAGTTTGTCAATAAAACGGGAGACTCGGAACAAAATATAGTGGATTCACAGCTCCACTGTATATGTAAAAGATATTTAATTCTTTTCTAGAATACTGATTTTAAAAATTGGAGTAGGGTTAAAATTACTGTAAAAATATGCACTTGTATGTATATTTTACATTCATTCATGTAAAATAAAATAAAATTTATTTCTTTGTTTTAAATTAAAATATATCTAATATTAAATCTATAAAAATTGATTAAATTTCTGTAATATTGAAAACAGATAAATAAGACTGTAAACAGGTTTGTTACTTTAAAATTTACTGTATTTATCAGATTATCTATAATACATGCATGTAGGTTTTAATAATAACAACTGGCTTGTTCCCTTTGAAAAACATATTTCTTGTCTTGTTTTTTTTTTTTCATGTGTCAAAGCATTGGCAGGGAAGCGAACCCGGGACAACTGCTCGTAAGGCAGCTATGCTGACCACTCAGCCATCATTTGTTTTTATAACATTGAGATGAAAAATTTATTTTCAAATAAACAAGAGATTAATTTAAAAAGTGATTTCTAGATATATTCTTATACTGAGAGAGCAGTAGCAGTCCTAGAAGTAGATAAAGGTATAGACATGAAACTTCCAATTAGAAAAAAATTGAAAGGAAGTTTCTAATCATTATTATATATCTTTGCTGATGAAATAGAAATATTAACTATTGCTGTTGATTTTAATATTATGTCCAACTAAATTAAAACTTCTTTTTGGATAATTCATGTAACTAAAAATCATCATCATCATCCAACAAATCATTTTAAGCTTCCAGAAACTTCAAGAGAACTGAAAACTACTTGGCAACTACATGCAATGTATACATGTCAAATCAACTTAAAATACAAATAGTCTATGGATATAAAAAGGAATTGATAATACAGAGAAATGGATCCATTGAGGACCCAGACAGTTTATGATGCACAAAACTTTGTCCCAGAAAGAAGTGTTTCCAAATCACGTACTTGTAAATAGGATAGATATATAAAACTAGCTATTCTTATAGTTTATTAAATTATATTAATTATTCAAAATGTTGTTTTGTGAATTTTATTCTTTGTTGTCTATTCAATTTTTCCTCTATACAATTGTGTGATCGCAATATCATTTAATCTCTCAACTTAATTCAAGAAAAACTCCAATAATGCAACTAACAAAAAAAAAAAAAGATGTTATAATTTTGAAACTAATCAAATTCAAAAGGCTTGAATTTGTGAGACATCAGGAATAATTAATTTTATTCCTATTAAAAAAAAATTTTTTTGTGTGAAAAAAAAGGCTTGTAATCATAATTACAATGCAATCACAATTTACTGTTACATAAATTGACTTAACACATGTAAAATTGGTACAATATAGTTAATTACAAAATGTATATATATAATATATTCATTATTATTTATATAATAACCCGACTTTGCATAAAATTACAGAGTTCATAAATATAAAACACATATTAACAGTCCACACTTATCTATACCATAAATCTTCAAATTGCTTTGATAACAGAGGTAGATGAGCTCAGGCTATTATCAATTGCTGTATATATACTAAAGAAACACCAATAATGATATTTTTTTTGCCCTATAAATCAGGCAGTAAGAAATCGCATTAAATAGATTTCTTTTGAGTGTGTGTGTGTGTGGGGGGGGGGTTGACAATTTTCTGTAAAGATTTAAGAAGTTACTTTTTTTTTTTTTGCTTTAATCAGTAGAGATATCCTTCTCCTATGGCCAAATTATTCCAATGCATTAAAAAAATTAGGATTATAACAGAAGTCCTTCAATTCAGCATTGAATAAAATTAACCAAATTGTTAGTATATGTCATTTATGAAGAACATGGATGCATCAATGTATTATATAAAAATTCAATAACAACAAACCATTTGAATTTACAGCACCAATATCTCTTTTTGCCAATGTCTCCTTTCTGTACTAACATATCTGTTAAAATCTGTCAAGAAGAAAAATTGGCTCTTTTAATAGTATTGCTGTAATGCTATCCAACGTGGAATAATAGCTTTCCTTTTTTTTAATTCTCAAACTTGAAATATATTACCACCTATACTTACATGTATTAACATTATTAACCTGTTGGAGCTGAATTCCAACTTGACATTTATTATCAGTTTCACGAACTTGTATGACATTACTGATGCAAGATTGATTCAGATTAGTGATATACTGTCATATATTCTGACCTATAATAATATTATTAAACAGATAGAAACTGGACTCAGATTTCAGATTTATTATTACCATCTTAGCTTATATAAACAGTATTAAAATTATGAGAATATAGTCTTAATCTTGAGATTTATTAAAATATTCACAACTTTTGTGCTAAATTTTAATCTGATGAGAGTTGGATTCAAACTTGAGATTTGATATCATTAATTCTTATTAACATTATTAATTTTGTGGAATCTGGCGTAAAACTAAAGATTTATCATTATCTTTACTAATTCTAATAACATTACTAATTTGACAGTTGCTGCTCCCAATTTTGAGATTTATTATCATTTCCAGTAACTTATATTAACATTATTAATCTGATGTAAACTGGACTCAATCTTAATATATATTATTATGTCATAACTTTTATTACACTTTTTTTCTGAAAATATCTGGAATTAATCTTGTGATTGATTATAATCTACCTTAATTTGCATAAAAATTATTAATATCATTTGAGCTTTACTCAAACTTGAAATTTATTATCACTTCCTGCTCTGAATCATGCTAAATATGGTCACACATATAATTAGATTATTTTTCTGTACAAATATATTAATTAATTGATGAAATACGTTATATATAAACTAATATTTTCTCACAACAGGATACTTGATAAGTGATGTTTAAAATATATCTTATTGCGTGACATACTTTTGATTAAAAATTTTACATATTCAAGTTTGTGCACATATACACATACACATGCATAAATTTATGTATATCCCTTTCTTGCATACACACACATGTAATTATTGGTTATATTAATTCTCATATTTTACATATATATATTTTAAAAAAACACAGATTCACTTAAAATTAAAATGATCCGAACCATAAATATCTCAATACAAGAATAATAACCATTACTTATATTTATTATCAGTAATTAAAAAAGAGAGAGAGAGATCAATAAAATGTTCCATTATGGTTTTATTTTTTACATATTTGTGCTTTCAGTAACTTAGTTGTATGTACTATTAAAATGACACACTAGAAATATTTATAGAGCTCCAATTTTAATAACAGATTGCAAACAAGAAGAGGATTTTGTCAGGTGTCCAAGGTAACTAGTCTTCCAAATATTGATCAGTAAAAGGCTCTATCTAGCTACACTTAGATAGAGGATAAAAAAATAAAAATAAAAAACATCATCAGTTGGTAGTCTAGTGATGATAAATTTTATATAACAAAAATAAACTCAATACAATCTAATCCCAAACAAATATATTTATAAATAAATTCTAATATAGAATCAATACTATAAGAATTAAAAATTACTATAATTTGAGATTTGTTCACATTTAGATCTCTTTGCTGTAAATGCATATACAGGAATACAAAACGTACTTACTATTTTCAAGACAAAAAATAAATTAAAAAATCTTTAAATTATTTAAATTTACTAGACTTCAAACTTGATCAACGTGTAAAAAATTAAATCAAATAATTAAATAAGATACTTCAACAAATCTTCTTTATTACTAATTAAACACATCGGACAGAACTTGGTAGGAAATTCCATAAATAAGAACATTTATGTAAATAATTCTCTACTCATATATGAATCACTGATGTACAAAAAAAAAAAAAAATGCTAGAAACAAAGCATATTTTTAATTAATACAAATTATGTCTTTGGTTTGAAACGCTGCAACGGATAATCAATTAGTACAGTATTTAAAATTAAAAATAAAAGCATTTTAAAAAGAATTTAATATAACTTTTTAAATTTACTATTATTTTACACACCAATTTACTGTAAACAAAAATTAAAAGTTTGACATCCCAAAAATACACAAAATTTATTTTTATAACGAGTTATTTATTTATTAATCTAGTGCTGTGTTTTTAATTTGTAACGATCATTAAGGGATCACCCTCTATGCATGCACTATATAGATTTAAACACTTCAGGAATACTCTCCTTATTTTTTCAAGACTTTATCTTGTGTTTAGAAAGGAGAGAATTCCTGAAGTGTTTAAATCTACACAGTGCATGTGTGTATGTAGTTATTATTCTCAAATGTGTAATTTAAATGCTTTAACTTAATAATAACACATCAATTCAAATTAAATAATTCTTTTATCCTAATATACAACAAAACAAGCAGCTCTTCGTATGATTACTAAATGATAATGGATTTAAATCTTGACTCCAAGATCACTTTCACATGATTGTTCAACTATATGAGCAACATTATGAATCACATCTCAGTCAATCATTTCAACCTTTTGTGGTTGTTCTCTTTTTCTTTAAATGCATTACTGAATTGTTCTATTTTTGTTTTGTTAGTTATTTTTGTTATATCTAATTGTGTAACTTTTTAAATTGTACATTAGGTAGACTTTATTATTATTATTTTTTTTTTCATATGTCAAAATGCGTTGATCGGGAAGCGAACCTGGGCCAGCTGCTTGGAAGGCAGCTATGCTAACCGCTAGGCAACCAATGCTTGACATAGACTTTATTATTGAATAAGTTTCAGCTATCCATGGAAAAAGTTGAAATCAAATGTGACAAAGAAACAATTGCTGCATGTTTGCTGTAGTTTTTAAGGAAATATTTGACTTAAGTTGCAATTTCTTTATGTTTTATCACCTCGGAAACCTCAATTTTACAAGATCTTTGCCATAACAGTTTTAAAAACGATCTATTATACCTTTAAGATGATAAAAATACAGTAATAAAATTTCACTGAAAGTCTTCAAACAAAAAAAGTATTTTATAATGAAGTTAAGCAGAAGAAATAGATCCCATTTCCACTGTAAAGATTATCTCAAAAATATTCTAAAAGTGCAATTTTGATTGTTTTCATTGGGAAGATACAACTGAGAGCTACAATTACAATGCAGAAATAAAAAATAACATTACAAAATATTAAATCAATAGTATAAATTTATTTATTTGTACAATCATCATTAAATCTTAGTTAATTTTTACTCTTTATTTATCTCAGCCTTTTTATATATATTCCATAATTAGAACAGCCAATTATGATATTGAATGATTTTCACTCTGTTATTCAATCTTTTTAATCAATTCTAAAATCTTCTCTAATTTAATTTATAAGTGTGGTATGAAGTATTGTCAAAACTGCAACATATAAGTCACTGAGTAATTTTCCACTTCAATTTGCACAATTCAATAAATATATTTATTAATATTTGCTTTCTGCCAAATTTCTGATGCAATTTCATCAATTCCAGTGATGTTAATTTTAAAAAATCATCTCAAAGCTAATCTAATCTAAACTACATAGGGTAATTCGTCAAAAATATCTTAAGTGATGTCTTTGAGGTACAGCTCTTCTGTATATTCCTTCCATGTTTGATCTTTGTTATTTCAGGCATAAGATATTCCTTTTGATCACAAAAATCTTCTAAAAGACAGTTTAAGTTATTCCAAATCACTTTCCATTTCAATATATTTAAAATATGGCTCACAATTTTTCCTGGATGTTCTTTGATAATTTTCTACTCAAATTCCATAAACAATATTTATATCTCAATTTCTTTTCTCGTTCTTTGCAATTATCACAGGAATTTCAAATTTTTACACAATCTTTATCACTTTTATGCTTTTCTTCTTTGAAATACACCTGCATCTTTTGGTATCCACTATGACTTTTTTCATTATTAATTTTAAAAAATCAGAAAAAAATTGACTGAAATAAATATCCTTTATTTTTACCATAATTTACCTCATTTACTATCAATTACACATTAAAATATTAAATTAATTTTTGAAGTTATTCGAAAAACGGGATATTGACAAATTTGAAGATCTTTTTCTACTTTACTTGAAATTCACTGATAAGTACATGATGTGTTCTATAAATGTGCTTCTGGCCATGTTTTTGCTATTGTATTGAAGTCTTCTGGCTGATAAGAATATAATCAATTTAATTATTGCAAACTCCATCCAATGCTGAACTTGTGGCTTGTAAGTCACTGGATACAGGAATGACAACAAAACATAGTACACAAGGAAATAAAATAACTCTTACAACATAAGCATTATTTAATTCTTTAATGAATAATAAACCTCTAGAAAATGGTGAAATCATTATGGATATTTAAAAAAGTAAATTAAAAAAAAAAAAAAAATTGTTGGCAAAACTATAAACAAAATGCAAAATGATAAAAGAGGGAGGGGGGATGCAATAGTAATATTATATTTTAAAAAGATAAAAAAGAAAACTCAGTTATATAAAAAGATATTTGCTAAACTCATTAGCAACATCTATTGAACTTAAGCTAAATAATTAATTAGATTTATAAGCATAGGTTTTAGTCAAACAAAATGTTACCAGAAAAGGAAAAAACAATGATGAATTTGTATCATATGAAAGATCATTTGGCTCTATAAATATTTCTGTTATGACCTAAAGCTTTATAATATTACAATATTTATACAAGATATAATCAAAAACCAATTAATAATTTATAACAGAATGCTACATTTCTCCAAAACCTTTTACAGAAGTTTTAAACTAAGTATTTTATGAATTAAAGTGGAAAACCAAATGAATAAAGGATTAATAAGTCAAGTTATCTGGATTTTGCAAATGATGTTTGTTATTTTCACAAATAATGTTTTACTTAACAAAAAATTGTTACAAATAATCGAGCAGCTAATCAAAGATCAAATACAAAACAAAATCCCAAACTTTATTTCTAATGATCAATATGCTAAGAAGGGAGAGTAATTGATTAATGCTATCAGCCAAATGAAGCTCCTTCTAGATTACATTAGGGCCAAAAGAATGTCCAAGCCAATTGCCGTACAACTGGATATTGAGACATTGTTCGACTCCATCAGACCAAACATCCTGATAGATATCCTGCAAGAATATGAGGTGCCGAGGGTCTACCTTAAAATAATTGCCAACCTACTAACAAATAGATCCATATTTATCACACGATGAATGATAAAGTCACTCCTGGATTTGATTCTCTCTATCTTGATCCCTCAGGGATCTCCGCTCAGCGCACTATTATTTATAGCATATATCAATCCATTGCTGAGAGAGATTGAGGGATCACTTCTGGGAGTATATGTGCCTGCCATTGGGTGGAAGATAAGGCACATCAATTATATGGATGATGTAATTGTCTGTCTCCCTTCCAGCAAGTATATACCCAAATTAGAAGAAATTTTATTCAATTATACCAACAATTTAAAATTGAAATTTAACATGACCAAATCAGTCACGTGGAAATTGTTGAACGGAAAGAGAATAAAATCAAATTTCATGACAAATCTGCAAAAATTTCTAGATTTTGACTTTTACAAATCAAATGGATCGATGAGGCACCAAATTGCAGAATCACTACTAAGCTCAATACAACAGACAATGATTTCACTTACCGAGCTATATATCTCATTACAAGGTAAAGTCACACTACTCAACTCGCTGGTGTTCCCGAAAATCACCTATTTTCTGGCTGGGATATGCCCATCCAGAAAATTTGCTCAAAAAGTAAATGCCTTTTTTGTACTAAACTGTTTTGGGGGGTGAAAGGTCACCACTATCAGTTTCCAGACATTACAAACACCAAAAAGTCTTAATGACCTTTTGCTCCATTCTATTAGAACACTAATTATACAAAATAACTACAACACTATTTAATAAAGTATAAACAAATACCCAACCACATCACTCAAAGAAGACATCACCCCTACGGACTGCCCCCCACCAGCTAATAACAAGTGGATTAGTTATTTATATACAAATATTCAAAAAAGTAATTGACATAAGAAAACTCAATCACAAATAAAATAAAATAAAATAAAATACTGGACAGCATAATGGAACAAAATGCATAATTGACGGAAAATTGAACATCACCAATCAGCAACTGATATATAAATCTCGTTATTGGTTCATCGAACCAAAGTACCAAGACTTAATCAAATATAATCTGGACTCTCTTCCCGTGAATGCCTACCTGGCACATTGAAGAAATATAAAGAAGATAGATACTATGTGCCAGATGTGAGGCAGGGAAGAGGAGTCCATCGATCACATATTTATAAGATGTAATAAATTAAATTACTATAGAAAATTCTTCACAATATGGTTAAAAAACCCATTTGGGCAATTTATACCCATTAAACGGTGCATCAAACAAGGTGTTTATGCATAAGTAAGTAATGCTTACAATATTCACGTACTTCACATTATGTGCATATGATATAAAATCACTATTGGGAAATTGGTAGATCCACAGGAATGGAACTAAAGAAAATCATAGAAAAAAATTAAACAAAGAGATAATTTAATAGCTCCAGATTATTTGGTAAACGACCCTTGGAGAAACTTCAAATAAAGACGACCGATTGCTAAATCTACAGCATTGAACTGCTGGAGAAACAACGACATACATAGAAGTAAACACGTTAAAGCTGAATGACTTGCATCTGAAGCCTTAGTGTAACAAAATAGACAAGTTATATATATATTATACTGTAATAGCATGTAATGGCAAAATGTAGGTTTGTACCGTATAATAAATTTCTCTTAATAATAAAAAAAAAAGCTATCAAATAGAAACAAAAAATAAAATCAAAAGTAAGTAATATTTAACAAGTTTTCAAAGATGGCAAAAAAATTAAAATGACAATAATGAATTAGAAAAAGTTAAAAATTATAAATGTCTTTGTTAAATTATTAATATAGGTGGAAACATAAAGACAAAACTAATCATAAAATTAAACCTAATCAGAATGCTTTCAATAGAAATATGCTGTAAAAAATAAGTTCTAATAGTACTTACTTATGGATATGAAACTCGAACTATAATAAAAGACTACTACAGGAACAAACCACACGGTCAACTATCAACAATATATATTTTACGATTAACGAAAAGCATTAAAAATTAAATATGATTGAGGTAACATCACTGACATAATTATAAAACTGAAATGGAGCTAGAAGTGCTACTAGAAAAGACAACAATAAGTTGACAACTGAAATGCTAAATTGATGCTAAGACTGAAGATACTTGAATAAACCGGGAGAAACATTCGTTTTGCATGAATTAATATTCGGAAATGATAAATGTTCAGAAAAATATGTAAAGCACATGAACAGATTCTATTAAAAATTTATTCGAATTATTCATTTTCAATAAATAATTATATATTATTAGCAGGTTAATATGATTTCCAGTGGATATATGAATATCTGTATGTGTTACATCCCTATCAAAATAAATATTGGCTATTTTTTAGACTAGTGAAGAAGTGAATAAATTGTTGACAAAGCTTCAAGCAAAGGAACAAAAAAAAGGTGTAAATGTACAAAGAAAAAAAAATCTTTTCTTTTTGCCTTCACATATCTCCACACACTTAAAAAAAGACGAAATTCCATAAAAATGTTTTCTAGCAATATAAGATATATTTTTATATCCGACAGGTAAATAATTTGAAGCTTACCAATTTAATTTTACAAGACTTACATACATACAAAAAAAAATCAATTATTTTTTTAATGTTTACACAAGTGAGGAAATCAAATAGATTAGGGAGAGAAAAAATGAAGCAAACTACTTTTTAACTCCCCCCTCCTCTTGGAAGATAAGCAATTTCAGTGATGGTCCCTCGATGACTCACTCCTAGCAGTGCAGTGATTTATCCTTGAGGGCTTTTCTACAGATTGCATTACAGCGCCAACCCTCTCCTCTCTTCCTTTTTTTTTTTTTACAACCATCTTTACATATTAAATTCAAAAACAGCCTCCATCTTCCCAATCACGACCTAACTGGTTAGATACATTTCCTGATTTTCACAAAAACCTTCAGGTGAATGTGACGGTCCCTTTGTCAAAGAATAAGGTATCCTCATGGAGATCAACAAAGAAAATGTCACATGACATTGATTTATAAATTTTATTTTAAATAATCCATTTGATATTTTACTGCAAACGACTTTATGAGGGGGTAAAAAAATCTCCAAGAGAACATTTCATATCTTAAAATTTGATTCACTTATAATGAAAATTTGATAATTAAAAAAAAAAAAGTTGCATAATACTTTTTTATTAATATAAAAATACACATTCGATAATCAAAGCGTCAATAATAATTTAATAATATAAAGAAAAATATGAAATATTTTTGTTATTTGCAAAAAGAGCACTAATTAAAATGATTCATAAATTTATTTGAACAATGCTTTTGCTAAATTTTAAATTATTCTCTTATCTACTGATCAGGCATTACAAAAGACACTCATTTATTACAGGGATCGCTTTCTAATATGATCCCACCTCCACTCCACTCAATATTTTTAAATATTCCATTATGGATTATTTTCACTGTAATTTATGCCCATTATTATCAGTAGAGAATAAAAGAAAAAGAAGTTCTAACAAAAGATCCCCCCCCCTCCAAACTTTTATATCTCTTTGTGTTAGGATCTCTAGAATATTTTTTTTCTTTACAGAGATAGATGTAAATTTAATCTATATAAAAATCTAAGTTGATCAACTGAAAAGCGTGTTTCAAACAACTTCAATTAGTTAGTTGGCAATGGGTACTGTCAACAAGCAACCTCTCAGTATTACAAGATACAACATATATATAATAAATTTTGATCTCAACATATATCATTACCAATAGGCCTTATGTAGTTTAGCGTAATAGTGAAATGGCAGTTTCTGGAAATTAAAGTTCATGAATTGCATCAACTTTCCAGCTATAAAGTCATTTGAATATTTATTTGGTTATTATCAACATTAACGAGATCTCTAATAATTTTCATTAACTGTTTAAGAGGGAATATTATACTATTATATAAGAAATCTTGGATAACATAACAGATAGAACTTTTCACGGTCAGAACCAATCAGATCACACACACACATATATAAATTTTCTACAGAAGCGGGCATCCAATTTAGTAATCCATCCTCCTTAGACTAGTATATTTTTGGGAAATGTCGCATTGCTTTATAAAATAACAGCACTTGAGTTTTTCATTCAATTTTTTTAAATCAGAATTTTGACCAATCACATTTTTAAAAAAGTTCAAAACTAAATTGTAAGACATCTCCCACTTCTTTTGTCTAACTTAACAAAATCATTGCTGAATGGGAAAAAGAATCGACTAAAATAAGAAATCTTGTCTTGCGTTGTTAGCCGAGAGGTATCGCAGCCGCCATGCAAGCAAGTAGTTGGTTGCAGACGGGTGTGGGTTCGCGTCCCGGCAGATGCTATGACATATGAAAAAAAAAAAAAAAATAAGAAATCTCCATATAGGAAAGTATTGTGTGTTTTTTTAACATTATTTAAATGCATGGGTTCCTTCACTTGGGTTTAAATGTATTTTTATGTACTTATGAATTATATTTTACAAAATTCAAATTATATTGTCAAGCATTGGTGGTCGAGAGGTCAGGGGTTAGCGGGATCGCTTCCCGGCTGATGCTATGACACATGAGAAAAAAAAATCAAATTATACTATATCTTAACTTTTATTAATGTAATTATGTACTTCCTAAACTCGGAGGTAAAAAGCCAATAAACTCACCATACTGGCTAATGCGTGTTGGTGAGCAGCCCATCCATGTTCGTATACTATATGAATAATCACATAGTAATAACAGCCGCAACGTCAAGAACGTATGAAGTGGACATTAGGAATTTGCCCTGCTCGGTTTCTTCAAGACTTCTATCAAGAATTATATAGTAATAAAGAACAAGTGCCCCCTATACCTATTATATCTTCCGAATTGCCCAGCATTTTGAATGAGGAAGTGAGACATGCAATTAAATTTATGAAGAAAGGGAAGGCTCCAGGTAATGATGGAATTATAATTGATATATTAAAAGAAGCAGGTGAAGAAATATAATTTTTTTTAGCAAAGTTATATACCAAATGTCTAAATGATAAAAATGCACCAGATGATTGGAAGAATATTAGAAATTACAGACCTATCAGTCTTTTATCAGTTTTATACAAAATTTTTACTAAGATAATTACAACTCATTTACAGAAAACACTGGATTTCCACCAACCAAGAGAACAAGCTGGATTTAAAAGTGGTTTTAGTACAGTAGATCATATCCAGGTATTGAGAGAAGTTATAGGAAGGACAAATGAGTATGAGTTGCCATTATGCTTAGGATTTGTAGATTATGAAAAGGCATTTGATTCTATAAACATTTCTTCAGTGATTAAAGCATTGGATCATCAAGGTGTAGATCCAGGATATTGTCATATTTTAAAGAATATTTATAAAAATGCAACAGCAACAATTAGATTACATAATGATAGTGGGAAAATCAACATTGAAAAGGGTGTAAGACAGGGTGACTCCATATCTCCAAAACTTTTTACAGCAGTGCTGCAAGAAGTATTTTGTGAATTAAAATGGGAAGCTAAAGGGGTGAAAGTAAATAGAGATTATTTAAGTCATTTAGATTTTGCAGATGATGTAGTTGTTTTTGCAAATAATGCTCTAGAGTTACAGGAAATGTTGCAGGAGTTAGCAAATGAAAGTAGGACTAAAGATAAATGTTAAAAAGACTAAAGTAATGTTTAATAGATTTTCTCAAAATATGAAAATAAAGATTGATTATGATGAGTTAAAAGAAGTTACCTTGGTCAGATTATTAATACAGATGGAAATATAATGGATGAAATTAATCATAGAATTAAACTTGGTTGGAGTGCTTTTGGTAGAAATAACTTGATACTAAAAGGAAATATGCCTATGTGTTTGAAAAGAAAGGTTTTTAATAAATGTGTTTTTCCAGTTCTTACTTTTGGATCTGAGACATGGACACTTAATAGAAGAGCAATACAGAGACTTCAGACCACTCAAAGAAGTATGGAGAGATGCATGTTGGGAGTAACAAGGGATCGAAAAAGCAATGTATGGGTAAGAGAACAAACAGATGTTACTGACCTCATTGAAAAAATTAAAAGACTAAAGTGGAGTTGGGCTGGACATATTGTTAGAAGAGATGATAATAGATGGACAATTGAAATTTTAAACTGGATCCCAAGATTTTTGTAAAAGACCCAGAAAGAGACCACATGTGAGATGGATGGATGAAATAAGAAAGTGTGCAGAGGTGATGTGGAGAAGAGAAGCTAAAGATAGAAAACGATGGATTGAACTTCGAGAGACCTTCATCCTGCAGTGGATTGATAATGGTTGATGATGATGATACATAATGCATGTATTTAATGATGAAATATCTCATCAAAGTTTATGATGATGATTTAAAAATGAGATGCTAGAATTTAAATTTGTATTAGGAATGACAGGCAATGGCAAACTATCATCAACTTTTATCAAGTGTTATTACTTGATTATAGCACTGTACTATTATTGAAAATCTTGAGTTACTGTGGTTTATGAAATGCCTATGGTAATTAGCAGCCCTTGGAATATGTATTGCTTAAATCTTTTTTCTGCATAATTTACAATAAATTCCATTATACAAATTTACTGTAAAGGATACATACATTCCATAAGTGAGAATGGCAAAAAAACTTAAGTTATTGATCTATGAAAAAAATATTTAATACTCAACAAACTTTTAAAATTTTAAAGTGCCTTTTCATCAAAAATTATATCATTAGAAACTTTGGCAATGATAACTTATATTCTACATATTACAGATCCTGATTATTGCAGCGTTTCTATCAGAGCAATTAAGAGAAATAATTGGCATTTTGATTTTTAAACCATTTCTGATAATTAAATGGTCAACTATTTGAATTATTAAAATTGGAAAAATGAAGAAACTTGATTTTTCAAGTTACGTTTAATGCAAACATTAAATCACAGGATACCCCAATTGATAGAAAAGCTTAAAGGTAAACAGAAGCTTTCGGAATAAGTTTCTGACTAAAAAATAAAGAGAAAGAGTACCACTTTTAATATTAAAAAAAACAGAAACTACTAAATATTTATAAATCTTAATATTTTGATTAATACTCACTAAATATCCACAAAAGTATATTGATATTTGATTAATATCTTTAATGCAGTGAATTGCAGCACATTACTCATAACAAGGATACAGTATAATCAGGATAGGATGGCTAGCCATCATCAGCCACTACTTAATCTACTCTCAAAACTCAAAATTCATTTCTTCCATGAAGTCATCTACCAATTTATATATATATTTCTTCTCATATTACATAGTTCCTTTCAAAGTATCCTTCATAATTCATTTTCTTCCAAGTATGATTTAATTTTCTCAATAAGTAATTTGTTGCACTTGCTCTTTTCAATGATCTACTAATTTTGTCTCATTCTACAAATTCACACTTACAAACTCCAACCCCCCATTCTTTTCCCAATTTCTACTAATTTCTGCTCCATTTCAAAGTTATACTCAAAACAAATTTCTTTTTTATTTTTAACTCTTTTACCTTGTACTCTGTGAAAATGATGTTCGCTATTTTCTCTGATTCATCCCTAGAAGGACACTCCACAGTTTGATGCTAACATTTTCCCATTGTTATTGCTTGTAAATGTGATTGTAGTTTTAATCATTAAATGATATTTTCTAATACTAGTAAAAAAATGGTGTCAAAAAATGTCATATGTGATTGATAAAACAACTTCCTTTGGCAGTATTACAATTTAGCATTTTTCAAGTCAATTTCAATGGTTTAATTAGATTTGATATCATCATTTTCAATCATTATCGATCTATGGAAGGTGGATGATCTTGCCAAGTTTAATCCAGTTTCCTCAATCATACTAGCTTCTCTTCTCTATAATACATAAGTAAACCTCCTTATTTCATTCATCCATCTCATGTGATCTCTTTATAAATCTTTTATAATCTGTGGAATCCAGTTTAAAATATCACCTGCCCAGTTATAATCATTTCTTCTAGCGATATGTCCAGCCCACCATTATTTCAGTCTATTAATTTTTTTCAATGATGTCAGTGATATGTATTTGTTATCTGATCCATATATTTTGTTTTGGATTTCTTCTTGCTACTCCTATTATACATCTTTCCATATTTTGTTGAATTGTTTGCAGTCTCTCTATTGTTCATCTGTTAAGTATCCAAGTCTCAATCCATAAATAAAATATGTATATATTTTCTAAGAACCTTTTTTTCAAATGCATAGGTATATTTTCTTTTAATATTATTTCTGCTGAAAGTACTTCAGACAGGTTTAATCATATTAATTTAATCTATTATGTTTCTATCAGTACTAATAATCTGACCAAAATATTTGTAATTGTTATATTTTAATTCATCATTACAAATCTCTATTTTTTTCTTCTGAAAAAATCCACTGAACATTAATCTTTTTAGCAATTATCTTTAATCCTACTTTCTTATTTTCATCTGATTACTCTTACATTTCCAAAAACTCTTAAGAATTCTTCGCAAAAACAACCACATCATCTGCAAAATTTAGATGGTTTTAAATATTATCCATTTACTTTTATTCCCTTCTACAAAATACTGTTGTAAAATGGATGCAAAAAGTTCTTGAGATATGGAATCACCCTATTATACACACATCTCAATGTTAATTTTTTTTAGTATCACTATGCAATTTAATCATTGGGTTGCACATTTTGGTTAATATTCTTCGGAATATGACAATACCCTGGGTCTATATTTTGATAATCCTTTTCATATATATGCAAAGCACAATGGCAACTCATTTTCATCTATCCTTTCTATAACTTCTCTCAATAATTGGACATGATCCATTATCCTAAAACCACTTTTAAATCCAGCTTGTTTTTTTGATTGATTTAAAATCCAAAGTTTGACATAGAGAAAGTTGTAATTTTTATCTTTTTAAACATTTTGTTTAGAAGTGATAAATGATTGATAGGTCTGTAATTTCTAATATCTTCTTTATCATCTCTTTTAAATATCAATATTACTACTGCATTTTTCCAATCACCTTGTTCATCTTTATTATTTAACATTTGATATATAATTTTGCCAATAATTTTTCTATTTCATCTGCTTCTTTTAAATATTGATTATAATTCTGTCATTTCCTGCAGCTCTTCCCATCTTCGCAGATTAAATTGGATGCCTCGCCTTTTCATTTAAAGTTTGGGGACTTCAGAAGATGTTTTAATTGTAGGGGATAGTTTGTTTTCTTGTTCTCTATAATTACATAATTTTTATACAACTTTTCAACACCTTCATGATGTCATCCCTCTTTTTTGGTAATAGTCCATTACATAAATAAGTTTTCTAACAATATCAAGATGGTTGGATTGGTTTATATTTGTGAGGCTTTTATTCTCTTATATAATTTTCCTTGTTAATTCACAATTATATTTTCTTATATTGTTCTTATTTTTTTTGCATATCATTTTGCAAAACTATAAATGTTTAATTCTTTTTAATAGATCACTTTTATATATTCATATTCCTTTATATATATATATATACATTGTCTTAACTTAGTAAAAAAATCACAGATAAATTGCTGCTTTTTTTATAGCAGTTCTTAACAGTATAGCAGTTATCTCCCTAGTGATTTCATTCAAATCCAAATCATTTTCAAAATCTGTTGGTGAACAGCCCATCCATGTTCACATATTACATGCATAAGCATACAATAATAATAGATGCAAAGACAAGAACGTATGGAATGAAGATTAGGAATGTGCTGTTTGATTCCTATAGAGCCTCAAAGAGAAATTAAAGTCTCCAGTTAATAATAATGCCTTATCAAGTAAATAAATTTTTTAAAACTTCTAAAATACTACTTAGCATGTAATCGTTATTTTTTAATTAAAATAATATAAATTATTTTTTATTAGTTCTGGTGCAGGTATAAGAGTAGTCAGAGTAAGAGCTGAAGGCTTTTGCATTAATTTCCAACAGGAGAAAGATGAAGGGGAAAATCTAGTCTAGCCAGATAAAAAGAAATGAAGGCTCGGTTTACTTTCATGTTGATGAATAATCTTATTTGACTGCCACAATAATTTACCGTAAGATAAATAAATAATATCGAATTGATAATAGAAGCTGAGAGAACCAGGTGTTTATTACCTCTTGCTCAACTGAAAAGTGAAGGTTGTCTGCGAAATGCATGCGTGGAAAGAGGGGGAGGGGTCTGACAGTATGTGCTGCTTAAATGCTTGTATAGCGGCGTCGACATGAGGATCTGTACACTGTTATAGAAAATCAAATAATTATGAATATTATTTAATTTCAAAATTTTGCTCAATGATTAACAATAATATTACCGGGAAAAAAAAGTACAAAAAAAAAAAAAAATACTTTAATATTAATAAAAACAAAATTTAAATAAATACTTCAATTTTTAAAGTCTTCAGTTTTAAAAATCAGTCCAGACATTTATCTTTCTTAGACAGCAGCTGCATTTATAACTTTATCTGTTCCTTATCATAAAAGATAAGCTGACTTGATGTAATGAAAGATTACTGGATTTGTAGTAGTTTGCAGTTTAAGCTAATAAGCAGAATAATTTTCAGTTGGGGGGAAAAAAGATTTCAAACACATAAAGAAAAAAAAAATTAATATCAATAAAATTAAAACAGAAGCAACAGTTTAAGGTATATATATATTCACGTTCGCATTAAAGTCAATCTCAAAGGAGATTTATATAGGAAACTACATATCGCATTGCTACAGTATGATAATGTATACTATAAATGTATGCGAAGTTAGTGTCACAAAGACTTTGGTATTGGGTACCACAATAGTGACTTCATTTACTAGTTGTTGATAATCTCTCTCTCTTTACATATTAGCACTGTATATTAAGGCTTAATATAAAATAATCATTCATAGTTATAACTCAATAAACATCATAGATATATTTCACTGATTTAGAAAAAGGTAAATTAACGTTATGTGTCAGCAAAATCAACCTCAAGTTTACGATCTATCTAAAATACATAAATATATTTTATTAAATCTATAGATAATGGTAGAAATTCATCTTATCAAAACTTGTCAAAAAATTCTTAATCAAGAACATAAATATAGAAAGAGCTGACATACTGGAAAGCTTATTCACAAATGTATAGTGATGGCACAAAGTCTACTATAAGAAAAATATTAAGTGACAATAATAGTTTATAAGGTAGAACAACTCTTCCTACAAATAGTATAATGAAAAAACTCAACATTATAACAGAACTCTTCCAACAAAATCAAGAGATGGCTATGAGTTTGCCAATGTCACTTCTAATTAGGCAATATTTATATGGAAGAATTTTATTATATTGCAGATGATAAAGAATTATTAGAAACATTATAGACACATACCAATAATATATCCCCTATAATTAAATTCACAAAAGAATCAGAACAAGATTAAAAATTGGCATTGGTAGATAATATGATAAGATTCCCTTATGGCAAAACCAAAACTACTGTTTATATAAAAACCCTACACAGGAAAATAATTAGAATATACATCCAATCATGATGAAACACACAACATTGAGGTGTAATAATATTATGAAACAGAGTAAAAGAAGTTTATTCAAAAACCAGTGATTGGGGAAGGAGATTTACATAGAATAAATTCTCACATCAGCCAACATTAAGAAAATCTTAAATAGACAAAAAAAAAAAAATCAAAAGAAAAACCAACTCTAGACATTGCAGATCAATGAAAACAGACAAATTAAATAAAATCTGCAATCAACATATCATTACGACTAATCACATATGTTAATTTATTTATCACTTGACAATTTTCTCAGAATACTGTTTCAGCACTAAGAATATATCTATCAGACTGAATTATTTTTCTTTTTTTTTTTTGTCAGTCAGGAATGAAATTCTTTACTCCAGGGGTCCCCAACCCTATGCCCGTGGACACAATGGCACCCGCAGACCATTTTACGTGTGCCCGCCGCTATCCGAATACGATAAAAAATTATTTATCTGATACAAATAAATTTAATTTTTAAAATTTCTTATAAATTATTGTATTATATTGTAATCAAATTGTAGGGCATACTATACTTTTACAGCATAAAAATATAAACGTTAATTATATGTTAAAATTTTAATTTTGAAATAAAGATTTTTTTGTACATTATGTGAATTATTAACAATATCCAACTATAAATTTACATTGAAAAAATAAATGGTGCTCGCCATCTGGTTGAAAAAATAAATGGTGCCCGCCACCTAGCCGGTATTATAGAATGTGCTCTTAAGTGTAAAAAGGTTGGGGACCCCTGCTTTACTCCTTAACCAGGCACATTTGGCTAATAAAATCCTTAAGATAAGTACAGCTTTTGTAAAAGTTACTGCAATTTTAAAGCCTATGAATTCAAATGAAACTAAGATTTCAATCAAATTTAAGTTTTTTTCCCAGGAAGCCAGTAGTTTGCTAATAATCAAATGGTTATCCAATTACTGTCCAGTAGAAGGGTATCTGTCTATTTTATTCATAAAATGAAATAAAAACAAAAAATCATAAAAATCATTACCAACACAGTTAACTACTTATATGATTAGTAACCTTTTCTTTTCATCAATACTAGTAAGATCTTTGCCTTGCAATAAATTATTATTGAAGCTGTTCTTATCTTTTTATCTAGGAAAAAAAAAAAACAGCCTTTATATATCACTTTGAGCAAAGATTCAAATGTTGATTGATTAGAATTTGATTTTCTATTCCCATTTTACCTTATAGATAAAAATTGGCAAGTACTCATTCATCACCCTTAATAGATAGTTAGTTGATTGACTATAACATATGGCAGGTAAATGGATTGACACTACATTATGAGCCTCTTGTATAATATATGCAATGAAACCAAATAAACAATAATTTATCATATATTTCAAGCAAAGCAATAAAAAATTGTCATTTAATGATTATCAGTTATTGTCTTATCACAAAGCCCTAATTGAAAAGAGAAAATAATGTACTAACTCAAAACCCTTTGACAATTAAAGATAGAAATAGCTTGTAGTAATGATAAAGTAATTATTTTCTTACTGTTAAACCTAATTGCCTATCAATATCTAAAAGATTCTTTGGAATTATAAAACTTGTTTTCAAAAGGGTACTTAATAAACTTACCATATTACAAAATTTATGAATAAAAAAATAATAATCAGGCAATTTAATCCAATTTTGTTAACTTTTGAACCTTTTAAAAACTACTCCTCAACATTTGCTCATAATATGGGTTTGAGTACAGTATCTTTATAAAAATTTCTCAATGCTTATTAGATAAGGAAATCTAAACCCATATCTATTCCTTTTAATAATGCTAAATATTTTTTTTCATACTTAATTAATCACATGTCTGACAATCAAGCTGGACAAAAAAAATTGCAATAGTTTACAAAATTTTAATAGAACATCCACTACTCTAAAGGAAATTTATTCACAATTAAATTTCCCCACAATGAAATATTTAACAAACAGCAATAAATTCTAAAGTTGAGTTCCCGCAATAGTGCAACCCATGCAAGCTCCTAAGATCTAGATGCAATGCTCTCAAATCGAAGACTCCTCACTGATGAAAGCCACAAGCTAAAAACTAATCTGGATATATTAGATGAGTAGGTACTAGATAGAGATTTTATGCACAAATCTTGCATCCATTGATTAATCTGACTTGCACAGGATAGCACTACTGTATGGAAAGTTTTGCCTCTATTTTAATAGCTTATGCAAGTAAAGGGAATGGTGATGATGAGATGTTTAGTGATAAATAAAAGGGAAGACAATTCATCAGAAACTGCTTTAAAAATTTTGAAGACATTTTAGATGGTCGTAAAAATTAGAAAATGTAACAATTAATAATTGGAAAGTTTGTAGCCTTCACTTTTTAATCTATTATACTTTTTCTTTTTGTGATTACTATTGTTTCAATGTTCTATTTATATATGGTTATCCTGTCAAAACTTTTATTGCTTACAGAGTTTATTTTTATTTTCAGTAAAAATAATTACTTATCTGGGCACACTGAATAAATTATATAATGCCACATTTTTTTATGAATGGCATAATATAGGTGTAAATTTATTAATTTTGGCAGCTGATTTTTATAATCATTACACTTCATTTTTTATTTAATCTTGAATAAAAAATATATTTGTAGTCATGATATAGGAAAATGTCAAATAATAAATACATTTATAATATCAATAAATAAATAAATACATTAAAATTATAAAAACATATATAAAATACTGTTCAATTGAATAAATAAAAGCTGATCTTATTCTGCATATATAGATTATAACTATGTTAAAGGTATGTCAGGGTATCTGGTAAATGGAGGTACTATAAACAAGTGATAAAATCTGATTAGTGTTATTAGTTTTTGCCAATATGTACAATCACTTTAATATATATATATCCAATAAAAAAATCAATCATATATATGCGTTTGTATTTCACATAAGCTTTTGATTCATATAAGTATATTCTTTTATAATATTCTTCAAAATTTCAATGACTAATTATTCAACTTGTTGGAGTAACAGTTTCTTTATTTTCAAAGAAACATAAATTCTACTTTCTTTTTCATCTTTTTCTTGTTTTATATCATGGTGGTTTTTTTTTTAATTGCTGTTCTTTTACTAATAATCATTTGTTAATAATACAATAATTTATATAATCTTGCCAATAACTATAATCTATTATTTGTTTTCAATGTATGGAAATATTAAATTCAAATAATATATATATAATTACTGAAAGCAACAAGAAATTATGGTTATTGGTAAGATTCGTAAATTTAATTAAACAAAAATAAGTAAAAACAATGATCAAACATAAATTTGTCAATAATGTTGTTTTCAAATAATTAATGATACCAACATACTTGAAATAAAATAACTATTTTATATATATAGCTCACAAATAAGCTCTTAACAAGCTTTGCAGAATATCCCCAACCCCAGACCAGTTTCTCACATTGGCTTCCTCAGTGAAGTGCTAAGCATTAGATTAAAAATACCAGGACAAGCCCAGCACTTTATCCAATGGATAACTATTAAGTAGAAAATCTGAAATTTTCAGACATTCATACATCTTCCAATCCAGCTATCTAAGTTAAATATCCAAATGGGACTGAACCAAGATCAGATACACCACATATTAATAACTTTAGCAATATAAAATCACCAAAACCTTAATGATAAAAAATAAAATTACAAAGAAATAAAGTCATATGACCTAATTTAACAAGCTTGTATTACAAATGTAATATCCTAGCACCTCATTGAGGGGGTTGGGAATATTCTGCAAAGCTTGTTTAAGAGTTTATTTGTGAGCTCTATATATACCATTTATAATACAAACTTGTTAAATTAGGTCATATGACATATGATTTGATTTCTTTGTAATTTTATATTGCTAAAGTTATTAATATATGGTGTATCTGAACTTGGTTCAGTCCCAAATGTCTATTTAAGTTAGATAGTTGGATTGGAAGACATATGAATGTCTGAAAATTTCAGATTTTCTACTTAATAGTTATCCATTGGATTAAGTGCTGGGCTTGTTCTGATATTTTTTATCTAATGCTTGAATATCCTAGCACCTCAATGAGGAAGCCAGTAGCAGAAACCAGTATGGGGTTGGGGATATTCTGCAAAGCTTGTTAAGAGCTTTTTTGTGAGATCTATATATAACATTTGTAATACAAGCTTGTTAAATTAGGTCGTGTGACATATGACCTGATTTCTCTGTAATAAATAAATATTTTCTTTATTATGGAACTGATATTCATCCTATATTAGGTGAAAAAGGTGAAAACCGGTTCAATAATAAAGAAAATATTAATTTTTATGTAGTTAGGTGTGTTGGAATCATTATTAACTAAACAATATATACATAAAAAAATGAAAGTTAAATTTCCCTAAAAATTATGAAATTGTAAATCCAACAAATTAAATAATTATTTAATTCTTGGAGAATATTATAGAACTCTATTCTTATCTATTCCTAAAAATAAAAAAGTATACAGTACTAGAAATATATTAAAATTTCTTTTTATTGTACTCAGTGAAATATTAAGAAGCAGCTAGTACTCTTCTTTGTCAACTTTGAAAACATGGATATAAAACATTTCTCTGTGCCAGATAATCATAAAAATTATATCTATATTTTTTTGCTCTCTTGAACTCAGTACTACTAACCAGCATAAAGACTATGTAACAATCACATAAAACTTTTAAGCAATCAAATATGTTAAAAATCAACACACTTTTTTGTCTTTATAGCTTCTCCGACAATTTTGATAAATTGGCGAGAACTAGAACTTTCAACATAATTCATATAAATATAAAAGGACAATTAAAATCAGCACTATTTTTGCTCTATGACATGATGGAAAATGGCTTCTCTTTAAATGAAGAAGTTTCCATGCAAAAGCTAGAGGCCCAGAAACGAATTTGAAAATTTCTTCCCTCCAAAATTACTACATACTTTTTTTATCTAATTATTTTTTTCTCTTATCCTATTTTAGTAAAACCAGTTTTGTTAGTACCAGTATTCTGTCTTCACATTCAGCTAAGAAAAATCAAAATAATTACCCATTTCACTTCTCTTTTTATCTTTAAATTTCTTTCACTCTCCATATAGTTTACCCTAATTCTCTTTCAACATCCAAAACTCCAAAAAACAAAATTTCAATACTATCTTGTCTCACAAACCCTACCAGATGCATTCCTTCATAACAAAAATGGTCAATTTTACATCTTTTTCCAATGTCATTTTTCACTTTAAAAAAAGCCAAGTTTGTGAGCTATTTAGGAAACCCATTTCTTAATCTATACTTAGTATAAGTAAACATTACTGCTGGATCTTCTGAACAATCCTTAAGATAAGTTATTTTACTAAACACTAACCCAAGTTGTTTATTTTAGCACTTTTGAATCAGTTTAAAAAACAACAACTATTATTTCTTAATTATCTGAAGAGGAAAAAAAAAGTATTTTGAACCCAAAAGAGAATTTAACAAAAATTCATTACATTATGCATTATCTATATAATTTTTCTGCTAAAACAGACATTCCAAGAATCCATAATAACAATGATTCAATTAAATTACAAATTAACTTTACATTTTCCAAATGATGATAAGATTTGAAATACAGGCACTCTTATACCTGGAACTTAATTGTAAATATAGGGGCTTTGAATTCAGACTTTCAAGCAACCTTCAACTATTCACATTATCTAATATTACTGACATACATGACCACACACATGCAGACAAGACAAATAATCACCATTACATGACCACACACATGCAGATAAGACAAATAATCACCATTATACGTATTCCGTGCTGAAACAGCATTCATCAGTTGGTCCAGATTATCATCTTCCACACACATATATAATCAGTGCTCAGTTTATATTAAGATAGCAAATCTTTATACTTTAATGAACAGGCTTCAATCTACTCCAACTTCCAACTCTTCAGTTATTCATACCATTGAAAATCTGATGATAGAATGTCCAAATCCCATGCTGATGCCCCTATATTTACAATTAAGTTCCATGTATAAGAATACCCATATTGCAAATCTTACACACTGAGCCTGAATTCTGTCCATCCCCCTTCTGTGTATTTAAATGGATACTATCCTATACATGAGGGGTCAGAGTGACTTGAGGTTAACATGGACATAACAACAATATTGGCATCAGCATGGGATTTGGATATTCTATCATCAGATTTTCTATGGTATGGATGGTTGAAGAAATGGAAGTTGGAATAGATTGAAGCCTGTCCATTAAAGTATAAAGATTTACTATCCTAATATAAACTGAGCACTGATTATACATATGTGTGTGGGAGATGATAATCTGGACCAACTGTTGAGTGCTGGCTGAGCATGAAATACTTATATTGGTGATTATTTATCTTTTCTACATGTGTGTGGTCATGTGTATCAGTAGTATTAGATAGTGTGAATAGTTAAAGGTTGCTTGAAAGTCTAAGTTGAAACCACCTATATTTAAAATGATGATAAATGAAAACAAAAAATTATACATATATATTTCATTTTCAATTAATCTGTAAAATTCAGTTGTAACATTTTTTTTTTTCTTTTTTAAAAGACAAGTCTATCACACTTCATATGAATAAACATGACAAATTGACTCAACAATCTGAGGTTATCTCTTTCTTCTTTTTTTAAAGTTAACGCAAATAAATAATATGCAAAGTAATTTCATTAATATCTGCAGATAGTTAAGTTTAATAATGTCTATTTCATAAATTTTTCAGAAATAAAACAATAAAAAAATACATGAGATTGTCCATCTATAAAAGTTGTACTCATGTTGGTACTTAAAATAATTTAAGAAAAAAAAATCAGATAAAGATTCCAAATATGAAGTTCACCTGTAGATGATCATGTTCCACCAATGAGCTGTCAATTGCAATTAGAGATGGAATGATTAAAGTGTAATAATAAATGATAATTACATACTGGTATGTCAAACTTATCTGCTTAATAAAGTTGATTTTGTCATCTTTTTAAACACAACCATAAAAATAATTATAACCAAACCAAATATCTTATATGTAAGTGAACTAATTAATTCTTTTAGTGGTAATGGATATATTTCCAGATAAATCATTTGATAATGATAGCTTTCTTTGTATATAAGAGTAAAATGTATCTATTATGAGTGCCATTTCTTTTGGTAGAAAGGCTCCCATTATAGGTCTAAATCTTAAACCCTTAAAAAATATTAGACTTTTCCACTATTTTTGCTTCCAGTTGCTGGGTGTAAAGTATGGGTGTTTATAACATTAATCACACATAAATAACTATCTTGGAGATATGATATACATATATAAAATAAAGTAAAAAAAATTGGCATTTTTATTAACAAGCCCAGGATTAAATATATGATGCAATAATCAAAAAATATTTCAAATAAATACCTTTCCAAAATATATCCTCCTTTATTTCTTTAAAGACTGGTTTAAATATATTATGAAATATTCATAAATTTATTTTAAAGCATTTAATTCACTCTGAGACTATCTCCACAAATGTATTTTATTTTTCTCACATGATTTTACAAAGAAAATAAAACAAAATCTCTTAAGAATATAACAATAAAGAAAAATAATTAACTTGTTAATTATAATGATAATAATAATAATAAAGTTAGATCTTTCAATAACTGATTGAAGTATAAACTCTTATAGGTCAATTGACTTGAATTTATGCACATATTGCATCGTAGGTACTATATATAGCTACATCTTTGCTCAGAAAGCAATATCCCAAATAGATAGAATATTATTTGAATTTTCAGCAATGCTATGCACATTTTTAATAGTTTTTTGCTTAAGATAAAAGTTTGTTACTTCATAAATCCATTATTGTGCTCAATTCTCAATTTATTTTTAAGCAGCCAATTTTGCATATAGATAGGTTGAGCAACATGCCAGACCAATAATCTGCATATTTCTAGGAACTTCTAGCTAATCATCCTATGGGCTAATACAGGTATATATTAAAAAAATACTTTTTTCTAGATTAACATATCACATTCCCATCACTGTGATCAGGGTTCAATGTTAATCAGTCAGTATTCTTATATTCACAGTTGTAGATTCTTCTTTACTTCAGACTTCAATTAAATTTCAACTCAATAGCTTGATTCTACCTCAATTCCCAGATTGCTTAACAATTCTTTAACACTGTTCTCTCTAATGACCATTACTTATTGTTAAAAAAAACAAGTTTTTCAAAAGTCACACTTTAACCTTTCGAACTGCCCACAGTGTTATTGATAAACATCTTATTCCTGATGAACATTTTAATTCTGTTCATTGGTGGTCGAGAGGTCAGCGTGACTGCCTTGTAAAGCGGCAGTTGCCCGGGTTGTGGGTTCATGTCCCTGCCGATGCTATGACATTTAAAAAAAAAAAAATCTATTCATCAAACAAATAAACTACCCCTGTTTTTTAAAACATATTGACATTTTAAGCATTTACGCTATTAATTACTTTGGGATTTTTAAATTTCACAAATCAAACATTATTTTACACAATAAACAGCTTATTACACATAAATAACTCACCTTTTCCTCTATAAACTATTATATTTTTGCTTCAGCAGTATTTGTAAATGCTTATTAAAAAAAATATAAAAAGAATATATTTCTATATTTGTTCATTTGCTGTTTTTAACTTTAAATTTATACAACCATAAAACAGTTGTAACAATAAATAATCCCTCAACCCACCCACTCCAAGTTTGCTGAAACAGTTCATATCTGTACACTGTTTATCTCCATTTAATTATACACTTTTTATTTTAATTCTCTCAAAGCAGTGATATCATAACATTAATATATTCCTAGTTCTATTTAAAAACCTTACTGATTTGCCTGATTTTATACTATTTCACATGTTTCTTTTTCACACATAAAGGCATTACATGATTAACATATCATATGATCTTAGCTTACACATTATTAATCATTAGCATGGTTCCAAAAAAAGAAAAAAGCTTACTGATAAAAGTCAAAAGCTAGAAACTTATCAGATGATATTCAGATAGGACAACATATATGGATGGCATAAAAGTAGAGAAAACAAAAGAATTTTCTATGTAACTCCATTCTCAAAGCATAATATAAAGTGCAAAAAAACTTGATGTCCAAATCATTACAGCTATTCTATCTTGAGTCTCACACTGTGAGAACATTCTTGTGATACACTGTAATGCTTATTTTTATTTGAAAAAAAATACATTCATATTCTGTACTATGGCTAATGTTAGAGTGCAGATAAAAGAAACAAATATTTACATTGAATTTAACGGAAGAGGTCATTTACATAAATCAAAGACTGCAGTGCGCACACAGGAATTCTTTATGAAAAAAGATGAAGTAAAAACTGGAGGTTCAGTTTATTATTTAACACAAACAAAACATGCAACGAGATCTTACCACAGACTGTAAGCAATAATTTTAGCATTGCAAGATCACTTTGCATTATGTATACACACAAATGAACTAAGCAAAAATTGCATGGCGAAGCAATAAGATTTTTGTAAATAAATTATATGGTAATTTAATTGTACTATATATCAAAATATGAAAATAATATTATTTTATAAAGCGCAGTCGATATTGAAATTAAATTCTCTGTCCCAGTGCTTAAGATTTGATTGGCTGTTGGTTGTCATAAGCACTTGAGAAATTTGCACTCTCTCAATTTAATTTCAATATCGACTGCGCTTTATAAAATAATATTATTTACATATATTGCTGCAAAGTTATAACATCAAAAAAAACTACTGCATAGTAAATCGAAAGATTTCATGCTGCATGTTTATAATTTGAACTCGGTGAATTAAGTGTGATGATATTTAAGATTCACGCTTTCAGATATAAGTACTTTGGACTGGCTTGGATATATAGAAAGACAAGTAAAGAAGAGAGTGGAACCGCTCTTTTCTTGTTAAATTCTCTGTCCCAGTGCTTAAGATTTGATTGGCTGTTGGTTGTCATAAGTGATTGAGAAATTTGCACTCTCTCAATTTAATATCAAAATATCTAAAATGCATATTTGTAGAGAACTCATCTAAGAAATGAATGAATAACAAAAAAAAAAATAGATAGGGAAGACCTGTGTATACTAAAATAGTAATAGATTAACATATTAAAAGTTATGATTCCTTTGTCACTTTTCAGTAAGTTAAATTAATCTGTTTGATCAGCCGAATGGATACTGTTCTCATGTTGCTATCTGGATCACTCCCATTCAGCTAACTGCATCACTATTTATTAAATAGACTAAAAAGATGAGATGATGAGTGACAAACTTATGGCAGAACATGCATAACCAGCAATGAGGTGGGGGGATATGTCTCTACATAGCAGTTATATATGACAGCATTGACAATATTTACATACAAATTAATATTTTTACATACTGATCATCACAGGATGTAAGATTTTCAATGACAAAAAGACAAAATTAATACTCAAAAAAAGAAGAACAATACACACAATGGAGCCGCAATGTTCAATATAATTGTTCCATGCCCTTCTTGCATACATTATATATTGCAGATAATAATTCATGTTTATTGCAGTATAAGCGTATAGTGCTTTTCAATATGTACATACAAATAAAAATTATAATATAGACACAATTTAGAAAAAATAATATAATTTTTAATTGTTAATAACATTTAAGAGGGTACATATATATAATTACTGAAGGTGTGTTCATTTTTCCACAATCATTCCAAAAAAATAAAAATAATAGAAAACTTACTGTCTATACTTTTATTATTATTTTTTTAAATAAAATGAACAGCGAAATGTTTTAAACACACTCTGTGTAATATCCTTATCTTTATTAAAGTTTTCTTCTCTATAGAAATGTAATAGCAGTCTCACTATCAGTAGGCTATAGTCTCTGTAAATGATTTGTTTGTATCAACTTCAAATTCTTAGATAAACTCTTCAAACTTTTAAAATATTATGATGCAATACAGGAATCTTTTACAGTTCCTTTCTTTTCTGACACTATTAAATCGATAACTTGCATTTTATTGTTTAAGAAAGATATGAATTTTGTTAAATTTCACAAAAGTTCTAGTATTTTCACTTAGAAAACATTCTATTCAATGAAATATTGGACCATATCAAATTTTATAAAAAATATAAAAAGTGAAGAATTAAATGTATACGTCTTTAACATAACATAATGAAACATTAAAAAACGTGATTGCATGTGACATTGAGTTTTAAAAAAAAGTCTACTGCTACATTGTAAAGTTTGTTAAATTTACAAATTTTCGTATTTTAATTTTTTTATTTAAATTTTTATTTATTATGTTTTTGTTTTAATTATTTTATATTTGAAGTAATGTATATTGATATAATACATATTGCAGCTTTGCTATGTTTATTATGCTTTTTTAAAAAAATCAAAATAAATGTTTTTTTTTTTAAAAAATCTAATTAATTTATTTACTAACAATAGTTACAACATTTATTGAGTTACATATCATGAAAGAAATATTACAGTAGGATATACTTGAAGCAATCTTACATATCTGGAGCATCAGGCGTATCCTGTTGATTTCTACTTTGTGTTAGTTTAACCCTGCTCCACGTTTCTCTGTACAACCAGTCAGGTACCAGCATTTTGTCTCTGATACTTATTTTCTTTATTATTGATTTAAAAGTCTCCCAGATATTGGCTGTGGAGTTGGTGAGTACCTGCTTACACCTGGATATCCAGAGTGTAAAAGAGAGGAAGATTGCTAGCCTGATATCTGAATAGATTCCCTTTTGCATTGCACTTTGTACATCAAACAGGTCTGTGGCTTGATTTATGATTTCATTGTTGATGGTTAATTTTATTGAGTTGAGTGTTATGCAGTTATGGAAGATGTGAAATGTTGATTCCTCCTCCCTAGAGCATAACTGGCAGATGGGGTTTATTTTGGTAAAGCCCCTTTTATAGGCTAGAAACTGACTGGTGGGAAACGTGTCAAGGTTTAGCTTTATTATGAAATCAATAAACTTCGGTTCTATGAACCAATTTTTTTGCTTTTCTAATTACAGTTCTATTGTTTAATCCAATTGTGCTTGGGAGTGCAGCTGGAGTGTTAATTCTTAATTTATACACCTTTGGATAAAAATGTTCATTTAGTCTTTAGCATATTTTACACCAGCCAAAAAAGCAAACTTTCATAAAATAAAAAAAATCAAAGCAAATAAAAATATTTATAATAATATATAGTGAATATTTCAGTTATATGTTATTCCAAAAATAAAATAAAAATGTAAATAAATGAAAAATAAAAATATTAATATTTATGAATCTAATAAATTTTATGATATGGCAGCAATCACTTTTGGTTGTACATAATCATGTTTATTAACATTGTTTCTTTGGTTAAGATTAATTGCCATGCATTTTATTTTCCACTTTAATGTAATAAGCTGTTAATATAATAAAGTGTTTTCTAAGCATAAAGCTAAAAGTTTTATGAAATTTAATAAAATTCATAAAGTATCATTTTTGAATAACATAATGAAGATTACTAATTTAGTAAGAGCAAAAAAATAAAAGCTATAAAATCTTACATTGTATCTAAAAACTTAAAAAGTTTGAAGAGTTTAACTATGAATCTGAACACATGGTGGCACATAAGTGACTATACAAGTTTCAAAGTCATTACAGACTTAAAGACAATTAAAAAACACTATCTGCTGATAATGAGACTGCTATAATATTTTTCTAGAAAGAAAAAAAAATATTGAGGGGAAAAAAAGGATGTTACCCAGAACAAAAAAAATTATGTTGCAAATCCACCCCTTCAAACCAATCATTTGATTTTTGAAAAAAATAAAGATACTGTGCAGAATTTTTTTACTTTTATTTCTAGAGTCAACAAGAATAAATGAACACACACACAGTACATATATATGAAAATGTACACTCTCAATTTACTGTACAACATTATTATTTTAAATTTTTTAAAGTATAATCTTAATTTAAATATACATACTACACACAAAGAAGTTTGTTATATATATATATATATGCACGCTGAAAAATACTGTATACTTGCAGATCACTAAAAAATATCTTTTCTACTGTAATCAATACTTATCAACAAAACATGAGCTATTGTAACACGTAAGGGATTTGAAATAAAATATAGTAGATATTGTGCTGATACCAATATAGTAAGTGTATTATACTTTCTGATTTTACACACTATGTGAATCTACACAACCTGTTCTGAAAATACTAATTGATAAATGTAACATTTTCTGAAAATTATACAAATGTTTTATAGAAATTAACCCTCTTGCACTCTGGCAGCTTCTATTGTTCCATTTGGTGAAAATTTTCAGAAATGCTCAACTTTTATGTTTATATAATTTTTTTATTTTATACTAAAACATAATAAATTGAACTTGATTTTCTTTTTAATTTAATCACACCATGACTGTCTTAAATATTTAAAAACCAACCTGTAAATATAACAATGTACCATAAATATCATCACAGATATTTACATAAACTAAAAATGAGCAAATTTGTTTTCATTTGAATTTTTTTTTTTTTTTCTGAATGAACTGAAGTTAGATTTATTATCTCTTATCAAATTCTACCTTTAAAATCTGATATTTTCTTACAAAAATTACAATATTTTAAAAAATTTTCACACCAACTCAATTTTGATAGATAATGACATATTAGACACCGTCTTAAATAAAACAAATAAATTGAAAGTTTACCTTTGTATTTTTTTATAATAATCATCCATTTAGTGCTGTTCTGTACAACCTTTTTACATTTGCAACCCCCATTCTCAGACTGAAATTTTGTGACCCATTATATATTATTACCATTCTATTATAGTTATATAAGGATAGTAATAATAAAAGTCATTTTACCACATACAAATATATATCTTCTTCTTGCTATCATTTTCTGAGAATCTCATCTTTAGAATTTTGCTATCAGCCCAAGAATATTCAATCATCTGTATCTGAATTCTATCCAATTTTTCATGATAAAGTTGGTTAATTGAATGTAGGATGACTGAACCAGGTGTACACTTTCTTTCAATAAAGGGAATCAGTCAACATGTCTTAGCATGTAGTAGCAATTGGACCTTTTCTCAAGCTTAATCCACAAGAGTCCATCTACTCAAGCTCTATGGTTTCTCCTGTCCACAGCTTGGAAGGCTGGATCTTGCATCACTTGGTTACCTTACAGGATTCTCCTCAAGTTGTATTTTTAATGATTGCTGAATCTGGCTTCATCTATTTGGATCAATTTTTCACCAATACTTACAATTAGTCCCCTCAATTGGATGGACATAACACACCAGCAAACTTTCCTGCAAATGTTGAATGAATACACTATTCTGCTAGAACATTTGCCATACAATTTGGTAACTGCTTTAGATACATAAAAGAAAAAACACAGTTTGACTCCCATAACCAGACTCAATCTGCTATTTATTTTGTTACTAATTGACCAAGTGATATGGCAGTCAGTGCAAAGTTGATACAAACTCTCTTGTAGCATTTTCCCTTCTCTTATGCAGCGCATGTGGCCGCATTCACCACAAGTTATTTTATTACTTATTTTATTCAGTAGATTACACTGCCACAAAAAATTCAAAAGCAGTGTCATTATTGGCAATTACTTGCCCATAGAAGTGTTTCAGAAACAGTTAAATTAGAAAACAATATGGATGCACCAAAGTGGAAAACTTAGTGAGGTAAAAACCACAAGTGTTTTGAGATCATTAACTCCATACACACTCAATCAGTTCTTTCAATTACACAAGATCTTTTTTTATATACATTTATTTGCATATTATTTTACAAAAATTAAACAATATTCAATATTTTATTATGGTAAAAGTATATATCAAATTTTACATTAACAGTACATCCGATTGTCATATTTTATGAAAATATATATGGATGTTATATTTATCGATTAATATTTTCAGTACAGCTTCAGTGGCTCCACATGATATGTAACCACCAGTAAAGATAACATAGAATGCTTTCTATACAGATATCTATTGGTGGCTCACCGTACAGTGCATATGGATTACTTTTTATTAATCTAATTTTAATAGATCGGTATAACATATATATGTATATCATGCAATCTAAAAAAATTTTTTTTCATGTTGAGTTTTTCAAAATAACAATTGAAGTTAAAAGAAAACAGTAATACTCCATATAATTATTAGGATTCTAATTAAACATTAATCAGATAATATAATTTAGAAATAGTTATTTTTCAAATAAAATTACAAAAGACACACACAATTGTGTTCTTCTATTCAAATGTGGAGTACCAAAAGTTTACAACTAAAATCGAGATTTTCCTCACAAAAAAATCAACTATTAATTTTAAATGGACACTTTTTTGAATAGGAAAAAAGCTTAATGAATGGAGATGTAGATTTCTGAACGAGGATTAAATTTACTACAAGTCAGATCTCACATTAAATAATTGTGTACTCTTTTTTTTTTAATTTGAATTATGTGCAACTATTAATTAAATAATTACAAAAATATACATCATTAAAAAAAAAAATTCAATGTTTCTTTAAAATCACTAATTATATACTCACTAGAACAAATAACACAATCAAATCTAGTTGTATTTTAAAAGAAACTTTAAATCAATTCTGTGCTATTTTTTAAAACAAAATGATTTAAATTTTATGCAAAAATGTTTAGCGTTATTATTTTTTGATGGCCCTAAAATTAATACCGCAAACTTAACATTTGTATTTTAAAAGAAAATTGAAATAAAAATTATTTTAATCAGACCATTTCCATAAACATTAGGTAATAATTGTTAATTATACAAATAGCATTTTAAAAAAAAGATATTAGTTCTGCATTATTATTATTATTTTTAATAACAATAATACGTACAGTTTAAATAAATATACACATTCACTCAGTTTAGCGAAGACAATTGCTTCCCCAAACTCATCATTGTTAAGAATATCATATAAAGAATAAGCATTTATAATAGTTGTCTATGGGGAAAAATTGGCCAGTTACTCCAGATAAAAAATTACATTATAAACTGTAGATGTTAAGTTAAAAAAATAAGTTATCTAATATACATATAAACTCTTACGTTATATACTTGTGTAAACTGTACTGTGTATTATGCAGGCATACACTTAAAATATGTATGTATGATAATGCAGCTTAAATCTATGTAAAAAGAAAAATCCTGTGATCCATTCACCAATCATCATAATCTAATGTTCTGTGTCATCAGGTGCACATTCTACGATCCATTATTGTCTTCTAATTCTTTTAAATGCATGTGGATTCTTAGAGTAGTAGATGATAAGTGGCTTCAGTTTTACATCTTCCATATTTCCTCCAAGCAATAAGGTAAAAATATTATTGGATGGCTTGTAACTTGAGGCTTCTCTGTTTTCTTCTGAAATAAATGTGCATAAAGGCATTCATTTCCAAAAAAAAAAACCAGTTTCATCCTGTATAATATTCAATAGTTCAGATTGAAAACTTGCAGCTACAACGGTATCTACTTTACGTTGTGTAGATATTTGTACTTCTGAAATCTATCAAACCATCTATGACAGCCTTTAAAATCTAAATCTCTGACACTTCTATTTCTCTCATCAATCACTTTTTGCCAAAGATCTTAAAAGAGTTTTATTGCTTTCTTTGGTGATTATGTAAATTGATCCATCGAAAAGAAAATTTTCTAGTTTTTCAAATAAAGGATGCTGTGATTTTGTAACTTCGGAAAGTTTAGAGGTACCTACGATGGTTTGAGCATTTTGTTCTATTTTGCCTTTGTTTTTTAAAATCGTGATAACAGTAAACACAGATAAATCCATAGATAGACATATATCATGCTTTCTTTCTCCTTTTTCCAATCAACATAAAATATCCATTTAGTTTCCAAGCTCAAAGGTTTTTTTTATTTTTTCGTGATCATATTAGTTGCTGCAATGATTTTTTTAAACAGAATCTCTAAAACAAAATGTTTAATATCGGTAGAAAAACAATGTGTTTTCACTGTGCAGAAAAACTAGCAAAATGGACTGAGAAAGTTAAACTAAACTAGCATTTAACAATATTTTGTGTTCTTCCACACAACTGTTTCTCATTACATTAAAAAACAATCCATACTGAAGTTTCATTTTTTTAAAATTTGTACTACAATATTACACTATATTTCTTATATATGAAATTATTAAAATTAAAAACCCAATGTTTAATAACAACTCATTTGATTGGCCATAAACACTTGTGATTTATCATTGGTGTAACTTAGCAATTTATCAAATAGTCCAATATCTTTGATGCCAGAAGTACAAGTTATTAAATTAAAAATTAAAGGCATTAATCTAATGCACCTGATTTGTATTGCATTTTCATCATACACAATTTATAATTAATTGCATAAAATCATTCTCACATTTTTTTTGAAAAATTCAATTCATTTATAATAAATAGTAGTTTTGATTTGATTGAAATTAGGATTTGTAAAGATTTTAATCCAAAATTGATTTCATGAAATTTTAGCTAATATTTATACTGTACACAATTTAAAATTTAATATTGATAGTACATATAACCAAAAATTATTTTGTTTTATGCTGAATGAAATTAATATTTTTTTCTTGATACTGCATTTTTTTCCTTTACATGTGCAATAATGTCGCTATTGCATTGGATATCTAAAATGAATTATGAATGATTTTGAAATTAAGGAAGCAGAGTATTATTTTTAATTTACATTTGATAATTTTTGATATTAATTGCATAAATCTGAAACCGTTTTATCCTCTTTGCTCCCCGCCCCTTTTTACTGAAAATATTTGAGATTTGCAATGTTAGCAGTTTCGATTTGACAGAAAACTTTTAATTAAAATTAATTGACTGAATATTTTAGCTAATATTTGTGCTGAATATTTTTAGTTTTATGCAGAACAAATTTGGTATTTTTTCCCCGATACAGTACTATGTTGATTTACATTGTTATACACCTAGGTCTCTTTTTACGCGGACTTATTTAACACGATTTTGAAGTTATGCGATTCGTGTTTCACCAGAAGTCGATCTCCGATAATGCGCTATTACTTTAAATAATAAATTTCTCGCACTTATGTTATATTGAAAGTAATAGCACATTATTGGAATTCGACTTTCATCTTAGTAATTTCAATATTTTCAGTACTTTATAATAGTAAGATTTTATGCAATAATAAAATTAAAATCATAATTTCCACATTTTATGTATACACATATGAAATTTTACAAGATTATAATGTAAATTTGTTCAAACATTGTGTGTGTTAATTTTACATTTTAAATCACATTCTGTTTTTGCTTTTTAAAAAAGAACGTAATCAATTATTATTTTCTTATTAATGACACTAATCATTAACGTGCTCTTAAATTCCAACGAGAGCTTTCGTGAGCTTCGTAAACAATTAATAAAATCATTGTCTCAAAGATTAATTACTAATTACGTTGTCACCAGAAAATAATAATAATTAAAACGTGTATAAAAAAATGTAAATTACTGTACTGTAAATTATGCATAAAAATATATTATTTTGAATAAAATTAAATATTATAGTTAAAAAAAGTTTGTCTTGTATCAATTTTTTTCAAATTTGAAATTTTTTATTAGTCATATTTTATTTCCTTATTTTTTTTTTTGCGTGAATTTTAAAGTAATTTTACGTTGGTGCTTTGCTTTTACGCGAATTTTGAAAAATCACGGACCGCATCCCCCCTTTTTCAATGTAAGTTATGTCTATTTTTGCGCGATTTCGTTTGCGCGTGTTTTCTGAGGAACCTATCTATCGCGTAAAACGAGACCCAGGTGTATATGCTTTTATAATCATTAACAATGAAAATCTTTACTTTGGATATATTATTAATGAAATACTAATTAAATTGTAAAAACACTAGATGAAAATTAAATAAAAAACCATATATTTATTAATCATAATTTAAGTTTATAATCAAAATATTGAATATAGCACTGTAACATTGTGTATTATAAATAAACTATATACCATACAATTTCAGCATAAAAGTCACTATTTTACTTTTGGATGAGATATCTTAATAACTATCCTACGATGTCATCAGTGTTATAAAAATGGCTACCAAAATTTTTTTTATTTTTTATTTTTACAATCGTTGTAGTGAATAATTAATTGTAAATCAAAATTCTGGATGCAAATTGATGATGATCGCTATTGTGAATTTTCACATAAAGAACATGTAATAAGTGGGAAACAGGTGTATTGAAGCGGTAAATATGTGATCCACATTTACCACATTACTAAACCATCAAGTAGGCTCAAACCCATCCATCCATGTGCTTGGGTAATACAGTGAGTCAGAACACAGATATACGTAACTCTTCTTGGCCTCTAATAATAACTTTAAATATGTATTTTAAATATATGTTATAGAATTGTAGCTTGAATTCCTTAAATAATCAAGAGTTGTGTATGTGTGTTTATATATATACAGCAGATCCTTATTATGTATTATGTAAATATTAATGTTATAGTTGTTTTAATATTTTATTTATTTTTATATTATTTAATATAAAATTGTCATAGAAGCTAGTGCAATATTTAAGAAGTATCTAGAAGGCAATTAGAGAATGTAAGTTTAGCGAACAATAGAGCAATCCATTAGTAAAATTTAACAAATTCACTCTATTCAATTGATTTTAGTCATATGATCACCACTTCTTATGCTTGCTCATAACTGTTATTAAAACAGGCAAAATTCCCCATATAGTAGTGCCACTCAGTGCAAGCCAGAGGAATCAATGGATGCCAGAAGACTTGTGCATAAAATCCCTATCTAATGCCTACTTATCCAATATTTCCAGACTAGTTTCTGGCTTGTGGCTTTCGTCAGTGAGGAGCTTTGGATCTGAGAGCACTGCACCTAGATCTTAGAATTTAATGCAACCCTCCAACAGCCATCTTTTATATCTACTTAACTACAAAGTTATGAGAATAAAATTAAAAATATTTTCAATCCAAGCTCATTAGCTTATTTAATCATATAGGTCTGAACTCACTGATGAAGGCCATAAGCCAGAAACTAGTCTGGGAATATTGGATGAGTAGGCTCGAGATAGGGATTTTATGTACAAACCTTCTGGCATACATTGATTACTCTGGCTTGCACTGAGTGGTACTACTGTATGGAGTTTTTCCTGTTTTAATTACAAATAATTAATGGACATGATATTTTATTCAAATCTATTTCTCAACTAGAAATGGATTCAAACAGTACCTTCGAGAACTTATCAAGAAATTGTAACTTCTACTATGTAAAGACAAAGACACACTTTCCTGTTGATAGAGATCAAGAGGTGAGTTGCTATCCACATTGCTTCGGGTGACTTTCTAAAAGCATTCCTGAAATAATGGGAATGAGTATAAATAGGACTAAACTTAATACAGCAAAGAGGAGGTTATTTTCTAAGTGCAGCGGCTAACCGAATCCACATCACTCAGAATTTTGACATTATGACCACCGAGTAGAGGGGCCAAGTTCACCTTTTCCTGATCTTTCCAAGATAATCTCCATGCTCCAATGCCATTCAATAACCACGAACAGATGGACTGCCTAATTAAATGTACAAAGTAATTTACAAAGGAAATGCAACCTGCGAAATAGTGAAATAAGTGCTACCCGTGTTTGAACCTGAAATGCCTCACAAGAATATGGATTCATCCAGCCGGTGAGCTTGCACAACATCAGGAGATAACTATTCAATGCCAGCTAGAGATCTCTCTAATTCTATTTCAATTATTTATATACTTTATTTAATCTCATAATACTGGCGAGGTTGTCCCAGTTATATCTATCTATTTTAATCATTTGTTTATGACTCTCTATAATCTTACAAAATCAATATGTAATATCTTTCATCAGTTTCATGCTTTTCTTTCTTTCTTTACTTGAGTGCAATTTTTTCTTAATTAATATTATTTCATGTTTTTTTTTTTTGATTTAACTTTAAATTGATATGCCAATCTTACCCAACCTCGTGAGTATGTTTACTTGTATAAAATCTCCCAGTTTATGGGGAGGGGGTAATTAATTTATTCCAATTTCATTATAAAAGTACTCTCTCATTAGGTTAAAAAATGATTAAATAATTTGGTTGTCATCTGATCCTTCGTGTCAGCTGCTAGAGGCACGATTTCTAGCTAAATTTCTAGAAATATGCCATTTCCGCGGCCGCACCCAAGCCTTTAAGCATTCTTTCTAAAATAAATCCTAGAAAGATTGTTAACTCAGAGTTAAGTCTACTTTCTATGCTAAAAGGTAGAGCGTTAACTTGGAAGTTAAGTCTCCTTTCTACGATAAAATCTAGAAAGAGTGTTAACTCGGCTTAGTGGCTAACGGTGTGGCTTTTTCCGATGCTAAAAGCAGAGGAAAATGCCGTAGTTGTTTGTGTCATGCACTATATCATAATGCTGCATTATGTATTTGATGTAACAATATCGTACGAGGGTGTGTTAATTTGTTCGTGACAAAATTATTTATATTTTCATCGGTGCCTTTTTTTTTAAGACCAATTGATGTACTGTTACATTTTATCAATTTTAACAGTATCGTGACTGTTCCTCATAAATTTGTATTCCTCTTAAATTTTCGATTAGGGTGGAATAGCGTAAAAATTTAAAAATCACGCTTTGAGTCATGTTTTTGCGAGAAATTTTCTGAGACAAAAAGTATGGCTAATTCCCACAACAGAAAACTTGAAAAGATGGGAATTGCCAGACACAGAAGCCAGCGCTGGAATATTTCTACAGCAGAAAAAAAGAAAAAAAACATCTTGTTGTCGTCGGCAATCAAATGTAAAATAAAAGAAGTAACTAAAATTTTTATTTAAACATAGCCCCAAAAACCCCTCTTCTCCCAATAATAGTTGTCGTCGGCAATCAAACAGTCAAATAAAAGAAACGTCAATAATTCTTTAATCGTATAAAAAAAAAAAAACAACCCTTCCACTAATTGACGTTGGCAATCAAATGTAAACCAATCAAAGTAAGACAGTAAATTATTAGTTAAACATAACCCAAATTACTATTTGAACGTACACCGAAAAAGACCTGCTCTTGTCAATCAAAATAAAAGAAACCTAGACTATTATTGTCCCATTGTCAAATCGAATATTATTTGGGAAAACCCAAATAATTTATAAACGAAAAAAAAAAAGAAAGTCAAATCGGTTTTCAATCAAATGGTAACCGCTAAAAGTAACTTAAATTTTGATTTAAACATACACACAAACAAACAAAAAAAAACAAAACGCAAAATCCTTTCTCCCAATAATTGTTGTCAGAAATCAAATGTAAAAAATAAAAGGAACGTACAATTATTCTTTAATCGTAAACAAAAACACCCCTCCCACTAATTGTCATCGGCAATCCAATGTAAAGCCCTAAAAATAAGGTAAACCAATTATTTTTTTAACGTAACCCAAATTACTATTTGACATACACCGAAAAAAGACCTGCTCTTGTCAATAAAAATGAAAGAAAACCACAACTATTATTATCCCATTGTCAAAAATATTGGGTTTTGGGCAAACCAAAACCATAATTTATACACACACAAAAAAAAAGTCAAAACCATTGTCAATCAAATATAACCAATAAAAGTAACTTCAATTTTGATTTAAACATACACAAAAAAAACAACCTCTTTAGCTCCCAATAATTGTTGTCGGCAATCAAATGTAAAATAAAAGGAAGGTAAATTAGTATTTAATCATCACCCACCCCTCTCACTAATTATTGTCAGCAATCAAATGTACACCACTACTAATACTAAAAGTAACGTAAACTACTATTCTTTAAACGGTTACACCCCTTCTCCCAATAATTGTTGTCTACAATCGTACACACAAAAAAACATCCCTCCCAATAATTAGTGTCGGCAATCAAATGTAAACCAATCAAAGTAAGACCGCAACTTATTATTTAAACATAACCCAAATTACTATTTGAATCTAAACCAAAAAAACACCCGCTCTTGTCAATAAAAATTAAACACACAACAACTATTATTGTCCCATTGTCAAAAATATTTATTTGTTGAACAAAACCATAATTTATAAACGAAAGGAAGTCCAATCGGTCGTCAATCAAATGTAAACCGATAAAAGTAAAGGTTTTAATTTTTATTTAAACATACACACACACACACGTGAAAAAAAAAAAAACACTTCTCCCAATAATTGTTGTCGGCAATCAAATGTAAACCTATCAAAGTAACGTAGATTATTATTTAAAGATCCATCAAAAAACCCCATTCTCTCTTGAATTTTGTCAATCCAATTTTACAAAAACAGTAATATTATTTTTTAAAAAAAAACACAAATTACTATTTAAACACACACCAAAAAAGACCCTTTGGTAAAAAAAATAAAAATAAAAAAAAACAACTATTATTATCCCATCGTCAAAAATATTACTTGGGAAAAATAATTCAGAAACGAAAGAAAGTAAACTTTGTAAACAAACCAAAAAAAAAAGTCAATATTAATAGAGAATCGCTAGCCCGTGAACGTTATATTAATGTGTTTTTAGTTAGAAATCGCACCTCTAGCGGCTGACACGAAGGATCAGATGACAACCAATAATTTTATATGTTTAATGGCAGATTGTCATAAGACTGCTACCTTTATAAATGATATTCGTTTACTGTTAGTTATTAACGCTATTAACTAAATCATATTTTTTAAATATTATACATTAATTTAATGACAGTCAATTCTGTGATTTTAATAAAATCATTACTTATTTGTTTATGAGCGTGCTTTTTATTGCAACATTATATAGCTTACTTCAACATAAATGGAACTCGTTTAACATGCTCTTCTTAGTATGACATTCATATAGTTATTTAATAATAGTTATTATCATAACATGGTTTACAAACTATTCGTGCCATTAAACATAATTTTAGATTTAATTTAGGCTTTAATTCATTTTAACGTCGTTAGTGACACACTTACTTATCTTAGCATTGCTAGCAGATGTCAATGTTACTTTCAATTTATATTTTTGCTTTGTCATTTTGGGGATTGTCAGGAACTCCGAATCTACCCCTTTTCATACTTCATTCTAGTCGGGGTATACGTCTACACCCTAGGACCATTGGTTAGAGTAAAGAATTCTCTGTGTGGGATGATTCTGGGTCAACCGGCCCATCACAGACATACTCTTTTCTGAAATAAAATGAAGCGTCTCATCGGTCAAAATGGACCAAACCCTTTTCTTATTGCCATCCATGTTAGCATCACCACTTGTTTATATTTTAGATTAACGCCTATTTAATAGCTATAAGGCATAATGCTGTGAGAATTCTAAACCATTCGTTAGTCATAAATTTATTTGTATTTAGAATGTCGCGACCAAGCTTGCATTAAGCTATCTACCCTTTCAAATGAACAATTCCTAATTCTTTACTTATTATTTAATATAGATGAACTCCATAAAGTTATGGATGAATAAAAGCTTGTTATATGAAATTCGCAAGTGGCAACATATTCCTATCGCGTTTATTGTAAATTATCTTATTGTCTCTCGTATGAATAATCCACTAATGCTAGAAATGGCATTGATTGTAGTTATTATTAGATATATGTTTCATGTATGGAAGTGGCATCAATCATATCTCTATTACATATATATATATATTAGACTGTAATTGTAAACAACAATAACTTAATTATTTATGTACATTTTGAGGGTCATTAATTACTTACTTGTCTCAATTCTAATATAGCACTAATATTGTTTAAATTATTATGTGAAAGATTGTTTAATTAATATTGGCATATTAAGACCGCACTTTATTACTGTATCTCTATATCTGTATCAGTTGCAACACTAACCTCATATCATTATGAGATCCCCATAATGATAAATTATATAACTGTAAATAAGCAGCGGTACATCTTTTGCATGAATTGTTCAATAATAACACATCTGTATATAAGATTATGATAGTGTAATTATTAAAATTTATATATATATAATTATTCAATAGTTCATTATTATTAAAATTTATATATATAATTATTCAATAGTTCATTATAGAATAATTCATTCTTTCTGGGTTACCTCTAAGACCATGCTCATCACATATAGTTTTATTTTACCATAAGTTCTTTGCTTAGTTATCTCACTTCTGCCATCCATCAATTCTTTTATTACTTAATCTGCACATCTTATGTATTTTTAATTGTTTGTCTGTATCACTGTATAGCTAGTTAGTCATCAATAGTCTCAAGATATCATGTCTCTATAATGTGTCTCCGGGAATGGAATGAATTAAACTCATCTGTATCACCAGAGATGTTGTTTGTAGTGTTATAGATTTAGTGAATGGGCAAATAAGTTAGAATCCACAATTGCTTCTGACCTGTGTATCTCAGGCATGACTGGATTTGAGGTACTTTGCTCAGATTCTGGTCTTGTTGAATGAACATACAAATCCGCTCAATACAGTATATAAGTGCTCTTTAAATGAACAACATCCATATTCTTGTTATTACTTTTGTCTTGGGAAACAAAATTTTTAATGACTAAACAAAGATTAAAACAATGGCATGTTTTTCCACACAATAGTGCCATTTAGTGGCAAGCTCTAGAAATCAATAGCTGCTATTATTATTAAACAACAAAAACATCAACATATATGGATACTGAATTGGATTCAGATTTATATGATTATACAAATAAATTGATTTGAATTGAAAACATTATTGCATTTTCAATTTGGCTAATTACTTTATAGTTAACAAAAAAGGTCTACGGCGGATCCAGATCTTCTTGATGAAACACATAAATTAGAAACTAGTCTGGAGATATTGGATAGGTAGGTACCAAATAGGATTATTATGCACATCCTTCAAGCATCTATTAATTTCTAGAATTTGTGTTAGGTGGCACTATTGTGTGAAAAAAACTGCTACAGTTTTAATAGTTTTCTAATCATAAGAAAATAAGAGCATGTGATATTTTAATGGTTTAAACAAAGATTTACAAAATATTACTTTGTTAACTGAAGTGTAATTATAAAATTCACAAAGGGTTTTACAGCAATAAGTAGCCATGTGCATGATCTGGGATTTGAATCTGAGTAAAATTGATATGTAGATGAACATTAACTAATCTACCTAGGCAAAACAATTATGGATTAGGAAATAATCTAGCCATTCTTTCAGTTTTAAGCTAAACTTTCATTATCCAACACTTGATTAACCTGTTGAATATTGTCTTTTTTTAAGTTTTTGCCTTACTGTGAGCTATTTTAAGGTTATTTTATCTACCTGTAATATAAAACTTCAACAAAATATCGTTTTATTTTTATTAATAACTGTTTAGGCTATAAAAGTGACTATTCAGAATAAGTAATTAATATATGTAAGATTAAAAATAAATAAATAATTTTATTAGAATTTAATTCTATTAAAATTCATAAAAAGAAAAATTATTTTGAGTAAGCATTAGTATTTATTTTTATTTGACTTTTTCTGTAAAAAAAAAAAAAATTATACCTTTTTGTTAATAAAAATTTAAAGTAATCTTTACATTCATAAGCATTATTTAATAATTAAAAAAATCTTTTGTGTGTGTGTGTGCGGGTGTTTTTGTTTTTTTTTTTAAAGTTTATAACAAAAATATATAAATGTGTAAACAATGAAATGACAAATTTAACAAAGATTATTAATATCAGTGTGCTAATCCTCATCAAACTGCATCACATTCAAAATGATGCATAAATAAATAATAATAATAAAAAAGATAAACAGCTTTATTGCTCGAGAGTTCATAGAAGTTCGAGCACTAGATCTGTAAGCATCAAATCCTGGAACCTCCCAATCCCAGGTCAGACATTCTACCAGCTGCATTAAACCATGCAGGGCTAAAAAGGTCTATGGCTTTGGGTAGTTTGATAAAGAGGCTGGCATATAGATATTAATAATATTTGGAAAGTTGGTTATTTCATTATTTACAAAGGGTTTATATACATGTAAATAATATTCAACTCTTATAAGTTAACAATTTACATTATTTAATCATCTGATAATCAAATATAATCATTTCAATAATAATGGTATTATTAATTATTTGAAAGATCATGTAATATTCAAGCATCCAAATAGCAAGAAGATCATAACGCTTCTGTTCAATTAATTGAAAAATGATTAAAAAAATCCAATCCTCTACCATTGCATTAAACCACACAGAGTAAAATTATTGAACAATTGAGAAGTACTTAATATTTTAATTTTTACAGGATACCCTTTAAGAAACTTGACATAAAGACTTTTAAATATTCTAAAATTCGATTATCACAAATTTGAAAAAGTTTAATATTGTTTGAATGGAAGTTTTATGTTAAATTTTATGAATTATGTTAAAATTTGTGGTGGGGGGGGGGAGTGTTCAAAAAAATAAGTTATATATTATTACCCCAAAATGACCTGAGCATTATGTTTTTTCAATTTTCCTACAACATTATGTATTTGTTATTCTGTGATTTTAATATTTATATTAGTAAATTATTTGCTGAAATATTAAAAAAAAAAAAAAGTAATTTTAGCAATAAATTACAATATTTGTAATAAATTCTATTTTTAAGTTTGATATTACACCAAAGCTTAATTATTTTATTAATGATAAAATCAATTAATTCTATCTTTTACAAATGGTCTCTTTTAATTGAATTTTTCAAAAGATGTTTCTTACAACATCCATACTCAGTGATTTAGGATTAAAAAATAATTAATTGTCTGATTGTATTTTCAGACTTAATGCAATCAATTCAAATGTCAAGGGTTAAACTGGCTTCCAATGTTGCACATCTTTGCCAAAGTAATTTGTTTTGAGAAAGAGGATAGCATCCAATCCAATTTAGCCTACAATTTTTGAACTGATTGTTTTATAATTTTCATTAAGTGTCAAAGTTTCATTAAGTTTGAACAGTTTTAAAATGGTTTAATTTGACTAATTAATGCAGTTTTTATTAAAATATATATTTATAAAAATCTATCATTACAAAAGAGTATTTTCTATTGATGTAACTTGTTATTTCAAAATATTTTCAAAACATTTATTTGCAATACTCAATTCTCCTAGTAAAAACTGAAATAAAATTAAATGATGAAACTGTAAATACCCTATGATTTCTATTACTCATCAGTAGAAGAGGACAACTTAAATCATAACTTGTTCTTTCCTTTCAAATTAAATTACTAAAAATGAAATAAAACAGCATATTATGACCAAGCAATAACATTTGATCATCATTGGTAATAATTTGCCACTTTTCTTAAACATGGAATCTCAATTTTCAAGTTACATCATAAATTTTAATGTACTCTTAATTCAATGGAAAATTTTAATCCAAATTCTAAAATTGAGCTGAATAAATATAAAATTATTACAATTTTAAGAATCATTTTTTTAAATATCCACTTTAAAGCAATTTTATCTTTAAATTTAATAATAAACAAATTAATTCCATTTTGCTACTCAAAACTGTTTATAAAAATTAATGTACATATATCATATACTTAGACATATTGTTTCACCAATTAGCTTCTACAGAACAAAGTTTTATGGCTAGTAAATATTTATAACCACGTTTCTTAATCTACAAAAGAATGAAGTTAAGATTGAATGATATTTAATAGTTATTTTCTAACTCAAATTTAGATAGCACTAGAAAAAAGAATGATTTATGTACATAATGGAAATTTCTATTTCAAATATTGCACTCATGATCGAAGACAATTTATTTATTATTATGTTAAATTACATTCCACTGCTTTAAAATAAGAGTAATCTGTATTTTTTTAAAAAAAGATTTAAAAAGTATCACCCCTATTTTTTTAAAAATATATTTTTTATTCAAATATCAGAATATAAATTAAACTTTGATCACCAAGTAATATTAATTACTTGTGACGGAAGTAAACCAGATAGGTCTTAAGGTGTTCAAACATTTTACAAATTCTCAAGTAATACATCATTCATTTATTATTATTAGTTCTTTATCAGTAGTAAATCCCATGCTTCACCACATATACAATTACTTCTTATCTCCAAATTACTGTACATATGTTTCTTTGTCTTAAAGCTGTCTAGATCTTTTTTTTTTCTTTTGCTTTCACTATATCCAATTCCCTCAAATATATCATGTAAAAACGCAATCAATATAATTCCTCTTCCTTTCCTAATTTTTTTTTCATTAACATATGTTTTTCACTATATTAATATTTTATAACAATAACTTATTGTTTTATGGTATCTCGTTATATATTCTTGCTATTTGGCAGTTTTTCTGCATAGTTCAACATCTGACTCATACACCAAAAAACATTTTCTTTTCAGAGAATCATAAGACTTATCTGTTTACAGCATTGATTTTAAATTATGTACCCTTGCTATTTGATAGTTTTTCCACATAGTTTACAGCTGAGTTATACACAAAGTACTATTTTCTTTTCGGAAAGTCATAGAATTTATCTGTTCACAGCATGCAAACATTTTAGTATCTCAACAGTTATTCATTATATTTTTATGTAAAATAAATGACAACCATAACTAGCATTTGTGCTAAAAAAAAAAGTTATACACATTTACTTTAACAATCATCCCACCTGATTGCTGTTCATCAGTATTTATGAGTCAAAATTCAATAAAGCTGTCTTTGGAAAAGCATATCACAATATGTAGTGTCCCAATGCATACATATAATATATCATGTTGTAAATAATTCATCCCTCTTATCCATCAAAATTTTCAAAACAACAATAAGATTTATATATATTTTTCATAAAAGTTATATATTTTTTTAAAAAAATCTTTATATAGAAAAAAAGCAAAGGGAAGTCATATACAAGATTTTTAAAATAAATTAATAGATGCTTTTCAGATAATAATTCCTTTTTCATGTCAAGATGAATTTCTCAATGTAAAACTACTTTTAATTATAAAAAAAAAAATTAAGTTTGTTTGTCAGTGCAATATTAATTTCATTTTTTAATAATTTGTAAAAGACAGTGCCACATAATAATATATACAATGTATATAACTTCATAGGAGTATATATATTTTAACTAAATTCATTTAGTATTTTTCTTTCCCATCTTTATCAATATTATTATTAAATAAATGCTTGGAAATAAATTGTTACATAAATAAGATTCCTGAAAAACAATAGAACTATTTTATTTTCAAGAATTTGAAATACAATAATATCTAAAAAACAATATTAGCTTAATTACTATTTTAAATTATATATTTACTTTTAAAGGTAAATTTATCAGTCATTGATTAAAAAAATATATTTAAATTTTTTTTTACCATTAATCTTGAAAAATATGTATGTGAAGTCTACCTACAATATTTGTTATTAACAGCTGGAATCAGTTTTTAACTTCTACCAGTAGAAATTTTAACTAAAATACAAGTTTTTGTGAATTATTAGTTCTAAACATAATGTCAGGAATTACTGGGGATAAAAAAATTTCAAAGGAAAAATAACTCAGCCAATAAAAATTAATAAGGCATGGCCTAGTTACATTAGGTAGAAATGAAAAGATGTGTGCATGCTTGCATTGCATTGGCTATTGTTTATAACATAAAAATGAGATATTATAAAAAGTTTACTTGTCTTTATTCAATTATCATTTATAAATTTGTAGCTATAACTAATATTATGATTTTATTGAATTTTGTAGTTTTTAGAGCAAATTAGTCAAATAAAACTTTATTGATGTCAGTATTAAAGAAATCACAACTTTCAACAGTTGTCAAAACTATAATCTCATTGAATTTTTACTAATTACAAATTCAATTTTAATTTTTTAAAAAGAGTTTTGATAATTTGAAGTTATGCTTTAAAAAGATACAAATGAAAAATATAAAATTTCTCTATAATCATTATTTATTTGTTCCTAAAGATCTTTATAGCCTATGGGCTAAAACAAAGCCTTTTGTTAAATAGACTATTTACTTCTATCTATTTATATTGAAGTTTTAATATTTCATCTTTTAGATTAAATTTTGTTTATTAAATTAATTTCTAGAACTAAATGTATAAAAATTAAAGAATAAAAGTAGAAAATAAAATTTATTTTGTTTCAACAATTCAATAAAAAAACTAAATAAATCTGAAAATAAAATGTAATGCTTATATCAATGTGTTGATTTAATATACATCATGTAAAAGGGTAAGGAATAAATTTACTTTGCCTTCATATCAATTATTTTGTATTATCCAACTGTTTCAAGTATTGATAGTGATTATCCTATGCTATTCTTTTTCTTGTAATGTTCTGCTAATGATTTCTCACAAATAATTATGGTTCAAAAACAAAAAATTAACAAGCCACACCTTTATCAGTAAATGCAGCAATTGTCTTTACTGCAAGAACTTTTTTCCCCATTGAGATTAGAATGAATTGTTATTACTGTTATCCACGAGCAAGTGTCAATAGGTAATTTTACCATGGCTTAAGCTTTCAATTATTCTTACATAACAAGTACACTACTGAAAAAAAAAGTATAAAGTTCCAAGCTGGGTAAATTTATAAAAATTAAATAATTTTTCAATATGATAACAGGTATTTTTTGTAGGTCATTTGTGTATAAATTCAAGGATATCTGGAGTTCTGACAAGATATAATGTTTAAGACATTATGATTTTTTTCATATATTATCTTGTTTACATTTTAACAATAACAAAAAAATACCGATATTAAAGGTAAAAATAGTGCTAAAATAAAATTAGGTCAATTATATGTATAATCAACGCAGTGTAAATTTTTATAGCTGCATATCAAATCCATAGAGTTAGTAGTTAATGATGCTATTAAGAAATTTATTGATCAGACTAGTATGAAATAATATGATTAGTCAAAACCAGTAAAGCGAGAGTTCAAACTATGGCTTTGAATAGCTAGCCATAATGAGTATACGCTTCATATAGAGTTGTAGACATACAAAAATACAACTTCAGATACTAGCCAACTGTCTGGGTATTCAAAAGTTTTGTGTTGTCTGCCTAAAAAAAATGTATGAATGTTTTTTGGCTGTGTGGAATGATGCTCCTGTGACAAAAGTACTTAAATAGGCTGCCTTATTACTTATTAACTAAAATTGAGATAGAATACCTCTTCAAAGTCTACTCTAATTAGCTTCTCCAGGAAGGTTGACAGATATACCAGCTCTACCCAACACCACCTTCCTCTGTAGATGTTCTGAAACAGTGATCAGAAGAGGATGAATCATGAATAGTTTTAAAAGCTAAGTTATATATGCATTTTTATTTATGTTTATTTTTTTGCTGCATGATTACAAAAACATCTTACTATTTGTACGCAACTATTTTGTAATAATCACTTAAATTTATATTTTAGATGGATTCTATCTAACAATGAATTTTTTCCATAAAATGAAAGATTAAACAGATAATAAAAAATGATTATTTTTAATATTCTACATTGTACTAAATCTTTTTGTTGTTGTTTAGCAACACATGTATTATATTTGATCCATTTACAGTTTGAAGAGTAATTTAGACTTATTCATCTCTACCATTTTCTCTTCATTGTTTATATATAGGCTCTTACAAAGAAAGAATATTTGTGGGGTTTCTAGTCAATAAATGTCTATTTTTTGATGTTTTGGAATAATTATTTTTGCTAAGTCCTGTTATATATCACTTTATTGAAAATTTTATATAGAATGCAATGAACCTATTAATAAAAATGTAACTTTAAAATTTATCTAGTAAAACCTTTTTTATTATTATTATTTTGAATATATAATGACTATATTTTTTTCAGTTTTATTATATATATTCTTTGGTATTTTTTTTTTTTTGATAATATAACTATTTGACTTTTGCGCCTAGTGCAAATTGAAGTTCTCACAAAAACAGTCTTAAACCAATTCTCTAAAAATCCAATATGGCTATCATGATAGTCAAAAGATTAAAGCATTTTTGTTATAGAACATGCATTTCAAAAGGCAAATATTAATATAACATTTGGCTTTTATATCTGCATCAAAAGTACATTAAAGTTTTAAATAATCAGGAACTAAGAATATTAAAATATATAGTTATTAAACTGGAGCCAGATCTATATAACCTATAAGCTGATTTGAATAACAGAAAAGAGTTAAAAGTATTTGCTGGAGGTTGGTTGAATTGCTTCTTCAAACTCTGAACTCCAAAGTGCCATGAATAAAGACAAAAGCTAAAAACATGGTCTCAGAAAGAAGATTTAAATGCAGTAAATGGATTTATAATAACTAATTGCTCAAATTTAATAGTAAATTTAAAAAAGAGGAGAGAGCTGTTCTTGTTTTTATCAACTGAATACTACCCATATTCTGTGTTTGCAAAATTTAAAATCTTAGCTATATCCTACATGACTTCATATATCATTTATTATCTATTTCATTCTTATTGATTTCAACATTTAAAATTTAAACAACATGAATAAAAGTTTATTTTAATGCATCCGTTCTTTCCACAATTTTATTAATAAATATTGTCTGTTACAAAAATTATTTTATTCCTGCTAGATTAGTTTTTTTCAGTCAAATAATTTTATTCTATTATCATTTAGCAACCACTTGCAAAGGGACATGGCCATCATAATTTCAGAGAAAGAAAAAGAAGTTAAATATGAGTTTTGAAAGGACTTTAATTGTGTCCTCATATATTATAAGCTGGACTTAAAATATTTGTGTTGCAGTTCTCCTTGAATTTGATGTTGAGCCATATCCTCCAATTGAAGCACTGGACATTATATTTGTTTACACTAACATTTGATATTATTTTCATGATTTAAATAGGATTGGTCTCTTCCATAAATACCAAAGTTAAGTATATCATAAAATAATTGATTAGAAAGTAGTTAATCTTTAACAGTTTCATAAACCCAATTCAACAAGGACATGTTGTTATAATAGTAAATTTAATATTATCCCATCAGAACACATTGAGCTTATGATATGCTCCCATATCTTCATAATATTAAGGACTATTCTTAAATAAAAAATTTCTAATGCTTTTATGTTATGGCAATAGAAAATATAGATTTCTTTTAAAATAAATTTGGCAGAATAATAATTTTATAAAGAATTAATTTAGCTGAATTACTTATAGGAGTCTTAGCAATATGCTTAAATGATTTTATGTTCTCAAGTTGATTTTTTTTTTCCTATTGGTGACTGATATAATAGCAAGTTATTGAATATCAATTATCAAATACATTTTTTTAAAGGATGAATTCAAAACTATTATCAAAGATTTTGTCAATCATTCTATGAATCAACAAGTATAATAAAGCCATCAGTACACAAAAATCTTAGAAATCCAGAAAATATCAAAATCTTGATAACTTTTGAGTGTTTCTAATTGAAATCCCCAACATCAAATATATATGAAATCTTGATCATACTTTATGAAGCTACCTAAAAACTTTTCCATAAACCATTATCATTAAAATAAGAAGTGTTATAAAAAAAGATATATATTTCTCATACCATCATTTAGAGAAGTATAATGAATTAATATAAATAGACAGCAATGAAGGTAATCTTTTTTTGCTTTTATCTGTCAACAAAAATTTATATCTATAGTGCTTCTTGACAAGATTGAAACTCTGGTAATTACTCATTTATGACTGGAAATTCCTTTATTTTATTTAAATAAAATTAAATTATATTTATAATTATATGAAGGACTAGTTTCATTATCTGGAACTGTTAAATGTCTTTCGCAGACACTAAGAAATCATTACATAATGAAAATAAAATCAAACACCTTCATGAATCTATATATTCCTAAAAAATTATATATTTTGAAATTCTTTCTAAAGAACAAACTTATATTTCCCTATAAATATGCCTGGGATAAAACTTCATCAAGTTTGATGCATCATTAAATGAAGTCATCAAAATTCTTGTATCACTTATTCAAAAAGTGATTAAAGTATTCCCTACATGTGTTCAAATTATCTTCATTTTAATATACAAGAGTCTCATGTATTGATTTAATACGATTAAGATATTATGTTTCACATCATTATGTTATTTTCAACATTTCAAAAAAAGAATGATCGCCACCAGAAAATAAATATCCCAATCAATCACTTTTAAATCTTTTTGTTTGTCATTGAAATTCTGTCTCTAATTAAGCTTCAAATTCACTTTATGATTCTACCAAATAAAGTCACATATTTCTTTTTAATCTAACCACTAATAAATAATACAGCTATTTTCAGTGAACCCAATAAATTTTGATGTTAAATAACTGTAGAAATTAACAAGAGTAGCAACTGATACTAAAAAATGAATGTCAAATTTCATATCAAAACAGTTTAGAATATAATCAATTTTTAATTCCATTATCACTCTAATCTTAGAACATACTAATTCATGATTAGCTGATATTTTACACTTATAAGTGCTCATTAAACAGTGACTTCTTTCACATCATAATTCCTAAAACACATATATTATTATTTTGAATGTGAAAGTATTAGAATTTTTTGCAGTAATGTTTCAAAAATTCAATAATAATAGACTGTTTGGAAAATATAATTATTTCCATAATTCTGGACTACTGTTCCTATCAAAATGTACGAAAGTCTCCAAAAATAAAAATTCAATCTTTTATTAATATTTATGCATTAAAACTATCCAACAATATATAAAAACATTTTGAGAATTTTCTGACTAATGATGAAGCATATATTTTGATAAAATGAATACAGGCAAAATTTTCACAAGTCAATGTTTAATATTATTAATCTTTTATGGTAGATCTATTATTTCATGAAATGAAGTTATAAAGTTAGATTTTACAAAGCAATTCTAACATCATGCAGTCTCACCCTTTACTGAATGAATTATTCCTTCAAAAAAAAAACTTAAAGAGCTATATACTATTCAATTAAACTTTCTTTCCTCTGCATGTCAGATTTGGCTAAAAATTGTTATATTAATATTAAATCTTGACAGCTCTTTAGTTGCAAATAATGTCCTATATTCAGATCTTAAAAAACTCTACATCAAGCATTTATTACTTCCCCATATATATGCATTTACCAAAATAATAATAATGATCACCAGGCATTCCATATTCCTTATTTTGCTATTAATACTGACTAATATTACAAGTATCTCTTAGCTAAGTAAGATGCAGTTATCTAATCAGATGTTATGAGAAACATTTTTCTCAGGACTTCTTAAACATGACTGCAAAAGTACATAGTCATTTGTGAAGTAAAATTTCTCTCCCATTTTCAGTACCAAGCAATTCATGTATAAGATCACAATGGAAAAGCGGAATTTATTTAATCATATAAATTTCAATTGCTATACATGTAGCTAAAGACTGGAAATACACAATACATAATCCTAATGTACAGTTAATGCAAACAAATGATTGATGGCATGAAAAGCTCATGACGGAAAAGTCTTTGACCAACTTAAGTAAGTGACAAAAATAGTAAACTAAAAAGAAAAGAGAAAAATAACATGGAGAAAAGTCATAAAAGATTGTATATACTGGAAGCAGTGTCTTACCAATGATGAACCAATTTTACTGCACAACAGAAATTTATTTATTTATATTGCAAACAAGATTTGATCTTTGATAAAGTACCATATTTTATAAGGCATGATGAGTTATTCTTGGTATTTTTCAAGCAATGCTTACTGATTGGTTACAGTTAACTCTTACAACTGAAAATCATTATTCTATTCACTAATTGTGACTTGACATTTCATTATATATTAAAACAAATCTTTTTCTTTAGTTTTTTATAAAGTATTTCTAAGTCAATATTGCTTACTTTCTTATCTTAATTGTTCATAATCTTACTATAGATACTCTTTTTTACTTAGATAACTAGAAATATTCCAGCATTTTATTATCATTTCAGTATGATCATAGAACTAATTATTATTAAATCTCTCATAACTTGTAGTTTTAATTACAGCTCCCTTTAACTTTTTCTTAAATAATTTTCACATAACTTCTTTCTCTATTATATTTTTAATCTCAATGACTGCTTAACTAAGATCAATTCCAGAAATTATAAATATGCTATTCTTAAATATATTTTTCAAAACATGCTCTAACTAAATTTCATCAATTAAAGCTTTTCATGTATAAACCAATTATTTTTACCATGTAAATTTGTCACATTTTGTCCTTGCGTTTCTTATTGTTTAATCATAATTTAGCAGTCCAATCATGATCATTATTATTATTTTACAGATTCTTATAGGTCAAGTAAATGAGTTCTGCTAATTATTTGGGTTTAAATAATTCATAATAGAATGAGGAGAGAAATTTATGTTGTCAAATGCAGCTTTAAAGTAGGCAATAAAAATATAATACTTTATTTTGGTGTACGCATAAATATAAGCACTGCGGTTAAGTTATAACTCAGATCAGTGAAATATGAAGATCATAATCTGTTGCTAGACTTAATGTACTTTTACCAATTAATTAACTTGAATTACAAGAATTTTAAAGTTTCAAGATCTTAAAACTAAACAATAAATAGAATGAGTATAGTTCAATAATTTTTACCAGAATGATAACTAGACTGAAATAAGTCATAGAAATTTGTTCATATTACCAGCTAAGTGTTAATGGATTACTAGAGTTTTCTTAAAATATGATTCCAATGAGAAAAAGATAAGTTACTGCTATTTAATGAGATATAAAATGTAAGCTACAGAATATCTTTTTTCTACATATAATTCTAAGAACATAAAGCTTGAGAGATTTATTGTAAAAATAATAAGCCATAGCAAGCTTCCAATGATTATGATAATAGTTTTATTATATGCTTGCAATATCTACTTTCACATATAATATTTACAAATAAGATTAAAGTCAGCTAAATCCAAATGTATCAATTTTTTTATATTATCAATACATTGCAATTTCACTTCTCTTTTCATTAAAATCTTGGTAAAGATAATGAATAATAGTATTTGTGTGTTGTATAGATCCTAATATAATGTTATGATTAACTATTTTCTTTTTAAAAATTGGCAATTGAAAAAATACATTTTCACTTATAACTGACATTTTATGAAACGACAACTCTAAACAGAACTAATCTCTTAGGATATTTAAAAAAACACAAAATTTCAAATAACTTCTTTTATTTATTTGTACATAAGTACAATAATCGTAAAAAAAAAAAGTAATAAACATACAAAGTTTTAATAATAATAATAAAAAAATAAGAATAAATATAAAAGTAATCCAGTCTTTGAAATTTTGTGGGAAAATGGTCTATATCAAAACAATGCACCACAACATGTCCTTTAAATTACATTTAATATCAGTATTTAATTCAAACTAGCAAAATGAGATAATTATGGTCATAAAATACTTATTGATTGTATAACACTAGACAAACAAATGCACTTAATTTCAAAAATTTAAGTTGTTTGATGAGTGAAGGCTTGAATTGTAATCCATGGAACCTGAGCCCTAGAGTAAAGTTAAGAATTTTTAACATTTGTTTTTTAATTGCTTAGAATATTATAAGTAAAAAGTTTTGGATGGCTATAGTGTAAACATGGTTCTTTGCTGAAATGGTTAATAGCTTAAAAGCTGTTTTGCATATCATTTCCATAGTTTACTTAATTTTACATAGGTAGCTCATAATATCTCTATTTAAGTATATAATACGAAGTGCATTAATTGATGCCATTAGTTACAGATTAGATGCAAGCTAAGAGTCTTTATGTTATAAGCTTTAACGCAAATCAATGATTCAGAAAATACCAATTACTTCTGTATACCTCTCAAAATTGAAAAGTGGAAAAAAATTACAAAAAATTTAACCCTATCTATCTCAGAACATCATACCAATGGTACATTTCTCATTAATTGTCATTCATATTTATATGTTGATACGAAGATTTTCATGGGTTGCATATATAAAAGACATATTTTGCAGGTTCATCCGTGTTAAAAAATTTAAATATTGATATACTGACGTTTCAAATTGATCACACAAATCAGTGATTGGAGCCCCTCTACAACTGTCTTTCTACCTTTTGTGATCAAGTCAAAACGTCGGTATATCAATATTTAAATTTTTTAACACGGATGAACCCGCAAAATATGTCTTTTATATATATAATCCAATTATTATTCAGTTACAAAACTTTTCCTGTGCAATATACTCAGAAATATGCATCATGTACATATTAGAAAAAAGCTTTATGGTATAGTGATTATAGTATTCAGCAGCAACAATCCATGGTTTGAGTGCAGGCCAAGAGAATCTTGGAAAAATTCTTTCAAGTTACAAATAGGCATAAGATTTTTCTTCTGGGTAGACAGCTTTAACTAATTCATCTACTCATCAAATAGTATATTTATTTAATTATTCCTAGCTAGAAGTTAGCGAAAAAATTCCGCGTTAAATTGGGATAGTCAAAGGAGTGTTGATACACTAACTATAAAAAAAAAATATGAAGAATATAATGTTTCCTGAATTTACTGCTTGTGGAAACTCAAAATTCTTATGGTACTGAACCCATGGTAATTTCTAACTTTAATTTATATATCATGTTAAGAGCATTATTAATACCTTAAAATTTTTAATAACAGTTTTACAAAATATTCTGTGTATAAATTTTATTCCAAAATTACCTGTTAACGTAACTCTTCTTCATTGTACAACAATTTGCGATCCATAATGCACTTCATTCTATGTCTCCTTCACTTATAGTCTTGGTGAGACCCTATAAGTTATGTTGAGACAGGCACTGGAATGTTTCCTACAAATAAATTAAAACATGAATTTCAAAATAATGGAAGTAAATGGATAAATAAGCATTCACCAAAGTAAAACACTATCTAAAAAGTATAAAAATGAAAACAAAATCAAATTCTAAAATGGCTTTGCAATTAATTATCATGTTAATCAAATATATAAAATTATAACTTTAATCAAAAAAGATATAGCTAAAGGTTTGCCTTTCAGATACTATGTAAGACAATCTTTTATTATATATAAAAAAAAATACTCAAACTATCAGAGAATGATAAACAATAAAAAGTTAAGAACTTTTTATTTCCAGTAAGTAATTTAGTTGCAAATAATACTGTACTATATATATTTCAATGAATGAAATCTTTACAATAAAGGAGTTTATTTAAATCTCAATTCTCATGTGTGTCATGGATTGTGAATATCTCACATTATATTGTAAGATCTATTTTCACTTGTCAAAAAATAAGTTAAAATCCAACATACATAAAAATAGATTTATGCAAAGTTACATAAATCATGAACTAACTGATTGTACAATATTTTGAAAATTTCTTTTAAGTATCATTAAAAAAAACAACTGATATAAATTTTCATCAACACAAGAATTTTCTCTGAAGATAATTATTTGATTAAAAAATTTTTTTTTCATTATCTAATCAGGCTTAAAATTTTTCTTTCAGATAATTGGCTCATAGTCAATACAGAAAAACATCCAAAATTGATTAGTAAATGAATATCTATTTTCAGTTAGATAGTAACACTAATCTTTCTGATTGTTAGTACCTCAAAGAATAAGAAACTGTTGGAAGAAAGCCATTGAGAGACTCATCCTAGTTAGCTTAAATTTAAATATGTTTGTTTTTACTCTAATTAAAATTAAACTGAATTCTTAAACCAACAAAACCAGAATAAACAGTTCTCCATTTAAATTAAAATAATAATAATTAAGCCGTCTATTCTTTATACATCACTTTTTGATATATATAAGAATTTGTTGCTATATATATATTAATAAAAATTAATTCAAAGATGCTTCAACAAATTATGCTTTTATAATATAATTTATGAATATAAATACATATTTTACAATACTTCAACACAAAACCTCTAATCGATATATTAAAAAAAAATTATTTATCCAATAAAATGCAATAAATAACATTATATATGGGGGGGGGGAATTGTAAGTTTATATATATATATAAATTAATTGAGTTAGCATAACAAATTCAAAGATTCATATCAAAAATTGAAAGAAAATACTCACTCATAAAGATAATTTGTTTGATATTTATTCGACTGTATTTTTTAGTTTTAATCAAAACTTTCTAATAAAGACAAAACAACAGAAATTCATTTCTAATAGAAAATTAAGATAATAAAATGGTTGGTGGAGAAATCATTTAACATTTAAGCACCAGAAGTGGCAGGTTGATCTTAGATTTGGGTATCTTTAACTCTAAAGTCCATTCTATTCTTGCATCAAATTATACAGAGAAATAAAATAATCAAATGTTTTATCACTTACCAAAGTCATATGATATGTATAAAATTGAAAAAACTGAGTTTTAATCCAGGGGATTTTGACTCTCAAATATGCCATCCGATTTGTGCACTTAACTGAGCAGAGTAAAGACAATCATATGGTTAGTTTCTCAAGTCATCTAACATTTAAGATTTCTAGTGCAGATGGAACATTTAATAAATTTTTTTATGCAGTTAATCTAGTTTGTTTTTTTTCAGATGACTACTTCAAGATTTCATAATCAAATAATCAAGAAAATCAATCAAATATTTCTAAATACTTTTTATTAAAAAAAATCAATGCTTCCACTATAGCAGATTTATTCAAGAGTTATTGAACTAATGATAGTGAATAATTCTTTTGTCTGTCAATTATGTTTAGTTTAATAGAAATAAAAATAATGCAACACAAATTCAGAAATAATTTGTAACTTTGCATATATTACTGAAAGAATGATCTGTGTAATTGAAAACAAATGTCTGCATATATAAACTACTTGTAATAATCATTCACTTCATACAGGTTAAACAGTAAAATCAATATATGTACTTTATAGTAAGAAAAATGAAGGCCCACTACATGAATAAATATCTTTATCAATTCGTGAGATATTTTGCAAAAGTTTAAACAGAAGAAAAAGTCTATTCTGCAATATGCTGATATAAAGTCTCCAAAAGGCATGTAATAATAAAGACTAACATAAGCCATTCGATAACAGGTGATGAAATAGTAAGGAATCAAATGATGAGGGCTCAAGATTAAACCTTATGCTAGAAATGCAGAACCAAACTTGGATTATTGCAAATGAATTAAAACCTCTTAGGAATCCAACTGCATTATGGTAGTCATATTTTATGCATAGCAAGTTAACAGCTTGGAAAATAAACATGTAACGACATTTGAACAATAAGATAGATTACATTAACTGCAATAATGCTAAAAGTAGAAATAGTAATCATATCTTGTATTGGAAAATAGAAGATTAAGCTACTTCGTGGGGTAGCTAATGAAGTGATGAAACACTGAAAGTTAAACCTATTCATTTGTTGACAAGACTGAACCTAGTATTCAGAAGACTTAATGTTAAGCATTAAACTCAAACTAATAGATTTATGACAGACTAACAACAAAACAAAGATTAAAATATCTTAAGAAAGTTCAGAACAAGAGAGAAAATTCAAAACAAAACATCACTACCATAACTGAATCCTAATTCTAATAATGAGTTTAACTTTGAAAAGATTGACTACCACTATAATTCAAAGTAATGTCAATGAGACCATTTTAAAAAAAAAAAAAGCCTGTATTACATGTTACAATGGTTATATTGGCTAAATTCAAATTAAAAATGCTAGCATAGTATCTCTCATTCGAGCAAATACTTAATTGTCAAAGATGCAATATTAAAAACTAAAATCACACAAGTATGGTTGTACTGCCTCCATAACATAAATTATTGTAGACTATTATTTTCAGATTTAGAGAATCAAGATATATCAACTTTCTTGAGACAATCTTATTTTTAAAAACAAATATGAAGCTTGTTTTTTTAGTAAATATAACTAAGACAATTTTAACATATACATAATGCAATAAATTCTTTTCAATTTACAATTAATTCCTTTTCATTTTCAAATCAAAGGCCAAATTAATAATGTAAAACATCACTCTGACCTGTTTAGTTAAAAAAAATTATTTAGCCTTTTTTAAAAACTCCTGATAATAAAATAAGCCAAAAAATATCTAATAGTAGAATGCAAATTTTATTGATAGTAAATAAGTTATATTCAAAAATTCAGCATAAAGCAATATATATATGGTAAAATCTTTGTTTCAAAAAGTTGAGCTCATTTTGCATTACAGTATCCAATATTTTCTTGAAGTTTTATTTAATCTAAATATAATAAAGGCAGATTCATGGATGCTTTTATCATTCATGAATTTTATACTTTTAGTACATTTTTAGAATGGCATTAAAATACTTTATAATAAAGTATGCATTTACATGAGAAATAGCAGTATCTGTGTTTAAAATGAGAAAGCATACATCTATTTGTAATGGGGTGGGTGGGTGAATGTACAATTACATGAAATATAGGTTGCTTACAACTAAATAAATTATTATTATTAATTGCTATCAAAAAGAAACCTCTTAGCTTAATGACTGTGCTATGCCCATGTTCTAGGACTCTAGTCATGGCCAGATAAACTACAATATTTTTTAAGATTATAAATAAATATGTGCTCAATATGAAAATGTTTGTGACATGATTTTCACTTTCCATATTGGTGGGGAAATAACACATTTTTATGGATGATAATTCCATTCTTTCCTTACCATAAATGTCATCAATGACTTCTTCTTTTTAATAATGACTCATAATGCTTAAATGATAAAAGTCAAAAAAATTTACAACCTAATTTACTGACGCCGATTATAACTACTAACTCCCACATACTTAAAATGACTTTTTGCTGTTGCTAGACAATGATTAATGCTATGCATTCTTATTCCCATCTTAGATATTAATTCTAAAATATAAAATAATACTAATAATAAATCAGGCAAATAGAAAACAATTAAGACAAAAATTCTTATGAAGGAGAAAAATAAAATCAAGTAAGTAAAATAGCAATATTTCAAATAATATAGCTATTAAGTGCTTTTAGAAACTCCATTGTCCTAGCTGATAGTTTTAATTCAGAGCATCGGACAAAAATAAAATAAAGAATTAAAAATATTAAAATAGCAATGAAGGAAATGAGAAAAATAAACTATCAAATAAATATGAAAAAAAAAAAAAAATAGGGAAGTACAAAATGAAGTTTTTTATACAGAATATTTTAAAAAGATCTGTTCGTAAAAGGTAAGCAGAGAAATTAAATGATATTTAAAAAGTTACTAAACTGATTTGAATAATGTTTTAAAAATCTTAAGTAATTTATTAAAATAAAAATGAAAAAATAAAATTACACATAATGAGGATAATAGATGAAAAAAAATTGATTATATGTGAAAGATAAATTGAAATGTGCATAAATTCCTTTAAATTACAAAAAACTGTAAGACTTTGTTAAGACAAAAATTATTAGATAAACTTTTAAGATAGAGTGGATAAAGAAAATTGTAAAAAGTAGGATTTAGCTCAAAAATGATGGTAAAAAAGTTTTGTTCTGTAAAAAAAGAAAATGATTCCATTAATCTCTGAAAATATGGCTGCTCCTGGCTTAACCAATTAACTTTGCTTGTTGATAAAAATTAAAAAAAAACAAAAATAAATATTTTCTAAATAAAACATTTTCTTTTATGTTGATAAATCAAATCTACAATACTTCTTAGATGACATAGAATATCATAGAGTCAGTTATATTGCTCTGAAAATAGCTTTCTGTGGCTATGATAGTTAAACAAACTTGGGCCTTCCTAGAACGTTTGTAGGAATGATGAAGATCAACCATTTTTTTAAAATTTCAATAAAAGGATCATAGAATTGTAACTGGAATTATTATAATTAGTAATTAAAAATTGTTTTCTACTACAAACAGAAATACAGATGAATGCCATAAAAATATATGGAACCAGTTTTTGTTTTCATTAAAATTTCTTGCAAAGATCAGGTAAAACTGAAATGGTAATGATAAAAAAAAAAAAAACAATCACAAATTTACTGAATGAAATATATTGTTTCATTATTTATTAATTCTAAAGCAATATGTAATTTGCTTATACTGAATATTTCTTATATTTAATTAGAGGGATTTGAACTCAGGATTTTTCAGCATATTCATCCTCCATTGAATAGACTGAAATATCCTGACTTCAAATCCCTCTAAATATATTATTTATTAAATAAAGCATATTTATTAAATGAAAATAAAATATAGTGCATGTGGTATATAAATAGTTTTCAATTTATCATTTTTACTCTAAACGTCACATTTTACTGTATATAAGAGAGCAAAAATTTCCCTTAAATTATTTAAAACTCAGTCACAATTCTATATCCAATCTATAGTTTTCCCAAGTTCTTCAAAATTGAAGAGGAATTAACCGTAAAAGTAAATATAGGCATGCTATATAAATTCTATTCTATAATATAGATTTATATAATACTGATCAGTGTCCCTCCCCCTAAGATAGTCTGATATTAAATAACAAAATCACATTCCAATCATGTTTAAAACAATTACAGGGAAACTATTATGAATCTGAAATCCCTGGTTTAGAGGCTCTTTTCGATTTTGGCAATAATTTTTTCTCCTCTTCAATATAAATCTAACTCTGTTGAAAATTTAAATAAGCAATTAACCCTACTAAAAATACTTTTTTATATACTGTAGAAAGTTGTTTTATTGATAGCAATAATTATAAATTATTATAAAGAACAATCATAAAAATGGAAAACGATGTTTTTATATTTTAGGTATCTCAAATTTTCCACCAGCAGTAATAATTAGTGCTCTCTTTTACTTCATTCTATTGCAACTATTAATAAACATCAACGAATCACCAACTAATTTCAAACAATGCCATAAAATTCTTAAATTAAATGTGACATTTCACAAAATCAATAAATATATCATATAAATCAAGCCATATATTACGTGACTTAATTAGCTTATATTTACAAATGTAATACAATGAGCATGCTAATAGCTCTAAACAAGCTTTTCTATAAATGCCACAAGAGAAAAATCTCTATCTAGAATTATCCCTATCCCCAAACTGGTTTTAAGCTAATGGCTCTTGTCAGTGAGGCTCTCTAAAACATAAACTCAAGCCAAGCATTTATCGGATATTTAACTATTAAGTAGATAATCTAAAATTTCCAGATGACTATATGTCTTCAAATCCAGCTATCTAACTTAAACAGCCATATGGAACTGAACTAAATCCAGATACACCATATATTAATAGCCTTAGCAATATAACATCATCAAAGCCTTATAAACCAAACTATAATAGTAAGGAAACCAAGTCATACATCACAAGACTCAATTAACTTGTATTTACAAATGTAATATAATGAATGTGCTAATGGCTCTAAGCAAGCTTTTCAATAAATGTCGCAAGAGATCGCATTTGAGCACTTAATCTATAGTGCTTCTTAATTCTCTAAACTCATAAGTGAAAACTATTCATCTGTGACTGCAACCTATTCAACAATATTCTTGAAAGTATTTTACTGCAGAGAATAATAATGATGGTCAATAACAATTACTTCAATCTTTTCTGTTTCCTCTATTTTTATCAAATGGAATAATAGAAGCATTCCTATATTATCACTGTAAAAATGCTGATTTCATGGTATTCCTTAGTAAATAACCAGTCTTACAAAAGAAGTAGTGATACTTTCCACAGTATTTACCTTAATTCCAGAACCATCTAAAGTAAGCTTGATTAACCAATACACATTAGACGATAATACTATTCTTCAATGGAGAACATTAGATTTAAATCCACAAATCCAGAAGCCACCTTTATATTTTATTGTTCAAGTTATGATTTGTAAATTTTCAGACAATCTAAGATTTTAAACTCACACCAACTACTTTATAGAGCTGACCCTAGGTAAAATGAGTCATGTGAAGCTCTATATGGCATGGCCAGTTTTGTTTTTCAAGCAGATTCTTATTTAATATATTATACTCCTTCAAATAAAATAAGTATATTTAAAAACAGAACTAAATGTTTGTTTTAAGGTGGTATATTGGCTTGAGGTATTTAGGCAATAGTAAAAAGGAATGAGTAAAACACTTCATATCATTGTTATTTCTTATCACCACATATATAATTTATTCTAAATTTTAATAGTTACATCATAAAACTTAATGTGATTTTTGATGTCTAGGAACTATATTATGAAACAATAAAGAGTTTTACATTATTAAAATGCAAATATGTTTTTATGTATAAGAATATTAAAATGTTTTCAATTCTATTTGTTAAAGGTTAAAATATTAAATATTAATTCATTAATGTGTGACTTTCCAATCAGTTACACCTAATTAGAAATTAAAAATTATTACAAAAAACATCACACATATATATATATATCGTTAAAAGTAGGCATAAAGATATTACTACAACTGACAAAATAACAAGGGCAAGAAAATCAGTTGACCCATATGTTTCTAATGATGGCAAGCTATGGTGCTACAATAGCCTACTCTATATCCTGGAAAAATCTTTTGCTTTAAAATGAAATTATAAGAAGTCCAAATTTGATAACAAATGAAATATGTAATAAATAAACACTTAAAAAATAACATCTCTTATTAACATCATTATAGTAGATGTGAATAATAGCAATATTATTATATCATTATTTCAATGTATTATTATAAAAAAAGATGTGAATTCAAAAGGTTATTATCAGGCAAAATTCTTTCCCTATTACCCAGGGGAAGAGAGAAGAAAATAGTGGCCAGACTTCAACTGCTGAAGATTTTAGAGCTTTGCCATCCTTTTACTAGAAAATGCTGAACAATAATTGATGCTTACCTGAATTGACCATGGTCCAATCATCTGGAAATAAAATGTTTTGTTTACCTAATCCATGCCCAGGTAATGCCATAGTAGTCAAATATGCATTAAAACCACATTATCTTATGAGCTCCTTAATAATGAACATTGTATATATATATATATCAATTTGAATAACCACTCTTACAAATGTACCATTTATTTTCAAAATAAAAAAACAAAATTATTTTAGTAAAATCTACCAATAAAATACTTCTGACCAGGTTAAATATTTTTTAAATATCTTAAAACAACTCTGTTTTTGGCATGCACATGCATATAGGGAGTAACTAAGCAATAAAAAACTGCAACTAAATAATAATTCTTGATCATCATTAATCATAGATTGCCACTTGCATGTCAACTCTTTAAAATTTATTCTGACATCTCAAATTCAGAGATTATCAATATGCTATGTAATTAAAAAAACAATTATACATATTTATATTCAAGCTAGTTGGAATTTGTTAAAAAAATATTGATAAGTAGTCTGTATTACCTCAGTGTTATTTAAATTATTGCATACATAATCCTCCATATATGTATTTTCCTTACAAATATTGTCATTGTATGAACCAAAAATTTTTCCATGAACTATATCATGCAGACATTTATATATGGATGTATTAAAAAAAAGTTGATTGTTGCAATAAAACAAAGTTGGAAAATAAAATGAATAAGTAGAAAACTATTTATGAATTGGAATTGCCAAACTCAAAAAAAAAAAAAAAAAAAAGCAAAAGTAATGAAGGTAAAAAACTATACATGTGATTTTTATACTCATACAATATGAGAAATAATCAAATTAATAAAGAATAAAAAATTTCATGTTTATTTTTTTTTCTACATTTAAACTAACTAAACATCACATGATCACTATCTCATACTAGCACATAATTGTTATTAAACATATGACTATATAAGCTATTGAGTTAGATTAAAAATATTATTGTTTTCAATTTCATTCTCATAGTTTTGTAGTTAAGTGGAGATAAAAGGTGGTTGCTGGAGGGTTGCATTAGATCCTAAGATCTAGGTGCAGTGCTCTCAGATCCAAGGCTCCTCACTGATGAAGGCCACAAGCCAGAAACTAGTCTGGGGATATTGGATGAGTAGGCACTAGATAGGGATTTTATGCACAAGTCTTCTGGCATCCATTGATTACTCTGATTGGCACAGGGTGGCACTACTGTATGGAGAGGGTTTTGCCTTGTTTAATACATTTAAACTACCAATTGATTTTAAATATATGACATATACATAAAGAATACAGCAACATTTTTTTTTTTCAGTGATAATCTGCAGTCATAAAAATGTAACAGGTTTTTATCTACAGTTTCTAATAAAAACAGATTCACTGTAAGAACAGTAACACATGACCATCATATTTTTTTAAAATAGAAAATTAATACTATCAACTAAATTAAAGGCATTGGTGGAATCAATGTTGCATATGATTTCCTTCTAGTAAATACAACAATAATATCATGTGATTCTTGACCCATCTTGAGCAAAACCTGTACACTTGCTAATTTTAATATGTAAAAAAAAAAATCATCCTAAGTGTAATTTTACTTAAATCGGATATGAAAGTCTGTACAAGACCATACAAATGTTATCAGCCTTCTTTCTTTAATATAAATTACTTCTTCTATCAATCTTTTGATCATGAGTGGGTTCCTTATGAACTAACTTAATTTTGTCACTATTTTCATTGATTATTCTTCAATATTCTGTAAGCTTTCATCAATATCTTCAAGCTTATTATTTGACAATGATCTCAAACTGCAGATGTCTCTTTTTATGGAGATTTTCAAATATCCTATTGTTGCTTTTGTGGTACTCTCTTTGATATATTCATTCTGTTACAGATTGGCCTTTGCTACTTTGATTATAATCACTAAAATTATGTTTTTCAATAAACTCATTTTATATTAATAATCCCTTTAATCCCATGAATTTTCCAAAAGAATGTTCTCATTTTTCAAGGCTTGATTTCAGATGTGTGCAAATGTGAATAAACAATCGGGAATAAAAGAGAAGTTATCTAATTTTGATGTTTAGAAATATAATATCTTTGAAACTAATATCTGAAAAATACTCTCATTAAGTTCAAAATTAACTAATTTGCTAAACATTCTCTCTTTCTTCATACAGAAAGCAATATAAATTGATGAAATTTATAGGTAGTATATAAAAAAAAGAATTTTTCAATAAATAATTAAGATTAAATATTTTACATAAAAATGAATGAAAATTAGATTTTATAAGGGCAGAAAAATTAATTTCATTAAACATCGGGGTATTTAAAATATTTTTACACAAACAAAACTCTCCATATATTCCTTTTCGAGGGGGTTTAATCCCTTTTTTTAAGTTTAATAAAATCTATATACTTTTGGAAAACCTGCCAATATTAAATATACATGAAATTTTTAAGTCAATTTCAACTAACTTTTCGTACACCCCCCCCCCGTTCTAACAGATTGCTTAACAACACGAAAGATAAACTAACACTGTCTCAAACACCTCAAGCCGTTTATAATATTGTATGCACTCATGCAAATTGTAGAGCCTCATATTATGGGGGAAAAAAGGCAGCAATAGAAACCAGATTACTACAACACAAATATGCATATATTAAAGCTCAGTCAGATCCATCACATTATTTCATTTTTGCACTTCATCGGAAAGAAAGGCATGATGTAAAAAAAAAAGTTAAGGAGGCCTGCTTCATTGCGATGGATTGTAATGCCATCAACCGCAAGGACACATGCTTCATGATCTCAAAGAAATGGAGCAATTAGCCTTTGAACTTTGCATATAATTACTTCACTTAGAGCTATGAAGATGAGAGCACATCTCTTGAAAGCACTTGCAGAGTAATGTAGTTTTATTTTGCTTTTAAGTAAAAAGTAGCTTTGGATCATGTGCAATAGCACCTATATTATTTTATGAATATATTTTCGCACGCAAAGTTTTCGAGTTAGGTTTGAATTACAATGTTATAAAAGTTTAATGCAATGGTACTTTGACAAACTTGAGAACTAAAAGTTCCAGATCAAAATTTTGATAGATATCACATGATCTCCTGAGTAGCAATATGATATGATTACTACCTGTTTTTAAATAAAGCAATCATTTAAATTTTGTATCCAATAGTGGTTATTACATAGTCATGAATACCAATATCATGTGAAAAAGTAATATGAATTAACATGAATCAATAATTACATTTTTCTTTGATTTTAAAAAAGATAATAATTCATTTTGATTAAAATAATAAATAAATATTGCACAATTAAAATGAGATCTTCTTTCAAATGTAAATTCACAAAGTCTCATAATCTTTAAGCATTTCAATAAAAATAAACAACAACTAGTGCAGAGAAAAGAAATCAAAATATCCCAAGTTCATTATTTTTTAGATCTAAAATATATTACTAATGAATGTAAGTTCCATTCTTGGAAATATGATTTTTTTTTTTTTGACCAGTTATTTGACAAATGATAATCTTCCATTAGCAGTTATCTTCACCGGAAATAGAATATTAAGCCACCAAATATCACATGATCACTACTACTGTATGGAGAGTTTATCACAGAAGAAGAATGCTATAAAATCTCTATCTCTAGAATGCTTTCTATTTTGCTTTTTGAAAATTAGGATTTAAAACTGGAACTAATGCACTTGGGCATCTAATATCTATCTTTTACTCCTTTCTAGTATTCAAACTAATGCTCCCAAATTAAAAAAAAAAAGATTCTAAAGTTGGGCTAAGTCACTTGTGTAACTATATAGAACTTATACCAAATTAATTTTCTATGTATTTTAGAGAATTTAGTTTTATGACAACTGTAAATCCCCTTCTACATTTTGAATAAGAAAGTTAATATCAAAAATAATTATCTTCACCCTATATTAAAATCATTTATTATGAGCTTGAGTAATCAATAGGACATCATATGGTATAGTGCTATAAAATCCTTCTCTGGTTCAATTTATGGTTTCTTGAACAATACAGAGGAGTAAAAGATAATGAGAAGCTGCATAAGTACATTAGTTTTGCCTTTGAATCCTTGTCTTCACTAAAGAAGGCAAAAACCAGAAACTGGTCTAGAGAAAGGAATTTTAAAAAACTGTATCCCTTAGTAGCCAGTGATGACTCAAGCTTTCAAGAGAAGGCGGTAAAATAGGATGAAGATAAATATGCTTGGAAGCAAATGATTAAGCATAAAAGAAAGGCATGTAACATTATTACTGGTATGAATTTTTCATTACTGGCAATTCTCTTAATACAATTTATTTTAAAACTCTATATATTTAGAACTCTAACATTTACAGGTGAAAAACAAGGTATTCAATTTTAGTGGTAACATTACATTTATACATTCACACAACACAGATCAATAATGAAAATTTCCCACAATTCAATGCTTGAAATATTTAAATATAATAATTGGCACTAAAATACAGATGTAAAATCATAATACTTATTATCACATCTTTTCTATAAATGAAAGGAAATCAAGATTATTAAACAATACTTCTATATATATATCAAGAGGAAATCACTGACATAAATATATAATATATACTTCAATTGCATACTGAGGATATTCACATTCTTCATGTTTAGTTACAGAAAATTTGCATGAAAATTAAAACAACCAAGAATAGGAGTTAAAGCTCAATCAATACTGAAGTCTAATAATATTAACAATAATTTACTTTTATATATTGAAACCAATTACACATTAATCAAAATATATATTGTATACATTTGAAAACTAAATAAATAAGATACAAATAAATAAATAAAAACTAAGTTAGGGAGGATATTTACAGTGATTTATTTTTATAAGTTGTGTTGATTCATATCTTGTTTATTTTGTTTTAAATGAATGTACAATCCCCTCCTCCCTCTTATTGTAAGATATAGACCAGTGTTTCTCAAATGATTACATGCTATGGACCAATAAATTTTTTGATTACGGATCAAATGAAATATTGAACAAAAAAGATGGAAGAAGAGGTGGGTGGGTGTTTTTATAGTAAATATATATATATATTCAAAAAATGATTAAAAAACATAGAATAATCAAGAAAACTATACAAAAGTAAATTAACTAATAAAATATTAAACTAATAATAAAGAAAATCTGAAGAAAAACAAAAGTCTAATATTTAAATAAGTGCGTGAAACATAATAATAATTATAAAACCAAAAACTAATGCAATTGTTGCTGATTCTTTCAGGTAATTAGCTTATCAAATCTTGGAGATATCTTTGTGATTGCTAAGCACAAAGCTGGGTTTTTTTGATTTTATGAGTATCATTGCCGAAATTGTCAATTGACATAAATATGTGGTTGAAAATGGCAATAACATTCTTAAGGCTTTTCTGTGTAATTCCAGATATTCAGTTTTAATTTTAACCGAAAATTGAGTTATACTTGTCAAATTAAATAACTTTAATGAACCATCATATCTTAAGTCTATTAATTTTTTTAACCTGTTCCAAATCAGATTATTTTCTTGTTCAATAAACGGATTTAAAATCCACATATTATCTTTCCATTTGTCTTCTTTCTGTGGATAATATTGACCAAACACACAACAAAGTCCTGTTAAATGTCCATTAACAGAATTTTTCAATCTGCCAATATTTATCTCAATTTTATTTATCAATTCTGAAAATAAATGAAACAAGTCATAGTTTTATCTTGTACACTCTTACACCATTTAATTTTTTCTTGAAATATTTTATTCCATAAATCAAAAGTAGTACTATTTCATGGCAGACTTAAATTTAGATCTTTTATTAAAGAAAATGTTTGACAAATAAGCTAGGTAAGCAATCTAATTGTTGTTACAGAAAATATTTCTCAATCATGAATTTTTTTGTTTCTGGAAATGAATCAACTTTTTTTCTTAATTCATAAAAATGAGTCTTGTTAATATTTTCCCTCTTAATAACCATCGTACCTAGTAATTTTCATGTCTAATTCGATTTCACTGCATAAACTTGAAAATAATCTTGAATTTAGTATGTTGAATTTAATATAATTTATTGTTTTTAATCAATTGAATAAGAACACTGTTCAAGTTAGGAGACAATTTTTTAGCAGTACAATGAGTAAATATCATTTTGTCATCCACTACTTCTTTATTTTTTTTGCAACTCCTAAATGTTTTCCAGTCAAATTTGCCATACCATCAATAGATAAGTCAACACATTTTCCAATTAAGTGAGCTCTTTTCAGTGTAATTATCAATTGCTTTAACTATATTTGAACTAATTTTGTGATTATGAAGTTCAACACAATAAAAAAAAATTTCTTTTACATCATTAATTAATTTTGTATACAACATAACAAATATAACATTAAAGTATGGTTTTATTGGTAGCACCTGTAGATTTGTTTGTTGGAAGTGCTAACAATGATTTGCTTATTTTTTGAATTAATTGACCATCAACATCAGTCACTAATTCACTAAATCTGTGTTGAATAATATCATTAGAAATTGGCAAAGTTTCCATTTTATTTCCAGCAACTATACCTAAAATTTCTGAACATATGTTTATTAAATATGGTTTAATTAAGGCTTCAGTAATAAAATATTGTTTTCTGTATATAGCAATCCTTAAAGCAACAAAATATGATGCTTTTACAAGAGATTTATTGGCTAAAAGAAATTTTTTACAAGATGATTTTTCTTTTTCCAATCCAGCACTTTTACATTCAAAACCATCCAGTGGATTATTTTGTAGATATGAATGTTTGATTTGTAAATAATGCATTAATTTTGCTATCTTCATACATTCAATGGATAAAATTTCTCTGTAAATAATGCATTGAGGTCTGGGTAAATTTTCTTCAGACTCAGGTGAAGAAATAAAACCAAATTTGAAAAAATCAGGATTGAATTGCGGAACCACAGTACATTTTAGTTGTGCCTGAGGTGAATCATTTTGTGAATATATATATATTGAAAAAAGTCTGCAATAGTTTTTAATGTTTTCTTATTATTCATTTTTAAATGGCTAAAATTTATCAATAAGTAAATATCAAGTACTGTATTTTATATACTTTAATTTATAATACACATTTATTATATAGTAATTTCTGTCACTACCATGCCAGTGCAATTTTGATTGGATGGCTATGGTGAACTACATAGTACATACGATAAACATCTGTTAGATTATTTTGTACATACCAAAGTCTGCCTCGAAGCATGAAGCGTGCATGCATAAAACAGTTAATGGAGCAGTGCTTTTACTGTGAGATGACTGATACTATGAAATAAACACTTTTTTGCATTTCTTGTAGTTTTGTTTCTTAATTAATTTTCTATGAATAAAACAACTAATAAAGAAAAGAAAATCTTATAACTGAATTAAAGATAAATTTAATAAAATTAGTCATAATTTAAGATTATTAAAAAAAAATGTAATAAATATGAACAACTTGATAAGCTTTTTGCGGACAACTAACATTTTTCTGCAGACCATTCATTGAGAAACACTGCTATAGACTATATAAATTAATACTTAAAAGGAAGAAACTGGTTAAGGCTCATACTTTACATTTGGCTTTGATTTTTTTTTAATATTAATCAAAACTTCATTTTTTATTTTTGATACATATTTTGAAATAAAAGTTCTTGATACCATTGGATTATTTCATGTTTCAACTTACATGTTCAGAAAGTGGTTCATTTTCTTAAACAAAGCTGATAGCATTCACAAGCTTTCAATAGCCAACTCTGCCTTTGTTTGATGTACAATTCATTCAGCTTCATCATGTGTGACATCATTTTCTTCTTCGGTAGTGGTAAAACTACTCTTGAATGCAGAAATTTTTTTAACTTCTATACTATCTTCAAGCTTTTTGTGAATATATATCCAAATAAAAGGTAAACACTCAGTAGAAATTGTCAATCCAGACATATAATCATCATTCCATTAGTTTCATAATACCTCTTATCCATGTTCATTTAGCAGTTGAATAGGAAAAGCTTATTGCAGTCTTTGCTTACAATTCATTTATATTCCTTAAGTAAATATAAATACAATTCGGGAATAATATGTTTTCTTATAAGAATAAGAGCCAACAAATACATCTACTGTCACTCTCGTGTTAATAGAAAATAATTAAATTACATTGATTAAGTAACATTTTAAAAGTATTCACACATTATTTTTAAACTTCTGCTTCGAATTTGTAAAACAGAGAGATTTGTCACATTTTAAAAATGTTCAATCAAGATCATAAGAAAGCATGAATATGCAAAATAAAAACTGAAGTCATATATTATTAATTTATATATATAATATTAGTATATCAATAATTATGCTCTTATAACGCTGTTAGTTAAAGAAGTTATATGTATTAGTATATAGTGTTTTTAATTGAAAAAAAAATAAAAACTTTTGATGAACATTCATGTTATTCTTTTTGTTGAATGTATGTTTTTTTTTGTTTAATTAAGTATTTTTTACTTTTAAATAAGTTTCAGTTATTTTCAAAATTTTAGGGTTGAAACAAAGTAAATGAAGACTTTTATTTTGATTAATCTATTTGCATTGAAAGAATATTTGACATTTTTTCCCCCCATATATGTCATAGCATCGGCAGGGAGACGAACCCGCAACAACTGTCTGCAACCAACTGCTTACTTGCAAGGCAACTGCGTTGACCTCTCGGATAACAATGCTTAACAGAAAATTTTACATTTATTACTACTAAAAATATCAAAATTCGTATTTATCGCAATAATAAAAATTCATAACGAATTTCATTACATGTCAAATTACTATTAGATGATATGAATAACATTCTTCCCATTAATAAAATTCTTAATATAAAGTATGAGAACAATTTATGACTGCTTTATCCTGTGCAATTTGAACTCTTTTAATTATTGACACAATTGTAATCAAATGTTTGCATAATGCTATTGGGAAAAAAAGGATAAATTTATTTCAATATACTCTAAAAAAGGTTACACTTCCCTATAGCACCTTGGGTTTGCCAAATCTATATTCTCTAACAAAAAGAACTGGCCTTTTTTTTTTTTTTAATGTAAAACAAGTAAAAATGTTTATTTAAAATTAATTTTCATAATGCATTTTCTAAAAATAAATTCATTAAAGATGTGTAAATCTATATTAAATTAATAGCAATATTTACTCTCTCATAATGTTGAAAATGAGCAGCAAAGGCAGGTGAGTCACAGTGTGACAAAGCATAGAAACACCTGAAAATTCTTTCTACTAGTATACAGCTATTGAACCTTCATTTACAAAGTATATACCATTAAAACAATATTGTAGGTGCTCTAAACTCACTATTCATATGTTTTTGCTTTTAACTGCTGTGTGGAGCCACTGATACCATATTTGAAAGCTCGAACAGGATCTTTAGCAACAAGAGAATATACACGTAAATGGAAAAATATGGGTGATTTCGTCTGCAAATTGTGTAAGGAAGGTTTAGAAAATATTAGGCATCTGTTGATTGAATGTAAATGATTACAAGCAGAAAGGGTACAAATAATGAAGTTATGGAAGACTAAATATGAACAAAGTGATTATACAGAAAGTGGGTTATTGGTTTTTATGCTGGGTGTGTGAAAAGATAAAGGGGATTTAGATATAAAGGCCATAGAGTTGACAAAGATTATGTAATGGAAATGGGATGGAGCAGATTATGGGAAAACTGAGGGTTGGGAATGAAAAGGGAAGGTAGAGTGGCTAACAGGTTTCTTCTCTGGGCATAGTTGCTGAGAGATTCCTGACTCCATTTAAGGAGAAATCATTGTGCATCACATCACATCTAGTTTGTTATTCAAACAGGATCTTTAGCAACAAGGGTATATATACATAAATGGAAAAATGTGGGTGTTTTAGTCTCTAACGTGTGTAAAGAAGGCATGGAAAATATTAGGCATCTGTTAATTAAATGTAAATGCTTGGAAGCAGAAAGGGTACAAATAATGAAGTTGTGTGAGAATAAATATAAACAAAGTGATTATACAGAAAGTGGATTCTTGGTTTTTATGCTGAGTTTGGAAATAAGATAATGGGCATCTAGATATAAAGGCCATAGAGTGGACAAAGATAATATTGTGGAAAAGGGACAGAACAGAATAGAGAAGAATATGGGAAAAACTTAGGATGGTGAATACAAAGGGAAGGTAAAGTGGCTAACAGCTTTCTTTGGGCATAGTGGCTGAGAGATTCCTGACTCCATATAAGGTGAAGTCACAGTGTATCACATCACATCTAATCAAATGGAATAATATTGAAGTAGAAATTAATTGTAAATTATATATTTTAAATTTTCTTATTAATTGGAAAAAAAAAAAAAATTAATTTCATTACACCTGGGTCTCGTTTTACGCGATAGATAGGTTCCTCAGAAAACACGCGCAAACGAAATCGCGCAAAAATAGACGTAACTTACATTGAAAAAGGGGGGATGCGGTCTGTGATTTTTCAAAATTCGCGTAAAAGCAAAGCACCAACGTAAAATTACTTTAAAATTTGCGCGCAAAAAAAATAAGGAAATAAAATATGACTAATAAAAAATTTCAAATTTGAAAAAAATTGATACAAGACAAACTTTTTTTTAACTATAATATTTAATTTTATTCAAAATAATATATTTTTATGCATAATTTACAGTACAGTAATTTACATTTTTTTATACACGTTTTAATTATTATGATTTTCTGGTGACAACGTAATTAGTAATTAATCTTTGAGACGATGATTTTATTAATTGTTTACGAAGCTCACGATATCCAGACATACAACCATTTAGCTCTCGTTGGAATTTAAGAGCACGTTAATGATTAGTGTCATTAATAAGAAAATAATAATTGATTACGTTTTTTTTTAAAAAGCAAAAACAGAATGTGATTTAAAATGCAAAATTAACACGCACAATGTTTGAACAAATTTACATTATAATCTTGTAAAATTTAATATGTGTATACATAAAATGTGGAAATCATGATTTTAATTTCATTATTGCATAAAATCTTACTATTATAAAGCACTGAAAATATTGAAATTACTAAGATGAAAGTCGAATTCCAATAATGTGCTATTACTTTCAATATAACGTAAGTGCGCGAAATTTATTATTTAAAGTAATAGCGCATTATCGGAAATCGACTTCCGGTGAAACACGAATCGCATAACTTCAAAATCGTGTTAAATAAGTCCACGTAAAAAGAGACCCAGGTGTATTTATCTTTCAAAATGGATAAAAAATGTCAACAAACGTAGAGCTTTATGAAAACAAAAGAGCAAATTATTTGTAAATTGCATATTTTTTATTTTTCATAAAAGAAATCATGTTACTTAATCAGTATTTAGTACTATAAAGCAATAAAAATAAATTTAGTAACGAAAAATAAAATAAAATGTTTATATTTTGATTACCAATAATAGAGTAATAATAAAGACAATTGTATGAATATATACAAAACATCCATTAAGTTGAATAATAAGTGGTTAGTAGATAAAGAATGGATAGTTAATTAATATATGTTGCTACATATCCATTCAATTTGTATAATAGGTTAATTTTGTAATATGATTGCATAAATATTACATAATAGATCATGTCAAATATCCATTTGTTTGTCTTCTTTTGTGTATTGATATAGATGTTGCTGTATGTACTTTAAATCGTAGTATTCTGGAGACATATTGAAAAGAGCAAAAAACATAATTTGCAGAAAAAGGCTTTTTTTATGATAATTATATACTTTGTAAAATCTTTGTTGTTTGTAGATATGTATTTTTTAACCATATTATTGACTATTAAATAGAGTAAATATATCAAAGAAAAGCTAAAAAGAGTTCCAACTCTCCACTGTTTTGCGGAGATATTTTCCAACATAGGTTATCCAGATGAGACTGTAATAGTTGAGGTAATGTGTCTCTAATCTTATTCAACAAGAACATGCAATTACCTGAGATTTCAAGGCAGCCACAGGATCATCATGATGCTTGACTGCTGACAGTCAAATGTCTATTTTAATTTTATGGGAAAATGCTTTATTTTGCAATTAGTAAATATACATAAATGTTCAACTTTTCAACAAAGAATATTTTATTATTATGCAGGAAACAAATTACTTAGTACTAAAAAACTATTTAACATTACAGGAAAATGCTTTGTTTTTCAATTATAAAATACATATATTCAATTTTTCAACTATTTACAAATTTATTTTTAGATTACTTTATAAAAATTTAAAAACTATTTTATTTAAATACAAATACATGTTGTAAAAGTACAAATTATCTCTCTCTATATATATATCCTTCTAAATATTTCTCTTCTTCCTTTCCTTTATTTCTGCTATCTTCATATATAATATTGCAATTCAAATAATTCTTACACTTTTTTCAGCAAAAACTTATTATTATTATTATAATTACAGTTTCGACTGTACCATGCAGTCTTCATCAGATCTACAAAATTCAAATACACATAACAATATAACCATTACATAATACATTTCATATTTTATACAAATTTATTAATTCTCAAAATTATTAATTTTCTATTAACTTCTTAAAATTCTTTAATACATATTATATCTCTTATATACAATTAATTTTCTAATTTTTAATTATCCTTTCCTATTTTCCTATTATTCTAATTTCCATAATATTTTATTTTATACATCTTATCTTTTATACATCATATACTAATCTTACCTTTTTATTTTTACTACCCCAATTTTATTACCTTTATCACTATTAATATATCATTCTTTATTCTCATCTTTTAATTTTATCTATTTATATTTAACACATTTTACCATATTATCTCCAATTATTACACATAAATTTTATCTTATTCTCTTCTACTTATCTCTAATTTCAATTTTCTACTATTAATTTAACTTCCTTTTAACCTCCTTTCCATATTCCCTATCCTATAGCTCCCTCTATTATCTATTTTATAACTACTTTCATATACTATCCATAACCATTTTTACCCCTACCCCTAATTTCTTCCCCATTTCTTATACTATCAGTGTTCTTACCCTCCCCCCCCCATCCCTATTAAGATTAAGTTTAATTTTCTTAATATTGTCTCCTTTATTTTCCTCTCTTTTATTATCTGTATAACTAATCATTCTTATTTCTCTCCCAATATTATGACCTATTTCCATAATATGCATATATATTGGTGATCATTTATCATACTTATGCTGTTCCAATCTAGTTTATATAGAATTTTTCATTTCACCCATATACTTATTTCTACCTCTTTTATCCTTACATATTTTACATTCTATTTCATACACTCCATTAATATTTTTCCTCTCCCCATTTATATATTTATTATCCAATATCTCCATTATATTTTTTCTTTTCCTATTCACTATTCTATATTTTATATCCTTAAATGTTTTATTAATTGTTCTAATAATTTATTTATCCCTTTAACTATTCTATTATCATTAGTTTTAATTCCTACATATTTCTTTTTATTATCCTTTTTTATATCTTCTTTACCATCCTTTCTTCCTCTTTATATTTCTCTTCTATCCTTTCTATTTTCTTTCTTATTACCTTTTCCAGATAATCATTTGCTTTAAATTCTTCAATTATCATCCCTATCTCCCTATCATATTCCTCATTATTACAATAATTATTCACCCTATACACCTTTGAACTTATAGAATTAATTTTATACCTATTATCCATATTAGACCCCCAATTCGCCACATTATTACTTATTTTTATATACTTCTGTCTCCCCTTCACATCTTCCTTTAATATATTGCTTCTTTATTAATATATCCAAATACGCCAATTTATTTTCCTTTTCCCATTCTATGTAAATGTTATCTTTTCATCCTTATTAATTTTATCTATATATTTTTTAATTTGCCTTTCAGTTTTATTAAATATTAATAAATAAATAAATAATTATTGTAATAATAAGAAGGAATATAATAAGGAGATAGGAATGATAATTGAAGAATTTAAAGAAAATGATTATCCGGAAAAGATAAGAAGAAAGAATATAGAAAGGATAGAAGAGAAATATAAAGAAGAAGAAAAAAGATAATAAAAAAGATATAAAAAAGAATAATAAAAAGAAATATATAAAAATTAAAATTAATGATAATAGAATAATTAAAGGGATAAATAAAATTATTAGAACAATTAATAAAACATTTAAGGATATTATAAAATATAGAATAGTGAATAGGAAAAAAATATATAATGGAGATATTCGGGAGAGGAAGAATATTAATGGAGTATATGAAATAGAATGTAAGATATGTAAGGATAAAAGAATTAGAAATAAGTATGAAGATGAAATGAAGAATTCTATATATATTATATTGGAACAGCATAAATATAAAAGATCACCAATATATAGGCATATTATGGATACAGGTCATAATATTGGAAAAGAGAATATAAGAATGATTAGTTATATTATACAGATAAAAAAAGAAATAGGAAAATAAAGGAGGCAATATTAATTAAGAAAATTAAGCCTAATCTTAATAGGGATTGGGGGGGGGGAGAACACTGATAATATAAGAAAAGGGGAAGAAATTAGGGATAGAGGTAAAATGATTAAGGATAGTATATGAAAGTAGTTATAAAAATAGATAATAGAGGAAGCTATAGGATAGGGAATATGAAAGGAAGGTTAAAAGGTATTTAAATTAATAGTAGAAAATGGAGATTAGAGAAGTAGAAGAGAATAAGGTAAAATTTATGTGTAATAATAATAAGGTAAAATGTGTTAAGTATAAATAGATAAAATTAAAAGCTAGGAAGAATAAAGAATGATATATTATTAGTGATAAGGATAATAAAATTGGGGTAGTAAAAAAAGAGGTAAGGTTAGTATATAAAATAAAATATTATGGATATTAGAATAATAGGAAGATAGGAAAGAGTAATCAATAATTAAAAATTAGAAAAGTAATTGTATATGAGATATATGTATTAAAGAATTTTAAGAAGTTAAAAGAATTTTAAGAAGTTAATAGAAAATTAATTTTGAGAATTGATAAATTTGTATAAAATATAAAATGTATTATGTAATGGTTATACTGTTATGTGTATTTGAATTTTGTAGATCTGATGAAGACTGCATAATACAATCGAAACTGTAATAATACTAATCAAAAGTTTCTGCTGCAAAAAGTGTAAGAAGAATTATTTGATGCAATATTGTATAAAAAAGTACAAATAATTTTACTATTTATTTATTTTTAGATATTTTATAAAAATCCATATTATAGCATTTACATATTTAATCTTCAATTTATCAATTACATTTCACAGTACATGGCTTCAGTGGCTCCATGCAATGGGAAAAGCAGAAACAAATAAAAATGAACATAGAGTACCTACTATACCGATAGCAAATTAGATTGCATAATGACAATGCGGCTATATTGTTTTATTACATGCATAAAATTGTGTGGAAATAATAATTATTTAAGTCTGTATAAAATAAAATATCAAAATTTAAAATGCGCAGAATACCAGGATAAAAAGTACATATATATTAGTTGGTATGAAAAGTAAAAAGTTAAACATAGATTAGAAGATATTTCTCTTAAGTATTATCTAATATATATATAAAATCTGGGAAAGGCAGCAGCAGAGAAGGTAGCTTAATGCACATATCTTTATATATTTACTCATATTGATGATAAAATCTGTGAATTCTATGTGAAAAGAATCCTTTAATAAATAAATACTCGACTTTTAGACTTTAGACTTAATGTTAAGCTAGACAAAAATAATAGTAATTACTTAAATTTATCTGATAGTGACCTCTCTGCATTGTGAAATATCTCATTTACAACCTATATAAATTTGTTCTTCAATTTAAGTAAAATTCTGTACAAAACCATATAACCCATTGTAAAAAAAAAAAAAAAAGATTTAAAATATTACAGCTTTGTTACCATGTTTTACGTAATAATTGAAATGACTTGTTTGCTCTGTTGAGATTTTATCCATGTAGTCTTTTTTTGGGTGTAATTTATATTAATACTATAACTGTTTTACTATGTTATTTTTATTTATTTCACTGATTTAATGATTTGTTTATAAACATATATTTTTAATTATTATAAAATATGTTTTACATTTTTAAAAAATCTGCAAAATTCATTCTACTTCTTTAACCATGGATATTATTATTCAGAATTTATAACCAATCTGGCAAAACATAGTACAATAGTAGGGAAGACAAAATATGCATTACTGTAATATTTATCAATTTAGTATTTGCAACAGTTCAGACAAAATATTTACTTCAGTTTAAAAAAAAAAAAATTCAATTCTTATTAAAGAAAATTGATCTTAAAATGTCCAAAAATTATTTTTTTAAAAAAAATATCATTATATAAAGTATTATATAAAAATTAATTAATAAATGCATATTTTGTTTTGAAAAGGTAATTGTTTTAAAATAAATTATACTTATTTATAATACTTTTTTTTTTATCCTATAATGCAAATACTCTGTTATTATATCATAATCATAATTCTTGTCTTGCATTGGTGGTCGAGAGGTCAGCGCGACTGCCTTGCACTTGCAGCAGTTGCCTGGGTTGCGGGTTCGCGTCCCGGCCAATGCTATGACACTTAAAAAAAAAAAATCACAATTCTAAGATAACTGCCAAAGGAACAATTCAGCAACAAAACTACAATACAATCTTTAAATCATTCCAGAATTAAACCAGGTTGAAATCAAAAACATTAGCCTTCTTCTTGTTTTAATGCTTATCAAGAAGAGTAACTTGAATATTGTTGAAGGTGTTAAGATTACAAAGTTTAGAATAAATTTCTATATTTATAAAGTATCAGGCACTATTACAAGCATCCTATATAATGTATAGTTATTATTTTTATAAATGCAAAAATCATATTTCCTGTTACACAAACTGCACATATTTTTTACATACATGCACATGAGTCAATATACATTTGTACATTTACAATTATACACACAAAAAATAAATTACTACATTCCTTTTAGCCAAAAATAAAAATATTATTGAAAGTCATATTATCCAAATATTTCAACATGAGGTGAATGTACTTTGAAAATTTAAATAAAGTTAACTTTCTCTAAAGACATTTAATATTTTATATTAGATGATGGAAATAGTCTAATATATAAATACAATTAAAATACCATCACCATAAATCTTCAGGCAATGCATTACATCCTCAATAGTTATTTTTTGAGAAGTGTTTAAAAATCTTTAAAAAAACTAAGACATATTACTCTAACACATGAAAATAATAAAACTTTAATAAAGATTGATTATGATGAATTAGAAGAAGTTAACAGTTACAAATACCTTGGTTGGATTATTAATACAGATGGAAACATAATGGATGAAATTAATCATAGAATTAAACTTGGTTGAAGTGCTTTTGGTAGAAATAACTTGATACTAAAAGGAAATATGCCTATGCATTTGAAAAGGAAGGTTTTTAACAAATGGGTTTTACCAGTTCTTACTTATGGATCTGAGACTTGGACACTTAATAGAAGAGCAAACAGACTTCAGACCACTCAAAGAAGTATGAAGAGATGTATATTGGGAATAACAAGAAGAGATCAAAAACACAATCTATGGGTAAGAAAACAAACAGATGTTGACCTCATTGAAAAAATTAAAAGATTGAAGTGGAGTTGGGCTGGACATATTGCTAGAAAAGATGATAATAGATGGACAATTGCAATCTTAAACTGGATTCCAAGAGCTTGTGAGATGGATGGATGAAATAAGAAAGTGTGCAGGGGTGACGTGGAGAAAAGAAGCTAAAGATCGGAGATGGATTGAACTTGGAGACCTTCCTCCTACAGTGGATTGAAGATGATGATGAATTCTCACATAGGTCATACTGCATTAAAAAAATTAGATGAATACTGTTTATATTATATTTTACAAAAATGTGTAGTAATTTTAGAAATCTTTACCCCTGCTAACAAAGACAATTGGTGACCCAAAATGTATCATAAATGAAATATCTTATATAAACAATAATAATAAGTTCCTATGGGGAAAAAAACATTAATTCACTACTTTAAATTTAAAATATATAAAAATTTGATTAAAAAAATAAAGCTTAAATTGGAAAAAATGTTAATTAATGAATAAACATTTTACTGAGCATATTATTAAAAAAAAGTTACTAATCTGTGTGTAAATATACTGTATATAAACATTTTGGTAGCTATAATTTAAAAAAAAAAATTAACGGTCTACCATTTTATTTCACATGTATACAGGAAATATTTCCTGAGTGATAATTCATTAAGTTAAAGAATAATATATATATAAAACACAATGTACATTTTAAAATGTAAAAAAATAATAATAATACAATGTATATTTTAAAAATTACTTTTGATGTACTCTTTTTTATATATAAATTTTCTATTTTTGTAATATCTAACCAATAAAACAGAACATTTTTTGCACAGCTGTTAATTTTTTTTTTTTTTTTTAAATTTCATGAATTTATTTATTTTACAGAAATGTTGTAAAATTAAATAAAAAGGTTGATAAAGAAAATGTAATTTACAGTTGATTGTTGAAGTTTTAATAGTATAAATGATTAAATATTTTTTTTACACTATATTTACAATAAAAAATGCAATTTTCTAGAAACAAATTATGCAGATATTGATTTATATAGATGAAATAAATGTCATTTTGAACTTATGTTTAGTAACTTTTGATCATATGAAATTGATTACTAACTGCATAATGCAAGAAATAATTGTTTTCTCTTTTTTTTTCTTCAAAATAATTTACAATTACGATAAATGAATTTTAAAATTATAATTAATATACTTTTTTGCATAAGCAAAATAATGTTCATAAGAATTTTAATCCATAAAACTGATTAAATAAATATATTTTATTTAATATATACATTTTAAAATTTAATATTATTACATTTTTGATTACTTACTCTACTAAATAAAAATATGTTTGTTAGATGTTAATGATGAAAAATTTTACTTTGGATAAATTATAAATGAAAATATTGACTATCTTGCAAGGACTCTAAATGAAATTCAGATAAAATATATTAATCATATTTTAATTTTATAATCAAAATACTGAATATTGTTTAATGAATACTCTGAACTTCATTTCACATTTTTAGCATCAATGTCACTCATTTTCAGGGGTGTAACTTTAATGAAGTCACTATCCTATGATATCAGCAATCTAAAAAAAATGGCAACTATTTTGAATTTTTTTTTAAAATCGTTATAACACATAATCAATAATAAACCAATTTAATGGGTATAAATTGATGATGATCACTACAGCAAATCATCATGTAAAAGATCCATTGCTAATCAGGATAAAGGTGTATTTGCAATCCTAATTGTTTATTTATCAGCCAGTCTTTTTGATTACATTTTCCTTTTTTATATAATTTTATTTTTGCCTTCACCTATTAATTGTAAAAATTATTCTTGTATTAAATTTATTATACATATATTATAGGCTATTTTTCTTTCACTTTTACAAAATTTTACTACAATATCTTTTTGTATGAACTGTTGCTTTCATAGGACAAATTTTTATAATCTCAATTTAAAAAAAAAACATATTATATGCAGATTATTCAAAGTGCTTAGGTTTTTTATACACAACACAGAACATTTTAACATAATTTTGAATAATGAGTTATCTTCGTTATACCTGTCTTCCAGAAAAGAAATTTAACATATTATAAATGTTAACTTTAATAATGTTATTTTGCCATAAAAATAATGTTACTTTGCTAAAAATCATGAATAAGTGTACCCTGTCTAATCTACACTTTTATTATGCATACACTGTATTATTATACACATTGATTTAAAATTGTCCACAAAATAAGTAGTAAATAAAATAGGCCTATGCAGTTTTAAAAAAGATTATGGAATAATAAACTGAGAGCGCTTTCACATACGTTATGTAGCGTATTTGAATGTAGATGCGTACACAAATATGGTTCTTTCGTGTAATGAAAATGTATACGACAAAATGCAAAAGCTATAATACTTACACAATTTTAAATTAGTAAATTCTATATGTACTTGCCTGTATAAATAGCAGTGGCCATTTTCTTGAAGTAACTTGTAAATACAGTGTTAGCAATTGCACTATGAATTTAAAAAAGAATAAAATTTCCTTTGAAATTGCTCCAAAGCTCAATGTTAATGATAGTTACAATGTGTCAAAACTAAAATATCAAGAAGTGCTTCATTATCAAGCTTATACCAATTTTTGCATCCATACATCAATCCCTCACTTGCAGTGAATGGCCTGATATCATTCTTTTCACTGGATTCTTCAAGTAATTTTCACACAGACTTAACTTTACTAAATACTTATGCATTGCGTTTATAACTTTCAAAGTACAAACATTCTAATCAGAAATTATTTTTCCTTTTTTTTTTTTTTAGTGCTGCATGAAGTGACAAGTCATTCTTACTGAATATCCAACCAGCTTCAGCATGACTTCTCTTTTCCAAAACTAAATCAGTTATAGTCATTTTATTACATAAAGAAAGCACTTAATTTCTTTTAGGTTTGTCAGGAGTGTTATCATCATTAACTTTGCATTTTGAAGCCACTTTGAATAAAATTTTAATTTTCATATTCATAATAGAGAAACAATTGAGAGCAATGTTGGTGTTCCAATTGCAATACTACTGGAGTGCACAAATTTTTAATACTTAATTTAAAACTACGTTGTCATTAATTTAGTTTTGTAATAAATCACCTTCCTGTTAAGGTGAGGAAATAAGGTCAACAAAGCTTTTTTCCCCAACTGCAGCCAATAAAGTGGGAAATAACTACCAAAAGTGAATTACTAAAAAAAAGCTTTTACTAAATTTAACTTTTGAAAAACAAACTGACAGTAGAGTATAAATCAAAATGCAAATGCCCCCAAAATATATGTCAGTGGCATTATTTAAATTACCTAATAAAACATATAAATATAGGATCAACAACAATAACAAATTGGCAGAGACTATATCTAACAGCTCAGAAAAAAAAAAAAAAAAGCTGCGTATTTTTTTTTTTTAATAAGCTCCTATTGTTGAATAAAATGAATAATAAAGAATCACTAATTGAAAACAAACAAGAAATTATAAACTTAGAATCAGTTTATGTGTTAGCTAATATATGTAGTGAAATAATTAATCTATCCATTCATCATGTGTGATTATGTATATCGGTTGTTTCAGATGGAGTGGACGATGAATATAGACTGAAAATCCTATGTTCAAATCCTTCTATTTACTATAGTAAACATTATATACTGAAATAATAGGTTAATTATATGTCTTGGAAATAATTTACATCAGAGTATAAGTCCAACCCCTCCCTCTCCTATTAATATAAATAGATACACAATGGTTCGATAATAAGGAGTTAGATTAGTGTAATATCTACATGGTTATGACTACAATATCGAATCCACCAAGGACTTTGAACATTCCACTGTTGGTTTTCAGTGAAATGGATAACTGAATTGTTGGAAGTGTAGAAAGATTGAAGCCTATCCAATAAAATTTAAGGAATTACTATATTAATATAAGCCGAGCACTGATTGTATATGCATGTGGAAGACTGATCTTCCCCAAATGATGAGTGCTGGTTCTGCACGAAATACATATATTGGGGATCATTTTTGCATGTGTGTGGTCATGTGTGTTTGAGAAGTGGAGGATGAATATGGACTAAAAATCCTAACTTCAAATTCCTCTATTTATTATTAATAATTAAAAAGGCATGGGGAAACTCAATATTTTGCTGATTATTATTTTAAAAATGGGGAGGAGGGGCTAAGCATACAATTAAATTTAAAAGAAAACGCAACCGTTGTTATTTAAAATAGCCAAGTTTTTTGACTTATTATTCAATATTTATGAGTAAGTTAACTGTATATAATATTTGTATATTAACAATATTATTAAGAGGCGTATTATTCAAATTATCTTCCATCTATAAAAGTATTTTTGTGAACTTAAATTGAGTACTGATTTTAAAATGTCATAAACAAATAACATTAACATCTGTATTGTGAATTTAAATTTTTAGTATTGATTTTAAATGACATCCATAAGAAAAAAATGACCATTATTAAGATTATTCCATAGCATACTGCTATTAATATTATCAAGAGGAATATTATTCAAATTATCTTCAAAGTCTTTATCTTCTAAATTAGAAAATGGTAATGCTTCATAAGCACATGTTTAGAGTTGATGGAGAAACTCTTGTAAAATAGACTATAGATGTAGATTAATCCCATATGTCTGAGCAATCAATACAATCTAACAAACATATATAACAAATGCATTATCTGCCCAAAATAATTAAATATATCAGAGTTTCTCTAAATACAACTCCCCCTCTCTCTCGCCATTATTTTTCAAACCCTCATAGCCACCTCCTCCTTAAAAGTTATCTATCTTGATCATTACTCTTTATGAAGTATTATAACTTTATCTTTCTTATTGCATTGCCAAATCCATATAATATTAATATCATTTATGTTCTTTATTACTTTTATATTTTTTACAATCCACTATTGATGGTTTCAAAAATATAAGTAAAAAATATAAGTTCTGAAGAAGATTGTTGGGGTGATCGAAACCGGCAATAGTGGGTTGTAAAAAGCATTGTAAAAGTAATAAAGAATATAAATGATATTATTATTATATAGATCATTATTCTTATTAAAGTATCCTTCATGAGCACAAACTAAAATAATTCCATCAACAAATAAAATTTCACCACTTATTCTCTTTAACATTCCTAGCTTCATCCTTCCAAATTACCTATCCCAAATTGACACTTTACTAATTCTCACTTTTTTAAAAAATCTCACTTTATGAAGTTTTTCTTAAAATGAGATTTAAATAACTTTTCACTTTTTCAAAAATTTGTTTCATTACTTCAATTTTCATTCATTCCTTCCATTATTAATTATTCAATTTTCCCAATTATTTAATCACATTAATATGATTACCCAACACTCTTTTTTTAATCTTGTAAACTTTTTTATTATTATTGATATCCTTAAACTTTATTGGAATTAACATACGAAACAAAGAGAAACATTTTGATAAATCGATTGGATGGTCATGGCACATTTTTGTATTCTAATGGCGGATTGAGCATTTAAGAGTACATTTAATTAATCTTAGTCAAATTTGATTTATTTATTTTAATTACATTACTCAGATGAGAATCAATACTAATATCTTCAGCTTCAAGTCAATCAAATGTGTAGGGCAAAGATCTGTTCATAAATGCTCTTAAAAAGAAATTCTAAAAAGTATAAAGAAGAGTGAAGAGAATATAACAGTCATGAATCAGTCTGCCTGAAAACAGATTTATGTGGTTTAGTAATAGGCTATTAAATAATTATTTGACAATTCTATCCATTAGATTTAGCAGACATCTTATGTATGAAAATGTACAAACACAGTGTGAGTTCAAATCCCAATCTTTTTAAGTTCCGAATGGGATTTATGATTTTTCTTTCAGGTAGCTATCACATCGCCAATCCAGGTAGCCATCTATAAATGGATTCTTAATTATTCTGAGCTAGAGGATAAAATAATAATGGAGAGCCCATAAAAAGTCTAAAATCTTCCAGATAAGTAATGCCTTCTTCACTATACCTAGATTATTAAAGAGGCCTTTGCCTTGCAGTGGACTATTTAAAAAACGCTATTGAACCTTTTACCATACTATTTATCTGCATATAAAAACTTGAAAGTAAATAGTAAAATTTTTAAAGGTTCATTTATAATGTATAAGCACAAAACCAAATATTTTTAAAAATCAAAATTACTAACATTGATATACTTTCAATTATTCTCCATCTTGGTGTGAATTGAATTGGTAGGGTAATTTTGGCAAATGATTTTCAATGGGTGACATTTGATAAAATAAATTAGTGTTCAAATGGATGTTATAACATTTGTGCAAAAAAAAAAAAAAAAACATTCTAGTTATCATCTGATTTTGAGTTTATGACTGATGTCAAAATGCTCTCCCAAATAAAAAAAAATACTAATTTTATAAGTATATCTGTTTAGAAATGACTTCCCTCTATGCTATTTAGATGCCTAAACTACAAGATATTTTGAAATTTTTGGAAATTATTAAGATCATAATAAAAATTGGGATGTAGAAAGTACTAAGATCAATGAAAAAATGCTGTAAAAAAAAAAAAAAAATCGGTATATGATGTCCCAAAGACCAAATGGCACAATTAAAATAATAATTCCATTCAATTAATTAATCAAACTAAGTTGTGTTTTTTTTTTCAGCTATGAATTGATAGAATCTTTAATGTTTGAGTCCTCCACTCACCCATTGCACTAAACTGCATCAGATTAGGATACAATAATACAAACTAAGTACAATAAAAGATTTAAAAATTGATCTAAATGATTTATAATTATTGAATTTATTTTTTTACTTTAATAATGTTTTTCTAAAGATTTATATTACATTTGAAACTAAAAAAAATTTAATGAAAGAATGATAACTATGGGCTAAGGAGTAAAATATTACAACCAAATAATAAAACTCATAATAAATTGCTGTACCTACTACAGCGGGGCATGTGATTTCAATTCTAATGCAATTTATGCATCTGAGCATCTACAATCGATATTTAATCCTTTACCATTTACTGTAATCCTCTTAGTTTTTATTTTGAATAACAAATCTGGGTGTGGTGGTGGGGGGTGGACGTATGTATTGTAAATAGTATAAATAAAAGAAATTTTTACATATATATACAATAAACACCATTAATTCAAAATCCAGTTTCAAAACATTTTGGATTTATGAATTTTTTGCTATTTCAAGAATGCATAATACATTTTTTTACTTATTTAGGTTTAAGGTATATGAGCACAGACTTTCACACGCCCCACCACTCTCCATACTATTTCATAACACTGATACACTTGAACACATATATGTTCAAAAGATAAATAATCACCAATAAACGTATTTCATGCTAAACCACCAATATACGTATTTCATGCTCATATACCCTATATATTACATATATAGACATGGGTATATAATAAGCCTGTGTGTTTCAGTTATTACATAGTAGACATGTCTGCCCATCCCTTGTATATGTATTAAATGGATTATGTCCTGTACATGAGGGGTCAGATTGACCTTAGGTCAACATGGGTGTGACAAAAATCTCAGCCTCAGGGTGGCCTTTGAGCATTTCATTTTCAATTGTATGGACAGTTGAAGAGTTGGAGTAGATTGAAGTCTGTCCATTAAAGTATGAGGATTGGCTATCTTAATATATATCTGAGCACTTAAAGCATATATGTGTAGAGATGGTAATCTGGACTAACTGATGATTGCTGGTTTGGCATGAAATACGTATATTGGTGATTATTTATCTTTTCAACATATGTGTTCAAGTGTATCAGTGTTATGAGATGGTGTGAAAGAGTGGTAGAGCGTGTAAAAGTCTGTGCTCATATACCCTACATATTACATATATAGACACAGGTATATATAAGCCTGTGTGCTTCAGTTATTATTTAGGTTTATTGATTTATGGATAGAAAGAATTTCTTTTTGAAATTTTGTTTGTAAATGTGTATACAGGTTAGTTTTTTTTTATTGAGAAAAGTTAAATCATATCGAATATTTTTTTTTTTGGATAACAGAATTTTTAAATACTAATTTTAAGGATTAAAGATAAATCTACCTGTACGAGTATATTAGTTCCCGTTAATAATAAATTTGCAGTTTGCACACTTGCAGTCTATATATATTTTAATTAATCTAAATGCATTACAAATCTCGGTTAAGTTTTAATAAAAACCGGAAAAATAGCAAATTATTATTATTTAATTACAACTTCGCCCCCTCTTGTTCTCCGGTATCAGATCTTTAAAAAAAATTATTTATGAAATAAATTTCAGCTGTTTGAATGTGTCATGTTATGAATGGAAACAAACAGATAATAGAAATTACATTTATATAATAATGTATAAAAAATATCTTTAATTACATATGTATAGCATTACAGTATTAAAAAAAATTAGCAGATATATTTACGCATAAAATATTATTATGGATAGAAGATATAATAATAACATCCGAATTGATCAAATAATATATATATGACCAGGATGCATATATTAAAAACTGGTTGATAAAATACCCTGAAGCAATTTTATAAAAAGGATTTAAAACTGGTTATAAAACTAAGAATAAATTGATCATTCAAGATTTTAAAAATATTCTGATAAAAGCAGATTTTTTCCCAACACTCCTAACAAATCTGACCTAGTATTAATTTTTTTTTTTTTTGTAGGGAGAAAGTTATTGCCTGAAAGAAAAGTTTCAGGAAATACAAAATTATAACTGTAAAAAAGAGGTCAATTATTCAAAGTAACGGTATTTTCGTATCACTGGTAATAGCTAACTAAATGTGTGCTCTAAATTTAAAAAAAAAAAAAAGAAGAATGGGGGAGGAGGTGAAGTAAAAAAAATTAAACTATAACATGGTATCAGACGGATATTTTTAACCATGGCATTTTAATGTTCAAAAAATTTAAAAAACATATACTATACATTTATTAAATAAGAATGTTTTCTTATTACTGGTTTTTATTTTTTTTACCCAAAGAAACTTGTCGGTTTAATAAATATATTTTAAATATTAAACTAATAACGACTGTAGTAAATTTAAATAATACTCAAAAACGTAATGGCAATATAAATATATGATTATTCATAAGGAACATGAGATGGGTTTCGCACTAACAATCATCGGTACCCAATCATCAATCAGCTGATTAATTGAATGGATTTTATTTCAGAGTTTAAGATTAAGAAACCTTATGTAAGATCAAAATAGATCTTAACTGAGATATCTGATGGATTTTCTTGGAGACAGGATTTATATATAAAATAAAAATATTAACATTTAATATTTCAAAATGTCAAACAAAAATAGCAAAATATATATATTTACCAATATGAAGATTTCTATTCTTAGAATATCCTTTAATTTGAGCAACCACAAAAAAACTTGAGAACAAAAAAAATCCATTTTTGTAAAATTCTTTGGAATTTGCAATTTCACTGCTTTTTTATTATAATACAAATAATTTATGATACAATTTGAAAATAACTTCCTACACTAACTTCTGATAACCAAAATAAAATAAAGTAAAAAATCATTTTGAACATAGAAATTTTAATCTTTTAAAAATATTTGTAGAATAATTTTTATTTAGAATATACAATTTAACTTAAAAACACATAGCAGTATACCATACTTTACATTACATGGAATCCAAAGTAATACTCAAGCACGAATCTTGATCCAGGTCTTTATCTATCAAGTTCATTACTCTACTTCTATTTTCATAGGATGGTATATTTGTGTTAATTATATAGATATTATAAACCAAGGATAATAATTCTTCAAGTTATAAAGAATTTTGGAGATATGAGAAAACCAATCTAAATTACAGTATTTTGCAAATTGTCTGAACTATTTATAATTAAATAAGAGACTACTGTTTCATTTTTAAATAAAGTTTTGCTGTAACACATTCATCTAAAAGCTATTCATATTTAAATTAATTGTTTATATTTGTCATAATTTTTTTAAAAAAACACTTTTCTTTCCGTTATTTTTATGCCTTATTATTCAATAGAAGTGTTTACACTATATTAATGTTAACATTAGTTTTGTTTATGCTCCAGTTTAAACTGTTTTAAAAGGTCATCATTCTTCTTAGGCTATGTTAATTAAAAGTGACAAAGACAGATATCCGCCATAAAATAGTATAATATATATCTTTAAATTTTTGTTAATAAAATTCTTTACATAAAAAAATATGCACTGAATAGTTAATAAGCTGCATCTAACACTATAGGAAAAAATAAATAAGACTAAAAAAAAATGTACATAATTTGCTAATACAGGCAATTCTCGACTTTCGTATTTAATAGGTTCTTGAAATGTGTACAAAAATAGAGCAGTGTAAAAAAAAAACTATTTTTTTAATGAGAAATAAATGTTTATTTATTAGTATCTTTATTTATAAATTTATCAAGAGATAGTTAAACTGTACTCTTTTTTTCTTTTCTTGATAGAGTTTATAACATGCTGCGTCTTTTTCTATTTTTTATATTGTTCTTCGTATATGAGATATACAAAATATGTATGAAAGTAGAATGCATGCATGAAAGTTGAGGACTGCCTGTATATTCTCTATTAATTTCATGAGCAACACAAATTACTATGTCACGTACCAAATTAAGATACATTATTTGATTAAAGTGATGTAAATACTATAATTAAAGTTGCATATATAGGATTATTATTCTTCCAAATTTATTGAATGGAAATAAAACATGAATTTCTAGTGAATTTTTTTTTATAGATAATCTAAATTATATATACTCTAAGAATATAAATGTCAAAATAATAAGATCAGTCATATGCTTATCCATTAGTTTGATGTGAAGATATTGAAACTACAGTAAGGATTTGCTAGTCATATAAAATGGATATCTATACTTCTTTATGAATGGCTGCTAATGTTTTTCTCAATACATAAGTTTAAACATTTTAATTATCAAACAAACCCAATTCATGATGTCAGTAGTAATGGCGTAACATGCCTCATTAATGAAATGCCCTGTGTCGTTTGGCAACACGGTAAGAGTGGCAGAATTGAAAACTAGTTTTCCAGGATTGCCTTCCCAGTTTTAAAAAAGTAATAAAAAATATATCAGTCCATTGCATAGAATTGTTTTCACTTTAATCTGCCATTTTCAAGCTCAAATCTCGATCTCCCATACAAGTGACCATATGATTATTTCCTTATTATGTGGAATCATCAAAAATGATTTACTATTTATATCTAAAATAAAAATGATTTAAATTTTAGAATACTTAAAATTGTCACAATATTGTGCAACATGTGGTATATTCATGAAAGAATCTCTTCACCTAACCAAATTAAATTTAAATGAATAATTCATTTAATATTTTTAAAAAAATTATTTAAAACTCATATTTTCTGAAATTTTACCACACTATTGTATTAATTCTACCACTTTTTTTTCAGAAATATATATATATTGTGAGATCAGCTTGTGAAAATCATAAATGCTCAATTTTTAATATTGATAATCATATAAATAATATTGTTTGAGACATCAGACTACAACATTTTTTCACCTGCTGGTGCAGATGGTCAGAAAAAAAAAAGTCATATATATCAAAAAATAAATTATATATCAAGAGAATTTAAGAGTACTTACTTAATGATAAAAATGATTAAAAACAAAAGTAATTCATAACAATAATAAAAAAAAATACATGAAAGATATACAAGATAACACTTTAAACTTACATCTGCTATAGTGTAAACAAAACATTCTATTTGAAAACAATTAGAATTAAGGATTTAAATTAAAATTATACTTGAAAACTATATATATGTGCAGTGAACAGAGGAATAAATAATATCAATTTGCTCAAACTGAAATTTCACAAATTTAAAATTATTCTAAAAAAATGTTTCTTGATCTACTTCAGAAATTTGTATTACCAGAATTTTGTACATTTAGAAAATGTACATTCATTAAAATATAAAGATGAATGATAATATAATTTATTGACAATGATATAATACTTATATTACAAAATGACCAATAAATTTATAAATGTAAATTATAAAATATTTTTAATTTTATTGCAAAAAAATTATCCCTCCCCACTCTGCTTTTTAACCCATTCCCAAATTATATTAATTATGAATAATATAGTAGTACTCTTACAACAATGAGATTCCATGCATTAAACAAAATTCGCCATAAATGTGGATTCAGTCTTTTTTTTTCAATCATGAATGCATATATAATGGCAACCTCTAATGCTGTTATTACACGATTGGCCAAAAATTATCATGTTACTCATTTATAATAAAATTTCATTAATTGCTTTGCTTAACACAACTAATTAAACATTTGTAAACAAAAAAGAAATTAAAAAAAAAACTATAAGTAAGAACCCATTACATAACATAACTTAGGTAATAATTAAACAAATATTCCTTTTCATTATACATTTTTCACGATGCAAAAAATTATTCTTAACTTGACATATCCTTATAGTTAAACTGATCAGCAGTGTTCTTGGGCTATAACAGGTAAGTACATATATGTATATGAATATGCAACATATATATTATCTAATTTATATATAAATGTAACAAAATTTACAACTTGATGCTGAAGATAGTGATCAGTCAGACATGTCAAGTTAAGAATAAATTTTGCTGTTGTAAAAAGAGTATAAAGAAAAAAATTTTGTTTAAAACCTGTTATATAAGAATTAATTAATGCTAAATTTTTCTACCAAAAAAAAAATAACAAATATTTATAGTTGTGATATAAGAAAGTGAAACTTTTTTGAATGACCCTATTAAAAGATTATTATCATACTGAAAACATTTTGTTTAAAGTCTATTATTATATATATCATTTCTTAGAGTTGTATATTAAGAAGTTGTCAATTATTTTTGATTTACTTATAATTTATTGATTAAGAGTTTATATATATTATCTAAAACATTTCTGATTATCAATTTTATAATTAATAAAGTTAATATATTCTCTGCTTTTTTGTCAAAAAACAATTTTTTTAAAAATATATATAGTGCTAAATTTAATAAGTTACTTTTTTTTTTTTCATATGTCATAGCATCGATCGGGAGGCGAACCCCCAACTGTCTGCAACCAACTACTTGCTTGCATGGCGGCTGCGATGACCTCTCGGCTAACAACGCTTGACTAATAAGTTACATTTCTACTAATAAATAAGCAAATATGCTTTTTCCTTTTTTCTATAATCAGTAGAATAAAGATGAATTAAAATTATTTGCTATTAAAACCAAGTAAAGTTAATTTTTACTAATAAAATAATTTTTCTGTCTTCATTTTCACATTACTAAAATAAAATTACCATTCAATTCTGAATAATATTTTTAGAATATTTTGTGCAAAATTGTGTGTTCAAAAATCTGTGATTTAAAAAAGTTAAATGCAAAATGCCCAAATAGCAGCAGTCATGTTTTCCCCCACTCATTCATACTGTTGTAAAGTCACTTGCACTCATTACATTGCTGATATAAATTTAAAAAATAAAATGGATCCCAAAATACCAAATTAATGAGAATAGCAATTCTTCCAGGTTAAAACTAAATCTTAAGTGCTTTGTTTATGTGATAAAATGAAAATAATTGATAAAATTTTTGAAGTAAAAAAAAAGGTGTACAGAAGCTGACAAATATAAAATGAAATTGAATTATCAATTCCAAAACATTAAATACTGGAGATAAAAAATTGTTATATTAAATGCTTTTATTTACCATAAAAATAAAAAGTTTCTTTAACCACAATTGGAATTTTTACATTTAACTTGATAGAAAAGCATTGGGGAATTCAGAAATTGTCAATCCCTTGTTATAAAAAAGGATTGACTTAATTCTGAGATTCCCCATGCTTTTATTTCAAGTTAAATGTAAAACCTCCAATTGTAGTTGGAGAATGAATTTTTTTTTTAATGCATGGTAAATAAAAGCATTTAATATATATAAAAAAATTATCTCTACTATTTTTAAGTTTTTAGTATTGACACAGTAAATAAAAATGTAAAACTATTATACTTTAAATTGACTTGACACTTGTAGTTGATATATATATCACTAGATATTTCTGTTATAAATTAAAATGTATAATATCCTTTACAAATATCTCATATTTAATATATGTACAAAATAATATGTATAAGTGATTAAAAATATAAAATATTCTTTTAAGTAAAAAGGAATTGATATTTTTGCTTTTTTTTATTATTAAAAACTATGTTGTAATGAAGTTCACTTAATATATATTGTACCATTTCATTTATATATGGTACAAATATATTGGCATTTGGTAATATTTTTAAAAAAATTAGAAAGAAGTAAAATTTAAAGATCGTTCAAAAGATGCAATTTAGTTTTCTTTTTTTTTTAGTTGGTATAATTTATTTCTAGATAATGTACAATGAAAGTTATTTTTGTTTCGAATTATCTATTTAATTAAAAATAAAAGTTAAAATTGGAGGGAATAAAAATACTTGCAGATTATTAATCCAGATAAACAAAAAGAAAGAAATTCCTAACATAAAAGATTAACAATCAGAAAAATCTTTTTAACTCTAATTAAAGATGGCAGACATAATTTATAAAAAAAGACTTTGTAACTAAAAACTAATAAAGAATGTACAAGATTATCAACTTGTATTTTGATAACAAAACAAAAAGTAATATATGTGCAGAAGTCTAAAAACTGACCCAAGACTATAAAAAGGGTATACATTCAAAGATCAGCCTTTCACGCTAATTGTGCATGTGTCTTCTGCGAGTGTTAAATAATAAATGAATACTTCACTCTACAATACAAGATATAGTATTTATGCAGGAATAAAAAGAATCCTCTCATTCCTACGACTCAAATTCTTTTATATGAGCAAATCTGAAGTACTGTTGAGTAAAGCGTGAGAGTAGAATTCTCACTTTAAATTACTATCTACGATGTTGGAATGAATGACGTCGGTGAAATTGTCAGAATTTACTAAACGTCACTCTAAGTGAAACTTAATTATAAGTAAATAAGGATTTATTTTTATATGACGTTATGCATACAATTGTATACATTCAAAGATCAGCCTTTCAAGCTAATTGTGCATGCGTCTTCTGCGAGTGTTAAATAATAAAAATAAATGCTTATAAAAAGGGTAGAAAAACTTCAAACTGGGTCTTGTCTAGTTTTTTTTTTGTAGATTCTCCTGGATAGAGAAATTGTCTCTATCCAGGATAGATGCTCATCTGCTGGAGTGAACCGGAATATTTGCGGACACGTTCTTTAATTATGAAGAGTTAACCCAAAAAGCCTTCATGTTTAGCCTTAAAGTACGGACCAGAAACATAAAAGGATATCAACAGTGATTAAAATCAACAGCCACAAGCTCATTTTTCAACCCAAGAAATACATGTATATTATCCTAATCTATGCTCACCGGTAAGATATCCAGATTTGTGACTAATTAAATGTTTGCAAATCAAAATTAACTTTAACTATGAAAACTTCTAATACTAATATAGACATTCCCTGTGATTTATTATTTAAAGAACTTTCATTTACTTAACAAAAGAAGTGAACTGTTTGAATTTATTATTTGGTTAACATTATTATCAATAATTTATCATTTAAATATTTTAAATTATATTAATAAAATATTTATCTTTAGTATCAACTTTTTATTGTACGTTATTAATTTTAGTTTATTAGATGTTAATTATTAGATTTATTGTTAGCTAATTGTGTGAGGAATGTATAAATTACCTTTGCCAATATGCTTTCTTAATTATCCCCCCCCCCCAAAAAAAAATCATACAAAATATTAAAATGACAAAAAAATCAAAATCCCAATCTTTTAATTATTTGCTTTGTAAGTTACGATGGGCTTCATGCAGAATCAGTGAGTATAATGACTTTGGCGCCCTCTGAAATAAATAAAAGGCTGATTCTACCCGCAATTTAAATCATAAATAATATTAGGTCCATTAATCAGGAAATATAAGTATGTTCTTGAATTATAAAAATAATTATTTTAATAAAAATGTTTAGGTGTACAAAATAGGAAGAACTTATAATACAAAATCAAAACATATATCAATGAAATCAAAACAATTCTTTATAATCTTAAAAAAATAGAAAGGCTGCAGGTCCTGATGAAATACTGTGAAGTTTAAAATATGGTGATGATATATTAGCTTTAAAAATATTAGAATTTTTTTAAAATATTTGGATTCATAAAGATGCGTTCTATCTTAAAAATGCTTTAACAGTTCCAGTTTTTAAAAACAAAGGTAAAAGGCAAGATTATAGTAATTATCATGGAATATCATTATTATTGACTATAGCAAGAACACTTTCAAGAATTTTGTTGAATAGATTGTTTCCAGTTATAGATGAATGGTTACCAGAATCTAATGTGGTTTTAGGGAATCAAGAAGCACTATAAATTTGGTTTTTATTGCCAGGCAAAACCAAAAAAAATATCATGTACAAAGGAATGATTTGTGTATTGCTTTTATCAATTTGGTCAAAGCATTTAATTCAATTAATAGGACAGGTTTATAGCATTGTTTGAAATTAGTTGGTTGTCCACCAAAATTTATTTGTACTATACATCTTCTACATGATGAAATGAGAGGAAGTGTTATTATTACAGGTAAAAAATTGGAGCATTTAAAATAAAAACTGGTGTTAAACAAGGATGTATATTTGACTCCACCCTTGTTTCCAAGTTTTGCGACAATGGTCTTTGAAATTGTTTATGAGTGGCTTAATCAGATATGCATCAAGATACAATATATATAGGTTTGATGGTGGAAATTTTAATTTCAATCAGTCAAAAGCAAAAATAAGAACTTCATCTTCTTGGATTCTGGATTTACAATATGCTGATGATTATGCTATTTTTGTTAGTTCATAAAATGATTTACAGAATGTTCTTAATGTTTCAAATGCAACTTATAAAGATCTGATTTATTAATTAATGTTCAAAAACTGAAAGTTTTTTATATAATAGCCAGTGATGGAAGAATAGTCCATAGCAACTTTCAGCTTGGATGGTTATCAAATTGAAAATGTAAACTAGTTTAAATAACTTGGTAGTTTTATAAGTAGAAGGGTAGATTTAGATGTTGGGACCAAAGGCAGACCGCAAAATGCTTTTGCTGTTTTTAACAAATTAAAAGATAAAGATTATTTCATCATAGGAAAATAACTACTACAACTAATGAATATTTTTGTAGTGTAATTTTCATTACATTACTCTCATGTATGGTAGGGAGTGGATTCTATCCACCTTTAACAGCTTGAGGAGTGATGTAATCATAAACATATGACCAAAGACATGATAAAGAATATCTTTTACACATGTCTTTAGTCATGTTTATGATGACATCCCTCCACGAGATATTAAAAATAGATAGAAACCAGACCCTACTTTTGCGTGAGTGGTCCACTGGAGAAATACTATTCATTAAGTGGTTAGTCTAATAAATGATTAATAAAAATTATTAACTACTATAATAAAGTTAGCTGTATATAAAGCTATTATTTTATTAATTTATTGTATGGATGTAAAACTTGGATGCTCTATAGGTACAATATAAAAGATTAGAAAAGTTTCATTTAAGAATGCTCCATAAAATTTTAAAAATACAATGGCAAGATTATGATACCAATCAATATCTTCTTCAGTTTATAATATGTGATACTATTGAGTCCACTATTGTAAAATCACAACTTTGTTGGATTGGATAAATAAAATAAACAAACAATGGAAGACTTCCTAAAAGGGTGTTTTATGTAACTTGAATATGGGTTTCTTAGGAGAGGTAGATCCCATCTATATTATAAGTATTTTCTCAAAGATATTCTAATGAAGTATAATGTCAACTGTTTCTATTGGAAAGATACAACAGAGAATATATTTGTGAGCTACAATTAAATATGGTGCTAAAATATTTCAGAAAGGTTTTCTGCTGAGAAAATTAAAAGACAACATCACAAAATAACAAGTAAACAGAAAATTGACCCAGCAAGTTCTATATGTGACATATTTGTGGTTCACAGATTGGTTTTTATAGTCACCACAAAACTCATCAACTTTTTTTCGTTTACTATAGTATCACAATAAATTAAAATTAGTTTCAGAAGCCCTAAAAAATAATTGATCTGCCTGAATTTAAAAGAAATTAAATTATTAGTAATTATTTGGTTGGAATAGTGAGATTCAAATTGCTGAATCAATGCTTAATGTTTCAAGATTGTTAGTCTCAAGGATGATGATTCCATTGACTATAGAAGAGAATGAAACATCCTAAACTAATTGTCATAAGAAATCAATACATGTTGAGGACTACTGAATAATGTTAAAATACTATAACAAAACAAAAAAAAAAAAACAATATATCCTCGCAGGAATCAGTATATATTTGAATATTTCAAAAACTCCTAAAATATAAACTTCACAAGTAGGATATTTATAGCAGAGCTTCCATTTCTTAGTTTCAAATTTCTTACATGAATGTTATGATACAGAAATAGCAGTATCAAGAGAATTCATGAAAAATTGGGTAACTGATATGTGGTAAAATGCTGTATAATCAAAATTAAAAAACTATCATCCAGGCTACCATCTCCTTATTATAAAATATGGAATATGTCCCAGAGAAAAAATGATAAGTTCTGTATCCAAGATGCCTGTAATGTCATTTTTGAACCAATACATGAGTTATGTAACAAACAGTTTATCTAATCAGCATAAAAAATTTAAGATACTAGCATATCTGGATAATAAATTATGACATAAAATTTGACTGTATTTTATACTTCCATTGACCATCTTCAATGCTTTCCTTAACACCATGAAATCTTGTGCAACAGTATATGCCATTACATTAATTTAAAATTAGAATAAAAACTTTTTTTTTTTTTTAAATTCGTAAATAAAAACTAAAAGCTAAAAAAATTAAAGGTTGTTTAACGTATATAATATATCGCACAGATGCAAAACTTTAAAAGTATTTTTTTTTAAATAAAAAAAAAAGTATTTGAACGTACTTTTTTATAAAAAAGTACAATATCTAAAGATAAAATATTTTTGTTAAAAGATTCTTATGTAGTCTCAGTAAATGGAAATGATTGTTTTATAAATGAAACGAAAAGCAAACTAGCTCTTGGGGCTCTTATATAAAAAAGTCAGATGAAATATAGATAAGAGAACAAAAATAAATTAGATGTCCAATAGAAGTAGCAATGAAGGTTCAGACTGTAATGAAAATTTGGAATGGGAAACCATTGTTCAGTGAATCCGGATAATCGGTATAAAAGGAAAAATATTGAAATTAAGAACAGTTCCAGCTCGATTTTGTGAGAAGGGACTAAGACACACTTGTCCATCTCTCTCACTTATTTCAAATGAAATGACTGTTGAATTATGAATGGTACTGTTGCAGACCCGAATAAGATAATACCAGGATTGAACCAGCTAAGGCCACCTTTAGATAGACTGGTCTTCAAATAAAGACCTCATGGGAATTGACACCAGGAACCGGGAGCTCTTCTACTGTAAGAGATATAACTGAAAAATTTTAAAAAAAAATAATTAAGAACTTTCGAGATTTGATAAGCTCAACCTAATTTTTTTTTAAAATGAACTTTAATCTGACTTTTCCAATCAATTATTAATATTTAATCTTTATACATTTGAGTTTGCTAAAAATCATTTCCATTTTTTTTTTATTGGTATTAATATTTATTGTTATAAATTATTTAAATGCATTAAATTTAAGTTGGGTATAGATGACTGCATGGATTCGTTAACGTTTAATTATGTTTTCATTTTCTTATTTGATTAGAATATATAGACATTCGGTAAATATGTTATCTCATGTTGAATATCTAAAAAATGTATTTATTGGGGTCTCTTTTAAGTTATTGGTATCAATGCGGCATCTTATGATGAATGCCATTGGGTTTCTTGTAAATTTCCCTCTGCAATTCCATCAATGACTTTATATTTTGATCGTTTATGTTTATTTTGAAATGTTTTTAACCGTGTAATCTATGTAGTCTATCTATACTCAACATTATAAAACAAACTTTTATAAAATTCATCTGTGCGAACTTATATAAATGTCAAATTTAAGTCGGGCGTGAATGGCTGCATAGATTTGTAATGTCATATATGTTAGTTTAAGGGAGGGTAATCTTAGGTTATTTGTTTCGTAGTTAAATTGGGTCAATGGAATGGATATATTGGTGTAATTAGTAGATGTAGTACGAGATTCGCTACGTGCAGGATCGCATTATACGCCGCACACCCCCTTTTTGCCTATGGAATGGGATAGTAAGATGGAAATCGCAGTCCCTTCCTATGGAGTTTTTTTTATTGCTCTTCTCATCAGACAGATGTAGTATTCCTGTCTGGACAAGAGTCAATGTCTTCTATAACCATGCTGTTCAGATGTACATTCCTGACAGTATGGTATTTGTGCTGTCGTATTCATACTGCATTGAATACATCAATATATCAGATGGATTGACGTTGGTTTGGCTGCGAACTTTTGGCCTAAGGTTAAATAAGGGATAGAATATTTTCTTTTCAAATGCAATCTATGTAGTTTATTCATACTCGACACTCTTAAAAATATTATTAAACAAATCTGTGCGGATTGTTCAAACTAAAAATTTAAATTTAAAAATTAATATTTAAATATAAACATAATAAATTTTATTCCTCAATTTTATTTATATGTGCGTTAATAAATGTTTGTGTGTTAATTACTGGTAGTCGTTTATTTTATTTCTTTTAAACAAGTTTATATTTAATCTCTACTGCTCTGCTGAGCTAGTGGCATTGGGTTGATGGTCGGAATAAAATATATATATACTAAAATAATTTTTTTTTCTTAACTTACGTATCTGCATACTATATAAATTTTCCAGGTTCAAATGCCTGGTGGCGCCCTGTATGGCAGATATGGTAAGACTGTGTTCTTTGCCGACCGTTACTCAAAGATTGACTGCCATACCCAGTTTGAATCTTTCAAACATTTCAGCAGCCAAATTTAAAACAAAATTTAATGTTAGCACATTGTTCTTTTGTGGCTAAGATATGAAATACACCATCACATTTCATGTGGTAACTCATGATCGAGTTATGTCTTAAAACTTTTGCGAACAATTAAACTATATCACTAAATAAATCATGTTGATTCAAAGATAGTTCTGCATGCAGTTTGGAATGAATCAATCACCCTTTCATCAAGATGCATTGAATGTTGTAAAATGATTTAATCAAAACCCTGCATAAATGAAACACTAACATGGTGAACACTCCATTGTGTAAACATTAGTCAACACTATTAACTTTCATGATTAAATTTTTAAAATGCTATAATTTATACAGTACAATGATCGCAGTTCATGTAGAATATAAACAGCATATTATGGTATTACATCATATGTATTAATAAAACATTCATAAATGTTTTCCCTTACTTTGTCCATTATACAAATCTAAAAATCAACTTTAGTTCAATATTTCTTTAACTAAAAAATTAATAAATCAGAACAATTTTTTTTAAAAATAAAATACAGTCATTATATTATCATAGTAAAACATGAATTCAAAAAAAAAAGAGGTAAATTAAAATTTATACTTCTCATATTTATACAATTAATTCCAGTACGTCGTCGCGCAATCAAAGCATCCTTTTATGCGAATAAAAAGCGGGAGAAAAGGAAATGGAATATTTACAAAGGGAATTTTATCCCGTTTCAAATATAAACATTTCATAATTCTAATTATTAAAGGAAAATATACGCATCAATTATTTTCCAAAGGCAATAATATAGGTTTCTATTAAAATATAAGAGTAAATATATTTCTTTGGAAATATTATCTAATTAATGAACGGCATATTTCAAAGTAGATAAATTGTAAATTTTATTTATAAAGATATTTTTATCCCCCCCCCCCAACTTCCTTTTTTTTTTTTTTCAGACTAATTGTAATAAAGCAACTTGTTTCACTTTATATTAATTGATTATCAAACTAACAATAAATTAATCACTAAAACTTTTAACATTACTGTAATCTAATAACATATTCTCTAAAAAGATTTTTTAATTTCTATAAGATTTATAAAAGTATGACGAGCAGCAATTAGCAGCCACGAAGTCCTTTACATATTTCTCATACCATCTATTGTTATCTATTCTTCAAATACTCATAGATATTCCTTAAGTTCATCTTTCAACCTTTTTTTTTTATTCTTCACGTTTTATTTCAATACACCCTTTGATCATTTCTTCATCCGCAAGAACATTCTAAACATTTTTATTTTTTTAAATACTTCAATCAACTTTTTCAGTACTTCAATATTGTGGGTTTTTTTTTTTCAAATCCATATCTCAAAAGTTCTCAAACTTTTTATTTACTAATAGCTACACTCCAAACAAAATAGTAATTAACATTTTTTTAATATTTCATTGTCATTTAATTCCTGTTTCCTATCTCCATCTCAGTTTTTAAATATTTAAAAGCATTAGTTTTATAAGTTTCTGACCAAATTTTTTATATCATTAATCTACTAACAGTATTTTAAATTCACCCAATCTTCAAGCACATTACGTAGAGCTATGATAGATAAATAGGTATTGTGGGTTTTCAAGTAAAGCAAGATGATAGCCTGTATTTCTAGTTTCAAGGGCCCCAAAAAATGTTTACAAAAAAATACCTGCTAGGAGGAAGCATCATATTTAATAATTACATTTTATTTTTTATTACGGTTATTTTAAAAAAAAAAAAATCATTGTAGAAAAATTAATCACAATATTTAGTTTATTTTCTCTCTTTTTTTTTTTTTTTGGATTAACTTATTAACAAATATATATATAAATACAATATTTACATTTTATTTATGTCAGCAGGGTGCAATCATATCATGACCATTAACAATACACTTTTTGGGAGCGCCCACTGCATCATGTTCTGTGACAGAAAGGTCCCAAATTTAAATCACTGCAACAATTTACCAAAAAAACTGCTGACAAAAAGAAACCACTGAATTGAACCAAAGTACAACAATAATTAAAAGTGTCTCATTGATTCCCATGTAATAATATAAATAAAAAAAATTGAAATAAAGCTTCTTGATGAAATTTATCAGAATGTATTCCTTTTTTTAAATTTAACAATCAATTTATCAAATTTTTTTTTAATTTAACAACTAACATATATTTGGTAGATTATAGGACCTCAAAAATATAGGGTGTCATCTTGATTTACTTGAAAACTTACAAGCATCAATAAATATATAACTATCATGTTTTAAACTACATCTACTAGACTCTAGAAAAATCAAATAATACTAAAGGCAAATTATTCCAACATCTTCATATATATTTTTCCAATATTTTATTATAGTATTATTTAATAGCTATGACTTGCAGTCTTCATCAGAGAAAAGTTATTTTTTCTCTCTCTCACTCTAATGAAGACTAAAAGTCAAATGAAATTGTTAAAATATATTATAACAAATTATTAGAAAAAATAATTTCAAATATATGAACCAAAAAAAAAAAGTATGACAGTGAAAAATAATTATTCATGTTTATTCAAAACAGTGAGCTCAATTAGTTCCCCAAAATGCTACATAAGTCAAAAATCTTATATGAGAAAGACGAGTAATTATAATGATTTTCTATGTCAAAATATTTAATTTGTTTTCCTAAATTCAACATATATATTGAACCGGGTCCATTTAATAGAAGTTGTTTAATTGGGCTTAAACCTTATTTATCATAATTTTATAATTTTTTTGTATTTTTAATATTACGTAAATGGGCCGGCTCTTCTAGTAGAGGGAGAAAACCATCAACAGCAGAGCCATCAATGATAGCCATGGTCAGACTGAGCTATGCAAAGCGTAACACAATCACATTTCCAGACTGTGGCCCAACTCGGCTGCTAGATTCAAATCTCTACCATCCAAAGCATTTTATTTGTTTTGAGGATCAACTTCAGGCACCAGCAATCATAATCAGCATGTTTTGGATACCAGATCCACAATCCAGCATTTGAAATATCCCATGACTAGCTCACACTCTGTCTAAGGATCCAGCATATTTACTTAACACATAACTCTACATTAAATTACTGGTGCCGTAGTGATAAGAAAGAAAGAGAAAATAGACAAAATAACAATTAAAGCAAACATTAATATTTAATTATTTACGCACATATATATTTAATACAATATCAAATAATAAATTTTTACATAAAAAATTTTTTAATGATTACTTTAATAGTCCGTTAATTAAAGTTCACTTCATTTAAAATTAAGTATGTACACAGCTATTTAAAAGTATATTTACCCAGGTTTTCTTTTGTGCACATTATACAATGTTTTTGCTTTTCCAACCGTTTGGCCTTTTGTTTCACCATCGATGGCTTCATGGCTTTCCTTATGGGTTTATGTCAAATAATGAGAGCATATGCGGCAGCTTTTACTTCATAACCTCAGCATTGATTCCAGGTCCTGATCCAGTGGAATTGTTGGTGGCTGAGGATGTAAGGCATGAAGCCCTTCTATAGCTTAATGTGGCCTCTCCATTAATGTTGACCGCAGCAGTAATGATTGGCTTACTACTGCATTTACAATTTCCGAATATTCTGCATTCTTTAGAAAGAACCCGAACTCTGGATTAATAACAAAATGATGACTGGAATAACTTGATCACAAAATGCAGACCAGACTGTATATCACAAATCAGACTGAAGAATAATAGAGAGAGCGACTTTATATACTTTTTCTCTATTGTTTATTATTTGTTATCATTATTTTGATCTTAACTTGAAATCTGTCTAATTAATTAATTTTATATTTCTTTAATTAATTGATTTTTATATTTGCCTTAATCTTAATCCATTCTGATTCATCTAAAGGATCTTGATAAGATAGTTTAGCTTTTTTTTAATTAATACAATTTAACCTTTAGAGCGCTGATTATTTTATTGGCCGAATGAGGTAAAAGTCGAAACTTTTAATTGGTCAATTGACAAAGTCAAGTGGCAATTCACAAACTCAAACATCAAAATATATTCATCTTTTAATATTATATTCACTTTAGTTTTGTTTGTAAAAAGTATATTAATAATTTGGCAGGTTATGAAAATGAACGAAAGTTTTTTGAAAAATAAATTATTATATAATTATATAAATTTCCGCTAGAGGAAAATGTAAAACGAAATCTTACTCACCAATCAAAACATTTTGCTAACGACGTGATTTTCTTTGCCAATTTTAGTTGCAGAAAAAGCAAATAATTTTTGTTAAAAATCTTAACTATTTTTCCAAAATAATTTTATTTTTAGCATATTTTATCAAAATAATTTATAATTTGTCAAAAAATACTGTTAAAATGGTTTAAAATATTCGTTTATCATTTTCGAAATAAAACAAAAACAGATAGTAATTCTTTACTTTTTGGCTGCCATTTTCTTTGTTGTCAAAATTTAATAGCCAATAAGATTTAAGAAGGGGCGTTATTTTTTTCTTTGTTTGACATATAAGGCCATTTTTATTGATTTTTTACTTGTAAAATAATTCAAGAGAGGTCAGCATCTTACAGAACTTTTTTTAATCTTTAAAAAAAGCCCAAAATCATAATCGTAGTACGAAAAGTGACCGATTAAGAGTGATGTCAAGCCACTTTGTTTTTAAATGAATCGGGCACGCAAAGTGTTAATCAATAATCTTATAAACTAATTAATTACATTTTTCAAAGTTTTACAAACATTTTATTTTTACAGAGTAAATTTTAGTCCGATTTCACATTGGCTTATTTTATACATTATAAAAGTTTTCTTTACAAAGGGAGAGAGAGAAAAAAGTCTTAATTTTTCTTTAATTCTATTATACATTTCTCCCCCTTCCTGCTAAGAAGTTTTATTCTAAAAGAAAAATATGACAGTATTTTTATTTTTTAAATATTTGTTTTAAAAAAAATCTTTAAGCCACTTATAATTTATTCTTATCTTAAATTTTTAATAAAAATCACGGACTTGTAACGCTATTCATTAGTGGTACAATATATAACCCGAAAACCCCAATAAAAAATAAAACTTAAAAAAGTGATAATTAATGAATAAACATTTTACAAAACATATTAACTGATTGAAGAAATTAAAGATAAAAAGAGAAACTGGATTGAACACATATTAAGAAATATTTTAATGTAAGATGTTTTAAAGGGAATAGTGAGTGGAAACAATAAGGACAGAAAAGATGGGAGAGTTACATAAAATTGAAAAGCTGGGCAATGAAGTAAAGGGAGTGCAGAAATGGATGAATTTGTTGGGTGACTGCTCTCTGGATCTGTCCAAAGGAGATAATACTATTGATTGGTTAAAAGCATTAATCAAAAAATAATCTATTGATAAATGTATTTTATAACAAAAATGTTTCTGGTGTAATTACTTTTTTAAAAGATATTTTTTTTCAATTTACAATCCACCATTTTGAAACTTATCTAAAGTAAAAATATTGCCTGAATCATGATTTATTAAATCAAAAATGTATAGCTAAGAAATTAATCCAATATTCATTTTAAAATTTATTTTTGATATACTTTATGTTCTATTATCAAAATTTTTTATTTTTGTAATTATCTAACCAATAAAACAGATTTTTTTATTTTGTTGCAATGCTGTTATATATATAAGCAAGGGTTCGCAATTTATTTTACACAAAAGCAGTCATGATTAATAATGATATGTAATATAGGATTGTTTATTGTAATTTTAATAACAAATGTTTTAAAATCTTTATTTTTTTTCTGCAATATTGTTTTAATGTAGAATAATGCAATTTTGCCCAAAGTAATTAAATTTTTTATAGATCCACAAAATCTATTACAAATTAGTTAACCCTCTGCATTCTGACACATTCTATTGTTCTATCTGGTGAGTTTTTGTAAATGCTCAATCTTTCTGCTTTTATAAAATCTTTATTTTACACTAAAATTGAATAAACTAGACATGATTTCCATTTAATTTAATTTTATAAGTAAATAATATTCTATAAAAAATCTCATTTGATCATTTAAAATTTTAAAGAATGATCTGTAAATATAATAATGCACCATAAATGTCATCACAACCATTTGCGTAAACACTAAAACTAAAAATAAATGAAAGTAGATTTATGATAACTCTATCAAATTCTGCTTTAAAATCTGATTTTTTTTTTAATAATTACAATATTTTAAAAGATTTTAACACAAAATTAATTTTGACAGATAATGATGTAAAAGACATTGTCATTTCTTATATATATATATTATGGTCAAGTTTATTAACTTCTGTTTTAAAAATAAAATATAAATAAATTGAAAATTTATTGTGTATTTCTTTATAATAATCAACCAATTAATGTGTAAAAATAATCAATAGTACTTTGTAAACAAGCAAAAAATTATTTTAAATTATACTTCAAAAGTTTAGTGTGAAAATTAAACCTGAAGAAATCGAACATCTTCTAGCATTTTCTTCTGTCAAAAGATCAAAGAAAACATCTTTTGATGTTGATGTGATGCACTGTGGCTTCTCCTTTATCGAAGTCGGTAACCTCTCAACCACAATAATGCCCAGAGAAACCTGTTATCACCTTACCTTCTCTTCCATTCGCCACTTTTAAGTTTTTCCCATATTCTTCACTATCCTGCTCCATCCCATTTCCATCATAATCTTTGTCAACTCTATGGTTTTATATCTAAATCCCCCTTATCTTTCCCCAAACCAGCATAAAAACCCAAGAACCCACACTGTATAATCACTTTGTTTATACTTATTCTTCCACAACTTCATTATTTGTACCCTTTCTGCTTTCAGGCATTTGCATTCAATTAATAGATGCCTAATATTTTCTGCCTTCCTTACATGTCAGCCAGTCTGTAAAATGCTGATCTTTTCAGATTTTTTTTCTAATTTTAATATCAATAAAAGCATCATGTGAAAATCTATTCTATAAAAAAAAAACACAGATCTTTTTCTGAGAAAACTTTCAATGAATTTCAACAAAGGTGAAGGTTTACAAATTAAATAAAAAATGTTTTGAAGTAATACATGTATTTTAAAACTTATCAATGAATTTTGTTGTTGCATATAGTATGTACATAATAAATTTAAATGATATAGTATTTTTTGCCAATATTTTTTTACAATCGTAATAAAAGCCACCATTTATTTGGATATATCATACCATTTATAACTTTCTTAAACATGTTATCAATACTCTTTATTTATATCAAAACTAACAGTTTTGACTGTCCTGCAATCATCATCAGAGTGTAAAAAGCTCTGGTGATGACTACAGGACAGTCAAAACTGTTAGTTTTGATATAAATAAAGAGTATTGATGAAGTGTTTAAGAAAGTTGTAAATGATATACATTAAAGTAGAAATCAATACATGGGAAAAGGAAGAAAAAGAAAATTATATTTCTTTGGATATATTATGACAGTAATAATATTTAAACTACCATTCAAAAATGAATATGGCCATTCCATCCCCACCCCATTAAAAAAGAAAATGAGAAAAAATACTCTAAAAATGAATTTTGAGTGACTATAGAAACCGATCTTGAAACACAAATATGTCCACATATAAAACATGTTCCAATTTTCTGTACTTGTTAATTTATGATGTTGTCTTTTAATTTCCTCAGCGCAAAACTTTTCTTTCTGAATTACTTCAACAACATATCTCCCCAATAGCACATTTTAGAAAGGCTTTCATTGTTCATTTATTTTACATATCCAATGCAAGAAAGATGTAATTTTACAATAGTCGAATTAATAATATCACATCCTGCCAGCTGAAAAAAATATTAATTGGTTTTAACAATCATGCCATTATATTTTAAAAATTTTATGGAGCATCTTTAAATAATAATTTTCTAATGCCTTTATATATTGTCCAATAGGGCATTCTCCAAGTTTCACATCCATACAATAAATTAGGTAAAATAATTTTATACGAGCTAATTCTCATAACATTTTTTTAAATTAGTTATGAGAGTATTCAATTAAAATTAAACAAATGATAACTTTCAATTTGTTTACTACTGTTTATGATATAAAGGTTGTTACAACTTGCATGATATAATCCTTCTCCCCCTTTAAGCAAAAAATAAATAAATTTACAATGACAACATTTTTGCCTTAGGCAGAATTAAATATCTAAAAAAATATATGCAAGAAATGATTGAATGAAAATATTAGCTAACTTAGAAATTTATTATTGCATTTATTATATATGATCAAAATATAATTTTCATTATTTAATGTAGTGAATAAAATTTGTATTTATTTTTTTTCCCATTTTTTATCATAAAAGTCTTACTTATCATGGATGTATCATATATTAAAAATACAAATTATCAAGAATATTGAATTTAAATGATGTAAGTACAGTAATCAAATTTAATTGTATAATCAAAATATAATTATTATATATAACAAAGAAAATCTGTTGGTTTTTTTTTTATATATGAGTGTCACCATGTTAATTTTTAATAATGTTCTTGCAAGATGGTCACCATTAAAAAATGATGGATATTTTTAAAACAAAATTTGAATTTTTTTTAAAGATTATAGTAGTGAATGGTTGGATCATTAACTAAAATAATGAGTATAAATTGACGGTAATAGCTATGATGAATTTTTGCATAAAAGTCCATATGTGAAAAGAAAAAGTTTATAAATAGCATTATTGGTAATAGTAAAACATAAAAATAAAACCTCGCATATTTTACTAAAGATTGGAAATATAAATTTCAATAAAGCTCTACATACGTGTTGAATGATGGAAGTGAAAAAAGACATAAAAAACCATAGGGTACTTCAATATTGAAGTTTTTATAAGGAAAAAAAATTAATTAATTATAACAGATCAGTACCTAATTTAACAAAAACTGAAATTCACACAAAGTTTGTTAAGGTAACAATAAGTTTGTAAACATAAATATTATAGAAATTGTGCTAATATATAGTGGACAAACATGGCTGATGAATCTCAACCTGAACATTTCATAAACACTACCACAGAAACTTAGTTTCTTTGCATCTAATGCAATATTATGAGAAATGACTTAATGCTGATAGACTATGTAAAGAAATAATTTAAAGTTGTGGCTACTAAAAAATATAAACCTTTCTTCTTATCAATAAAGTTCTGTTAATTTTTTCAATCTGATTCCTAACACCTGAGCACCCAAATGATAGAATAAGCACAACTATTCCATTAGTCTCTTGAGTTGACTGGGGTGCAACAAATCCTGATTTGCTTCTGGAGAAGGGAGTGAAAATAACTGTCTATGAGATAGTTGTTTATGAGGAAATGCAGTTAACACAGTCAGGGGCTAATACAGTGATTCAAAGTGAAAGTTGGTTATGCAAAAGAAATATTCAAGATTATTATGAAAATTTAAATAATTATTATAAATTAAAGCCTTATTGGAAGAATTTGTGTAATAAAAAAAAATTGTGTATATCCAAGTATTCCATTAAATTAATCAAAGAATCTCCAGCTCTTGAATTCAGTATTATAAATAATAATAAACTCATAAGACAATGTCGCTATAAATAATTCCATCTTCTTATTCAACTAATGGACAAGATTTACAGATTAAGCAAAGAAGGCAAATAATTTACTAAATAATTTTTCTAATGAAAGAAAAAAGAAGTTCACTTGTTTTAATTACTCAGCCAAAGAAAATATTTATGCCTATTTTATATAATTATTCTCACATAAATATACAATTACTGTGAAAAGATGGTACAAATGACCATTTAATAACATTTATATATTGAATATTGTGGTTTACATATAAATAAGAGAACTTAATTTTAATTTTAAAAAAGTATTAATAGTGAAAAAAAAAATTCTCAAAAGAGAGTTATTAATTTACATAGTCTTCTGTTAGTTAAAATAAATTACAAATTATGGCAACACCTGTGTTTTAAGTTGTAGATTATCAGATAATAAGAAAGTTGTGATAGAGATTATAAGAACAACAAAAAAAAAAACTAATAAAAATGAGGCGGAAATTATAATTTTACATAAAATGTTTGGTATTTAAAAAGTTAAAGATTAGTTATTATTTATTTAAATATATATATATTTTTGTAAATGCTGATTAAAATAATGAAACAAAAAAGTATTATATACAAACACATCAATTACAGTTTATAAATATTTTACTTATTCTAAATATTTTTATTTTAGTTTTTTTTCTTAAAAAAAAAAAACATACAGCTCTCATTCTAACAAACTAAATGGAAACAAATCTTATTATAGATTGACCATTATAACAACAGAGCAGACAAATTCGAAATCAGGTGTTTAAGGTGATAAATTGTAATTATTTCATATAAACAATGAATTAACAATTGCAAAAAAAAAAAAAACTTAAATCATACAACTTAATTAATTTTTGGAAAATGTGATTTATTAATTAATAATTGAAATTATAATTTTAGTGAGTTTAAAAATAATGCAATTATTTAAAAAAATTCTATCAATATTTCTGATTAATTATTTTCATTTTTTTTTATTATTATTAAAGGATTTATAATTAAAATAATTAATAACAGTATACTTATTTTTGTAATAAAAGTAAATTAGAATGAAAAAAAAATCAACTTAAATAAGTTATAAACTTGAAACATTGGTCATCTCAAGCCTTCTGTTTATATTCAAATATGTTAATATTTTTTAAATCTTTATTGATGTGAAATATTGTATTTTTTTTAATATCTAAAACAGATTCTAAAATTATGTTGAGAAAGTGACAAGCAATAGCAAACTACCACAGACATTGATCGTTGAACACTATGGCTAAAAATATTTTTAAAAATTTATTACATTGATATAGTCTTACTATTTAAAGCTTATTTTATGATCAAGCTATTAATTCTATTAATATGAGTCTCAATATATTGTGTATAGCACTGATAGCCTTTCCACTTTAAATCACTTTTTTGTATAACTTTTAACGTTATTTCTCCACTATATGCATTCATCTGATACTTAAAAAAAACAGAATTAATAAAATATATTAATTCTAAAAAAAAAAATCTAAAAAAATCAGTACTTTCCAATAGGCATCAAAGCCATCATAACTTAATCTAGCCCCCATATGTTTGATAAATTTAGTACTTTGCAATTTGGTTTTGAGAGCATTTGCAAGAATATTTTAAAAAGACTTTTGAAATGTCAAAAAAAAAAGGATTTTATATAGTTTATTAAAGATTCATAATTATTTTTACAAGATAATTGTATAACAATTATTAAAAGGCAAAAGTTTACATTAAAATTGTACTTTTAAAAATAAAAGTTAACAAATTCTAGTGTAATGATAACAAAAAAAAAAAAACTATGTTAGTACAATGACATCTTGTGACAGTGATTGCTAACAACTTTAGAGATAGTGTAAGGACCTTTTGAGATATTCTAAAAATTATAAATACAGTTTTAATTTTTAATTAAAGCAGAATTTTATAGATTTATCACTGCTTTATATTTCTGTTTTCAAAATAGATTTCAGTCAATGAAGATTTGTGATTTCCTGGAATCTTTCGATTCATTGCTTTTCTGTTCACTATCAAATTATGAAAACATCTCTTTATTCCCATTATGTATTCTGTTTATCATTATTTTTTCAAATATTTGCAAAGTTCAAATATGATTTTTTAGAATGTTTTTTATTTATAAGCTTATATTTCTAATAAATGAAGTCCAATACACCCAGGTCTTGTTTCATGCGGATGTATTTAATGCGATTTTGAAGTTATGCGATTCATGTTTTTTCTTAATATCCTTGTATGTGGTTTTCTTTTATGCGATAAAAATTATTAGATCAGACGATCTCCAATAATGCACTATTACTTTAAATATTATAAATTTTGCGCACTCACATGTCATATTTAAAATAATAGCGCATTATTGGAGTTCGACTTCCATCTAATAATTTCAATATTTTCAGCGCTTTATAATAATACTATAATAGATTTTATGCAATAAAGAAGTTCATAATTCACTTAAAATCAGGATTTCCCCATTTTATATACATACATCAAATTTTAGAAGATTATAATGTAAATCTGTTCAAACATTATAGATGCCTATAGTTGTTTTTGCATTTTAAAGCACATTCTATTTTTGCTTTTTTAAAAGAGTACATAATCAATTAATCATTTAGTATCCGCAAGTTTATTTTTAAAAGGTAAGTAACAGCGGTGAGCACAATTAAATTTGACAATTAAAAATTAAAATCTGATTTTTAATTGTAATTAATAATTTAAAAATTAAGTAGTGTGATCAGAAATTAGTGTGATGTGAAACAACAAAATTTGATTTTTAAACGGAATTGAAAATTAAAAAATTAAAGATAAAAATAAAAATTTAATTTTAATTAAATTTTGCCCAACAGTGGCGAGTAGGTGACTTTTTATTATCTTAAGTCTAAGTTCTTATTTTTATTTTAAACTTTTAATTTACCCTAATGGAGAGGAAAAAGCACTCAAGAAAATGAATTTCTTGGGAAATAAATATTTCAATTTTAGATCACTTAGCGAAATGGGAAGATCAACTGTGATTGGAAAATATTTTAGTTTAGGCAAATCCACTATAAGAGCAATTAAAAAAATTGAAGTTGGCACTAGTTGTATTTCCTCTTGCGACGAATCTGATGTCTTACTAATTCACAAACGAATCTGCATATCGTCAAATAGTGATAATGATTAAAATACTGTACATGTATGAAAAAATATAAATTACGCATTAAAATATATTGTTTTGAATAAAATTAAATACTGTAGTTAATAAAAAATAAATAAAAAAAGTTTGTCTTGTATCAAGTTTTTTCAAATTTGAAATTTTTTATTAGTCATATTTTATTTCCTTATTTTTTTTAATGCAAATTTTAAAGTAATTTTACGTTGTTGCTTTGCTTTTATGCGATTTTCAAAAATTACAGTATGTATTTTCCATTTTTTAAGGTAAGTTAAGTCTATTTTTGTGCGATTTCTTTTGTGCACATTTTCTGAGGAACCTATCTACTGCATAAAACAAGACCCAGGTGTATATTGAATTCTAATATAAAATAATGATTTAATTTTAAAATCAATTGTTAAAAATTGACAAAAATTTTCAACGGGGCTAACAAAAGAAAATGGCAATCTATTAAACAGTTAATAAAAAATGAGAGTAAAACTAATTATGAATGATGAAGGAGATCAAAGCTTAGTAATTTTGTAGAATAATGTTTTACATCACTTTTTTTAAAATAGAAGTGTCAGAAAAAATTTACATTTCCTCATATAGATTATTTATTGTTTTTGCAAATACTCCAAAATAGCAACAATGACTAATATACACTGTGTTTACTATAGTGATAGTTGCGAACTCTGAAGCCTAAAATATATGCATCACAGCTCCTTTTCATTTCCAATGCAACAACTTATAAATTCCCAAGCAAAAAATTATTTGATTATTTATTGACTTATATAATAAATAAACAAAAAGAAATTTATAAATATCAACATATGCATTTTAAAAAATGAAAATAAAATCTGAAGCAATAACCTGGCAGCAAATAATATTCTTTAAGTTCTACAAAATGAAATGTTGAATTTTGTATGAAAATTATAAAGACCAATTAAGTTTTTAGAATTTAAAAATGAACACCCCTACTCTCAAATAACAGAAATAATTAGAAGCTAAAAACAGGAGACAACTTCTTTGATGTTTTTTATTTATTTATCTTAAACAACAGCTAATTAGAAGTTTAAAAAAGTTCTGTTGTTAATTAAATTAGAAAATATGGGTTAAAAATGAAAGCAATTTAAACCAAAGAATCTCATTTATCATTTTTTAAAACCAGAAAATATAAAAACTATGTCAAAATTAATTCTCCACCTCCAACACTTAAGAAGACTGAGAAATTTTGATCCAAGTATAGTGATTTTTTTTTTTGTTGCAAAAATTGGGGATTTAATTATTTTATAATGATAAAATATTGGGTCAATCATTTTAAATATACCCCCCCCCCTTTTAAAAGCAGTACAATATGGCAACTTTTAAAAAAGTCCAATAAATACAAATGCTTATAGTATATAATAAACCCTCCATAACCATTGCCAATGAATATTTGAAATGGCAAATAGTAAAGTAACCTATATAAAATGCACATATGCAGACATGAAGAACACAAATGAATTTTAAAATGTATTCACTTAGATGTAAAAATAATTAACAAAGAAATAGAACAATACAGTTATGAAAAGAAAGAACAGTAATAAACATAGAGCAATACCATTGATTGATTATTCAAGATGTAAAAATAATGTGAAAAATGATTTGTAAAAATGCTCACATAGAAGGGCATAAACGTAAAATTAGTACATTCAATTTATAAATTTTTTATCTTTTAGAAATATTTTTCCAACTTGTAGACAGCTAAAACCATGGATATTCATGAAGCAGTGGTAAAATAGCAGATTCTAGTGCTCCAAGATCCATGAATTGCAGTTCAATTCTGTGATTTCTGTTGCTCGAACTTCATGTGAATTTTCATTTGAACTTCTGAGCAACAAATCATTTGTTTATTTTTTAATAATGGCTATTATAATAAAACAAAAAGAACTTTCTGAAATAGTTGTGCATGCGCAAGCAATACATAAACTATAATGAAAAGAAATGATTTAATTAGTTCACTATAGGCCAAAAGTTTCTGACAGTACTTCATATGAATTTTAACTATACTTAGAAATAAACTTTACATATTGGTGAAAGAATTTCTGATTTCTCTTTCTTGCTTTAATCTCCAGCTAAAAATATTAATTGGCTATTAGCTAGCTATTTGTAAAAATAAAAAAAATTGTCCAGGTTTTCTTCAGGATTTTATAGCAGTCTAAAATTGCAAAGACAGTTCCTATTGATAATAAATAATGAATATAAATAAGAACATACTGTGTAATATGTTAAATAATATCTAATAAAGAATTAGATAAAATAGCAAATGTATCATGAAGTATAAATAAACTGCAAAATCATCTCAAGGATATAATCATGATAATATTAAATCAATTACACAGTAATAATCTTACTATCATATATAAATAATTCTAAACTTAATACAATTGCAACATTAAACAATAAGATATAATGATTAATCACAGTTCATAATATTAATATTTTTAATTATTTCTAGTTAAAAAAAACTGCAATTAAAATATTACATAATATAATAAGTTTGCCAAAATTTTGACAGCCATTCAGAAGAATATCATGGGAACAGCACTTAGTAACATTTTTACATATATCTGCAAGTTAATATGCAAAAAAACTAATGTAATATGATTTATCTTTCTTTGTTATCTAACAAAATTTCAATTCCATTTAAATGGTAGATTATACTACATAGTTCTGCAATTAATTGAGGAATGGTGTTTATAAATTATGAAACTGTCATCCTGGAAAAAATTGATTCTTTGGTATTTTGATGCGATGTGACAGTTGGTAAGAGTTTATTACATATAAATTTAATGACTGGTATGACTTGGACTTTGAGGAATAATTTGTACATTTATATATATACATACCAAATCACTTTTCTTTTAGCTATAGCTATTACCAATTATAAAAAATGATTTTGCTTATAGATGTTTATATTAATTACAATTTAGAATGAATAAAAATTATTCATCAATGCGTATTTGTGTCGATATATATATATGTGTGTGTGAAGAAAAAGTCAGTAAATATGTTACAAATGAAAATAGACCAGCTGTCAGTTATGGATTCAACTTAAAGAAGGACTAAGTAACAGATGTGGCTGCAAATGTTGAATACTATATTGTAATTTTTCATTATAATTATTCATGATTTTATATAAATGTAATTTCAAGTATCCCATGGACAGAAATTTATCCAGATGATCTTAATGGATATTCTAAACTTTTCGTTTTTTCTAACAAAGCCATGGAGGCCATTTAAAACACTGATTCCAAGACTCTTTATTACTTAAGACAATCTCATTAAATAAATAATATCAATAAAATTGCATTTTATGGCCCAACTGGATTTCAAGAAGTACTGTTCTAAAGTTTATATATTTTAATGATGAATAAAGCTATTCAATATTTAAAATAGCCTTATTGTCAAATTATTAATTTATCCTTGAGCAAAAAACATACATTTTAGAAAATAAAAATTGTATTAATATGATTTTCTTTTGTATATTGAAAAGATTGAATTAGTTTTAATTTGTATATCTTAAAATAGTCAATGTAATTCTGATAAGTTTCTCTTCAATTTTCAAATTGTCTTGTGTTACTTATAAAAAATTATATTAATGAAATCTTCTTTTGAAATTATATAATTCAAATTAATTAACAATATTTTTATTTTTGGTTTTTACTATTGAGTATAACAAATTATCACTTAGTGCAATGTAGCACAGAAATGGTGTTGGTTTGAGAGCTTAAAGCTCTTGGACCAAAGTTCTGCCAAATGTCATATAATCTCCTGAGCAATAACTATTTAATTCTTATTAATGATCGGTTTATGATTACTTGATGGAATATTTCTTTTTAGCTGAATCAGCAAATTACTAACATCATATGTGAATGCAGTAAAACATTTAGAAATAAACTGGAAATTAGACATGACATTATCTTTCAGCATTCAGAAACTAAAGATTCCAAGATCAATTCACAGCTAAATAAACATAAATATATACATTTCAGAATGATCAATTAATTACTACTGAACAACCTGCCACTTGGATAATTGAGTGCAACATGAACCTCTGAACAACTAACTACATTGTTTTTATAATTAAAATTTGTATATATTTGAGATTGTGTAAACAAATAAATATAATATACATACAATAATTTGGATAAGATGCACAAATGGCAACAATCTAATAGTATTAATTAATGGTTATGTATTTTTAAAGCATGAAGTGTCATTTATATAGTAACCATGAATCAAATATTTTTATATCAACAGATATATTATGAGATAACGTGTTAATTTATTTACACATTCAAGCATTAAGTAATACTGCACTATATTTATTTTCATTCCCACACTTTTAAAAAAATGAATAAAAGCAAGCAAGGATATGTCTATAATATCTGATGCAAGTATTCATACACAACAAAGTATTTTCTACTTAATTAATCATTGCAAAACTGAATACACAAAGCAAATTTTAATTGCTATGAATAGTTAATCTATCAATGTGATCATGTAATTTCATTAAAGAATAAATTACCGAATCTCATTAACTTGTAAAACATTTTAAAAAATTATCACTAGACCATGAAAAAAAATAAATATGAAAAAAAAAAAATTGGCAAAGAAATAACTCTAAGTTGGATTTTAAAAAAAAAATTTAAATCTTCAACAACAGCCAATTAAGTAGTGTACTGTTTTCAGATTTTAAAATTTAATTCCATAAACAAAAAAATTCTAATATCTACATATACTCAAAGAAACTTTTTTTTTAAACAAAAAAAACATTGCTTATAGAAGTTTGAATGTATTTATTAATCCCCAAAATATATTTATTAATCCCAGGTTTTTAAACTTCATAATAATTATAAAAACATATATTTATTGTAACGGGTCACTTCTATCATCTTTTGATCACCAAGGATACCACTAGGTCACTTATTTCCTGATGATGGGAGAAAAAATTGATAAATGAAACAAAGAAAAGAAAGAGATTGATAAAGAAATTAACAGTGTTTTCATATAATAAATATGAAGCTAGAATTGTATGAAAGGCAGTGGTAAGTAGCAGGGTTAACATATGGTAACAATGTGTTGTGTGTTAGTAAAGGAGTATTAAATTACTGAAAAAATACAAAGAGAAGTAGAAAAATATGCATTAGATGCATATGTGTGGATGACAAAGGAGGGAATTCAAGGAGAAATGGGATGGTCAAGTTTTTATATGAGGGATGATTGCAGTTTATGGATAAAGAATAGCCAAAATACTATTTTAATTGGGTTATGAATAAAGAGCAGGTAACAAGATGAGTGAGAAAGGTAATGTGGTATGCAAAAGATTTGAATAAAGAATTTGTTAGTATACTTGTACAAAAGGTGGGATGATTGTGTTAGGAGAATGGTTGAGTGTTATAGTGATAAAAAATGGGATAGAAGAATAGATGCATTAATAAAGAATAGGGAGTTGGAAAGATGAAGAACTAGTATGGAGAGTAAAAAGAGTTTGGGGATTATACATGTAAATGGAAAAATGTGGATGACTTAGTCTGCAAGTTGTGTAAGGAAGGCATAGAAAATATTAGACATCTGTTAATTGAATGTAAATGCCTGAAAGTAGAAAGGATACAAATAATAAAGTTGTGGAAGAATAAATATAAGAAAAGTGATTATACAGAAAATGGATTATTGATTTTTATTCTAGGTTTGGGAAAAGATGAGGGGGATTTAGGTATAAAAGCCATGCAGTTGACAAAGATTATCTTGTGGAAATGGGATGGAGCAGGATACGGGAAAACTTAGGGTGGGAAATGGAAAGTAAAGTAAAGTGGCTAACAGGTTTCTCTGGGCATAGTTGATGAGACATTCCTGACTCCATATAAGGAGAAGTCATGATTCATCACATCATATCATATTAGGAAAACAAAGAAGTGAAGTTTTAGGGAGTCTGATTTATAAAGATTATAGTTATGAAAACTTATAAAGGGGGTGGGAGTTTAAATTGCAGTATTATGAGAAAGAAGAATAATGGACGGGATGTAAGAAAAAAAACAAAGGATAGCTGATTTAGATATAAATGTAGATGTGGAGAGAGAAGAGGACTATAAAATTAATGGTAATAAATATCACATGATCACCATTTTTTTTGAGTGGCAATAAATGTATACATGGATAGTTTTGCCTGTTTTAAAATTAATGATAAGCAAGTTATTTATAAATGTAATGGAGAAGAAAGAGTCAAAAGAATTTATAAAAGAATAGTTAGAAAAGAAGAAATTGGTAAAGTGAGTATTTAAATATGCAAGGTGATAGGAAATCAAAAAAATGGCCAGAGTTAAACAAGGCAATTAAAAATGAAGGGCTTGATGTATTAGCAGTAGTGGAAACACATCTAAGAGAAAAAGAAGAACCTATTCTGGAAGACTTGGTATGGCAGGGTATAAATAGAAAAGAAAAAAGGGGTGGTGGTATAGAAGTTATGTCAAAAAAATATTTAAACACTGTTAAATGTCAAGAACATTTGTTGTTTGAGATAAGATTAGCAAGACAAGAATGGATGGTGGCTATAGTGTATATAGCTACTGGAGATAGTCATACTATAATGGAGTGGAATAGTAGCATATATGAATCCCTAGTTAAGGATATACAGAATTACAAAGAAAAGGGGAAGAGAATAATGGTTATAGGAGATATGAATGGGGATATTGAAGAAATTGATAATGTAGGTAATAAGAATGTACAGCTTTTGAAGAATTTTTGTCAGAGAGTGAACTTGAGCAATGGAAATTTATCAAATATTTATGAGGGACAATGCACATGGTCTAGAAATGATATATTCCACACAATAGATTATGTATTAGAAGAGAAAGAGGGAATGAATAAAGTACAACAAATTAAAGTTTGATAACAAAGAGTGTGTAATAGTGATCATAACTTCTTTATAATAGAAATGGTTAGTAATGTGATGGAAAATAGAAATAAAAGTAGAAATGATAGTGAAAGATGTGGATGGAGAGTGAATGATAAGAATAAATTAGAAGAGTATAAAATAAAAGTTGAAGAAACCATGGAAGAATTGGTTGGGGATGAATATAAAACAGGTGTGGTGAAATAGAGAAAGTGGCAAATATGATTTTAGGTGAGAATATTCAGAAGAATAAAAGTAAAAAAAAAAAAGTGAGAGTTAGTAAAAGTGTAAAAGAAAAGAAAAAAGCATGCAGAGAATATAAGTATACTATTAAAAACAAAGAAAGTGAAATAGATGTTAATGTTAAATGGGAAAAGTACTTAGAAAAAAAGAAGTTGGCTAAAATAGACAATTATAGAGAGAGAATGAAATTGAATAGTAAATTACTGGAGGATATTAATAAAAGTGGAAGAGATGAGAGCAAAATTTTTTAAAAGTACATTAAAAGGAATGTAGGAGAGAGAGATAGTGTTACTAGATGATGAGGGAGTAGAGATTCTAGAGAAGAATTGGAGATTATATTAAATAAGTATGTAATGGGTATAGAAAAGATGTTAGATTGAAGGACAGAGTAGCAAACATGAAACATATAGTAATGGAATATTAGATTAACAGAAATAGAACTGAATGAAGCAGGGAAGAAATTGAAAAGTGGAAAGGCAAGAGGTTTAGATGGATGGGCAGAAATGTTAATGAATTTAGGGTGTGAGGCTAAAGTTATCATGTTCTAATAAGATGGCGCAGAAGAGAGATTTTCTGGGTAGTTGGAGTAATACAAGAGTAAAGCTACTATTTTTAAAGGAAAGGGTAAGGATCATAGAAGGTTAAACAATTTTATAGACCGATAGTGGTAACATCAGTTTTATATAAAGTTTTTTCACATATAGTTGCTGGAAGGTTTGCAAAATGGATGGAAGAGAATAATATAGTGGGAGAACTGCAAGGAGGTTTTAAATTGGATAAGTGTATAGGAGATAATTTATTTGTAATTACACACCTTATGGATATGAGTAGGTATACAGGTAGACAGTTATATATGGCTTTTATAGATATAGAGAAGGCATATATATGATAGGGTAAATAGAAATAGATTATAGGTAAGTTTAGTAAATTTGGGAATGGATGTAACTTTAGTGGATATTATTAAAAAATTATATGAAAATAATTACTATACTTATCAATTAGGGAATATAGAATCAGTTAAAGTTAAAAATAGGGTGGGCCTAAGGATGCCCCTATGTCACCTATTTTGTTTTTGCTGTATTTGAGAGAAGTGGAGAGAGCAATAGAAAGACTAGGAAGAGAATATATACATTATCGGGTCTTTTATTTGCAGATGATAGTCTTTTTGTGCGCAGAAAGGAAGATATGGAAGTTATGCTGATGACATGCACAAAAGTGGGTAAAGAGATGGGGATTAAGTTTAATGAAGAAAAATCAAAAGTAATGATGATTAATATTGGGGAAAGAGAAGACAGAGAATTTTTATTGGGGGATATAAAGTTAAGTGTGGTAAATAGATATAATTATTTGGGAATCATCTTAAGTAATCAGAGAAATTGCTTGGATGAATGGGAGAAAAAATTGATAAATGAAGCAAAGAAAAGAAAGATTGATAAAGAAAGTAACAGGGTTTTCATATAATAAATATGATGTAGCTAGAGGTATATGGATGGGAGTGGCGGTAGCAGGGTTAGCATATGATAATGATGTGCTGTGTTAGTAAAGAGTTATTAGATTACTTGGAAAAAGTATAAAGAGAAGTAGGAAGACATGCATTAGATGCAGATGTGTGGACGGCACAGGAGGCAATTAAAGGAGAAAGGTGATGGTCAAGTTTTCATATAAGAGATGTGAAAAGCAAAATGAAAATGTTCGGTAGATTGCAGTTTATGGATAATAAAAGCATAGCCAAAAAAGGAATTAAATGGGTTATGAATAAAGGGCAGGTAACACGATGGGTGAGAAAGATAATGCTGTATGCAGAAGATTTGGATAAAGAATTTATGTCAGTATACTAGTACAAAAGGTGGGATGATTGCATTAGGAGAATTGTTGAGTGTTATAGTGGTAAGGAATGGGATAGAAGAATAGATGCATTAATAAAGAATAGGGAGTTGGAGAGATGGAGAACTAGTATGGAGAGTAAAAAGAGTTTAAATATATATAGAAGTAAACAGAATATTGGGTGCGAGTTAATTTATGATAATAGCAAGGAAAGTAGTTTACTGTTTAAGGTGCTCGAACGGGATCTTTAACAACAGGGGATTATGTAAATGGAAAAATGTGGGTAATTTAGTCTGCAAGTTGTGTAAGGAAGGCACAGAAAATATTAGGCATCTATTAATTGAATGTAAATGCCTAAAAGCAGAAAGGGTACAAATAATAAAGTTGTGGAAGAATAAATACAAGCAAAGTGATTATACAGAAAGTGGGTTATTGATTTTTATGCTGGGTTTGGGAAAAGATATGGGGGGGGGTAGATATAAAGGCTATGGAGTTGACAAAGATTATGTTGTGGAAATGAGATGGAGCAGAATATGGGAAAACATAGGACGGGAAATGGAAAGGGAAAGTAAAGTGGCCAACAGGTTTCTCTGGGCATAGTTGCTAAGACTTTCCTGACTCTGTATAAGAAGTCACAGTGCATCACATCACATCACACAAAATTTAATTTATGGTGATCAAAAGTTGATGATGAATGCTGCCAGCTAGACCCAGGGAGAGAAAGAGATCTTTAACATTGTTCAGACAATTTAGAAAAGAATTCAGAGACAAAAATTAGCCAAAAGATTTAGATAATTTCATAGTTTATTAAAGTTATAATAATAAATTTTAGGCAAAAAAATTACGAAAGATTCCTCTAGCATATTCATCCGAATGTACATGAGTATTGAAACATTAAACACCCTGGCAGATAGGTTCGTTTTTTCACCTAAGGTTAAAAAAAAAAAAGGATTTATAATATCTTACTGCCGGTGGTTTATAAAAATCAATTCCAGTTTTCCTATTTAGAGACTTCAAAAATAAAGCAGTCTTGTAGGGAATACCACGAAACAGTGCAGGTGAGCTTTCCTTGGCCTGGAATAAAGCATCGGGTGAAAGAATGTCATATGTCTGCAGAACAGCTCATGATTAACCACATTCAAGATTATTACGGTTGACTCCAATACAAGAACAAGAAAAGATTACATTTTCCCGTAATCTTAAATAGAAGAAGACAAAATCTCCAATTTAAAAAACACAACAATAAACTCAATAAACCTCCAGCCAAAAAATTTGCGGTCTGCAAAAAAAATACAAACCAAGCTTAATTAAACTAATTATAACAAAAGGGACAGGTCAGTTAAAAGAAAATTACTAATATCTGCCCAAGTATTTATCAGAATTAATAATATAAATAATAAAAAAAAAGCACTAAGCATCTTAATGTAGAAGCTTGCAATACACTCCCGGATAAATATGGAATTTTCAAACTAAGAACCAGTTACACACTCTAAATACAATAATCAAAAAATATATAAAATAATTAAAATATTGAAAGAATATACAGAATTTATACTAAAGACAGATTGCTTTAGAGATTAAACTGAGACTTTTAACAGATATTTAAACCTTGGTTAGAATATGAAAATGTTTACCTTGAGGCATAAGGTTAGGTTCGGCGAATGTCTTACAGCAGCGCACACAATATAGTTCACTTTAAAGTTTCAATGAAGATTTTGGTTTCCATTTATATGCTTGGGAGTCTGGACTCAATCTTAGGAATCAGTTCTTGTTCAGGCTTTTAAGACATGATATTGAAGGAACAACTGCATGTTGTAGAAAAAATTCCTCATGGTGGGTAATTTTAGCATTCTGCAGAGTAATGCTATTTAGCAACTAGGAGTCAGTAATTCTGATTACAGCAGAATTTCTTATTAGCAGACAGCAAAATGTGATATTAGCACTGGTAGTGTAGAGACGTAAATGGGAATTTTTGAAAAATAAGACAGTACAGTAACTAGCATAAGGATCACTATTAGCATACTAACAACTGAATCAATATGCAACAGTAAAAATGAATAGCTGAATAATCCTTCGTCCGAAATCCCAGAGCTATTTATATGCACTCTTATCTCCCATGTCATCTTTAATTAAAAGTTTTTGCCAAGGGAAAAACTTAATCATAATTTTAAAAATCTGAGCAAGGCTCTTATCTTATTCAAAATTAATAATAATATAAAATAAATGGAAAAATAAGTCTCAGCTCTTAAAAACAAATTAAAATAATAAAAAAACCAAGAATGGAATTAAAAATTTTCAAAATTAGAATGCTTTGTCCAAAAGGATTAAAACTTTTTGTTTAATTAAAATATTTTTACAAATAGATTTTAAAAAAAAACAAGGGTGGAAAGAAAATAGATTTTAAACTAAAATCTATTGTAAATAAAAATCACAGAATTTTAAAATAAAAACGAGTATGTGCGTTATTGCACATATTCTTAATACAGAAAATATATATATATATACAAAACTTTTAAATAGTTTTCTTCTAAAACCTTATAAAAACAAAAGTTAATTTTAATTTTGCGATGGAACTTTTGAAGCGGATAAAGCATCCGGTTGCAAACTATAGAATATATATTCAAATAATTTGTTACTTGAGTTTATATGAAATTCAAGCACCAGATATGATGAGTTGAACTGCAATCCATAAAGTACAGTCCATTATTCTATCGCTGCACTAAACCATATAGAGCTATCATAAATTATTAATAATGGTGATGATAACCAACTATATGCTTATAATACTATGGTCACAACAATTCCATAAATGATTAAAATCAAGATTTAAAAAATATTATCATACAGTAATATATTAAAAACAATTTATTAATGAATATTGCTTTAAAAACTATTAATTTGAAAATATTGGTGTGATGCAATGAAATGAACTTTTTATCCTGTTATTTGAAACCCTAAGCCGCACCATACTTTATATTTGAATACCAAAAGAAAACAAATATCAACCACAAACAGTTAAGTAAAAAATACTGATAAAATTTTTTAATAGTCAAAATGTTTATTTTATTTGTTAATATATATTACATATAGTATTAAAGATTTTCAGTTAATGAATTTTCATCGACTGTATCATATGCAAACCATATCTGCTATAACTTTGTAAATGTAATAAAAAAAAGATATGAACCTAGAAAAATACATTTGGCCCTCAATATAAACTCTATTAACAATGATAAACTGTCTTACATCTTTACCCGACTCTCATGAAAAATTTATCTGTTTCAAACACTTTAAAACTACAAGACATTTTAGCTTTGAATTTATAATCAGTTAAGAATAGTTTACCATAAATATTTATCATCATAAACCAATATTTTTTGCTGAAGAAATACCTTCTAGAAAAAGTTATTTTGCCTTCTAGAATGTTTCTTCAAGTTATGGTTACCATTTCATCTACTGAAACCAAATACTGATGATGCATTAATTACCTAAACTTTGAGCAAGTGGAATGGCTTGTTATCTATCAATATAAAAGCCTACATACTTTCATTTATAATCCATTTACTGGCTCTATACATTATTCAGTTAATGATAATCATTGAATTTTTTTCTTTAAAATAAATTTGAGTCTATATATTGTAATGATATGATGGTAAATGAAAACAGTAATAAAAGTTACAATCTTGTGCTGAAATATTATTTAAATTGCATTTTTTAAATTGCTGACTATTATTTCCATATTATCAGATATTTTTGTTTATTCAACTAAGTCCTATTTATGTAATACAATCACTATATAGACAGAATAACTCATATATTTTGCATCATAGAATTAATATATATTTTTGAATATTATGAAAAAATTAGGTAAAAAGACTAAACTCAAATATTTCTACTTACTAGATTATCTCTAGGATTTTGAGGCATATTAATATCACTATTCTGACATCATTAATTATGTGTTTAGTGCTAGGCTAAAAAAAAAGAAATTGGAATTTATGTCTTGATAAAATGGTAAACATATTGAAAAAGTTACATAAATAAGCTGTTTTGTTTTTATTATGATTCTGACCAGTGAGAGATGTGATTTATATCATTTTCAACATTGAACTTTTGAGACAATATATAAATGTGAAGTTGTGATGTTAACAAAGCATTCTGTTAATTGACTGAAGTGAGAATTTTATATATATATTATTTAATTAAAAACCAATACCAAGAGCCTTTAACTTTGGGTATTTCTATCTAAATGAGCTAAACAAAATATCCTATTCTTTAATATAACTGGTTCTCAAATAAACTATACTATTTTTTATAATAATAAATTTAGGTATATGAATGTCAAGATGCTAAAATGTACATATTAAAAAACTTCAAATAATGGAAACTTGTATTCAATCAAGAAGTGTAATCTTTTTTAAATAAAAAAAAAGTTTGAATTTTAGCAAGTTACTGATATAATAAAATTACGATAATATATATAATAATTGATATACAGGCTTATTATATACCTGTATCAATATATGTAATATATAGGGTATATGAGCACAGACTTTCACATAACCCACCATTCCCCACCCTATCTCATAACACTGATACACTTGAACACATATGTCGAACCGACATATAATCACCAATATATGTATTTCATGCTAAACCAGAAATCATCAATTGGTCCAGATTATCATCTCTACACATATATGCAATAAGTGCTCAGATATATATTAAAACAGCCAATCTTTATACTTTAATGGTCAGGCTTCAATCCACTCCACACTCCAATTCTTCAACCATCCATCCAATTGAAAATCTGATGATGGAACACTCAAAAGGCCAACCTGAGGGGGAGATTCTTGTCATAGCCATGTTGGCCTAAAGTCTAGCACTGATAAATCTGTAATTGTGCAAAAGGGAATTAATCTCCAACTATGAGCTGCTTTCATAACTATTATAAATCTACACACAAAACGGAGATTAATTTCTGCACAATAAAATTTTTTCTCTCTTATTTTAAACTAATGAAAAATTAACAAGACATGAAAATAAACAATCAACAATTATTCACTAAATTAAATGAAATACTGGCACCAAGTCTTTATTAATATCAAACCAAATAGACATTTTATTGGGAGTGTGTGGGGGGTGTTTAATTTTATATATCTTTTGCCAATAGAATTGAATATATATTTAAATCATCATAAGACAAAATGAGTATGTTGTCAATTTTTGTAACGGCTGAAAAGTTGGAACAATTTGAAATTCTGTTTTCTTTTAGGAAAAATGGCAAGCAAAACATAATGCTTGAAAGAGCTTAAGCAAGTTGCTCTGGAAAATTATAAGTTTATGTGTGTGATTTAATAGAAGTGTTAATTTTACCACATTCCAAAAAAGTATGGTGAGTGAAGTCAAATGTCAAGATGATTGTTTGTTTTTTTTTAATGCAAACTGGTGATTGTTCATTCAGATTTCATTTATAATGATCAGGCATTTAAAACCTACAATTTCTGAAACTATTGCGTGATGCGGTAAAATGTAAACATCCAATTTTGTGGCAAAGTGATGACTGTATGTTTCATCACGATAGCACAGCTAGTGCATAAAGCCTGAAATTTTTAATTATATTCCGTATGAATCAGCTTATCTATCAGCCATATTCACTTAATCTCACTCTGTGTGACTTCTTTTTAATCTCTCAAATAAAAAAATTCTCTCTCCTTTTTTTTTTTTGCATCATTTGCAAATGTTTCTGGACTACTTCAAAAAGTGAAAACGAGGTTTAGACTAGTGCACTGCATTAAATAGACTATATTTTGAAAGTGATTCAATATGCAACATCTAAAAATAAATATACAATTTTTTATACAAAATTCCAGTTATTTGTAGGTCCCCACTCATATACCAAATTGAAAAGTCCAATTAGTTCCTTCATAGTAAATACTTTCATTTCTTTAAAAAATTCTATAGGTTTTGCATCAAATCTAACAGCCTTACCATTCTTCATTTGTGCAATTGACTTTAGTACTTAAATAACAATTATCATTTATAACTTTTTCTCTGGTTTGGCTACGCCCCAGCCTGTTTACCAAATTTGATACTAATAAGTTCCTTGTTTCTAGTCAAGATAACTGAATCTCTGCAGATAAAATATATTTATATCCATAAAAATACCAAAATTGCACTCAAAGTATGATGCAATTTAATGTCTATGAGCTCATTCATATTTATGATCATCAAGAACAACTGCCATTCTCAATGAATATGGTCATTCCAACTCCAAGAGACAAAAATCAAAAGACAAAACAATAATAATATATCCAAGATGAAATTTTGAGTGACTACACAAATCAACCTATAAACCTCAAATACATCAAATATTATATTTATGATAGTTCTAAAATTGACATCCTAGAATGAATTACTGGCCAGTGGAACTATCACCAATAATGATAATATGTTATCATTTTGTTGTGGTATTATGTGGTTTAAAACCTCATTCTGTCTTCAGACAAAAACTTTTATATACATACATACATACACTTAATAAATGAGGGGATTAAATAGTATTTTATATAACTAAATGCCAAATATATATAAATTGTTATTCATAAAAGGTGATCAAAATAATATTTTTTAAAACTTGTGGTGGGGAAAAATACAACTAAATCAGTTTGATTTAAACTCTAACAGGCATTTGTTTTATTGCTCTTCAAAGCTGCAAAAGTCATGATTTCAATATAAACTTTTAAGTTAATGACATCAATTACAGACTTGAATCAAAGTAAGCAGAAAAACTTCTCTTTCACTTACAAACATGTTTAAAAATCTAATTTTTTTTTTTTTTTTCTGAATTAAAAAAAAATCTTGGAAAGATGAACTGATGGTTAAACATATAAATGAAACTTTGCACAAAGTGCATTTATAAATCAGAAGATCAAGAGAAACTGAAATGTTTTTTTTTTTTAAACACTTCTGAAAAATAAAAATTAGGTTTTGAAAAATGAAAAGATTATTGTTAAGTTTAATACAATGGCTGAAAAAAAAACAGATTTCTTTATATAAAAAGATGTTGAATTACTAGACTATTGATACAAAAGATTATGTGATGTCTAGCAGAGATAACTAAAAGCAAAAGATCAAAAATAGAAATGTGAATTCAGATAAACAATATTCACTTGTATGAATGAATTATACGTTTTGTTGACAACATTCACAATAAAAGCATATACATGTGTGAATATCTGCCCTTTCCAAATAAGATCATAATAGTGAAGTTTGTGTATCCAATTTCTATATTTGTAATATGGAGTTTGAACTTGGATGAATCATGGAATTTTCTCAGGTAGTTGAGGATTTTCAAGCAAGTCTAAAAAAAATTTCCAGATAAATGACCTACAGCCAATCCAGTTAGTTAGTTATTTACTGACCAGAAAATGGATATCCAATTATTCTTTGCTAAGAAAAAAAAACATGAAAGTAAAATAACAATTACCCTCAATCACCAAGTACATGACTGCCTTGGTAATGTCTTCTACATTCGTTCTTTATAAAAGTGGTATCGAAAATACTTTTGCTTAATAGTGAAGTATTTAATAATATGTTATCTTTTACACAAACTGGGCTCAATGAATGATGCAAAATTTTAAATTGAAAATTTTCCATCACCAATTTATCCATAATGTAATAACATGATAAAAATATTAGAACATATTTATACAATGCTACATACAATTTACAATATGTATGTGTCACAAAGCATAATTTAAAATGTATATATATACAAACTTAATACATGAAATGTATTGCTAATTTATAACATTACCTAAAAAATAAGTGCAAAAGCATTTTCAATTAGTATTATGTAATCTTTGTCAACTATTTTATTTTTAAAATAAATGCCCATAATACACTATTTCATGTTATCTCTCAAGGTTCTCAAATCTTTAAGTTAAGCATTTTACAATTTCACATTATTTCCTAAACTTCAAGCAAAAATTTATGAAGCTTGGAGATAACATGAAACAGTGCATTATGCAAGTTAATAAAAGTAAAAATAGTTGAAAAACAATATACTTATAGTAATTGAGAGGCTTCTATAGATATTTATTATGTAAGTTTTAAGTTAACAGTAATCATGATTCACATATTTAGTTATATATATTGTCTGCAATATATATTGACTTGGACATTTAATAGAAGAGCAATACAGAGACTTCAGACCACTCAAAGAAGTATGGAGAGATGCGTGTTAGGAGTAACAAGAAGATCGATAATGCAATATATGGGTAAGAGAACAAACAGGTATTACTGACATTGAAAGAATTAAGACTGAATATTGCTAGAAGAGATGATAACAGGTGGACAATTGAAATCTTAAACTGGATTCCAAGAGAATGTAAGACTCACAAAGAGACCATGTGAGATGAATGGATAAAGTAAAGTATGCAGGGATGATGTGGAGAAGAGAGGCTAAAGATCAGAGAAGATGGTCTGAACTTGGAAAAACCGCCATTCCTGCAGTGGATTGTTAATGGTTGACAATGATGAATGATATTTAAAAAATATATATTCCATATACATCTAAACCTCACTTAGTGATTGTCTATAGTGATCATCATCAATTTGTACCCACTACTTAGATTTACAATCGATTATCACTATAATGATCGGGAAATTTTTTTTTTTTTAATTTAGAACGTATAAACTTAAAATATATATAATGAATGAATCTATAATACTATATACTGCACACATAAGTGTTGAATGTCTTTAGAAAAATTAAATTTTATTTAAATATTCCAAGTATTGTACATTATATTTAAATAAAACTTAATTTTTCTAAAGACATCCAATACTTATATTAGATGATGAAATAGTCCAATATATAAATACAATACAGTACAACTAAAATACCATCACCACAAACTTTCAGGAAAATTAATTACTGTATATTATTTTTAGAACACCTGGTAATTATGTAAAAATAGTTATTGATTTTCGAACTTTGTTAAAAATGTTATTTATACCCAAGTGGTTTCAAATCAAAAGAAAAACATTTTAAAATTAATGTTGAATTACAAAAATGTTTAAAAAGAAAAACAGATTGCATTTAAAATAAATGTTAATAAGCCTATATTTCAGGTAATAAGTGTTAATGAATATTTTTTTAATATGCACTTTATTCCTAAGTTAGTGTAATTTTTTAGCTTTAGGAACTGACCAATTTTTCCCCATAGACCCCCATTATAAATACTATTCTGTATACGATATTCTTGCTTAACAATGAGTTTTGGAGAACCAAAATTGCCATCGCTAGGGGGGTAAAGGTGTATTTACAGTTTTTTTTTTTTTGCTAAAATCAAAAAAATATTAACAACTGGGGAAAAAAAAAGTTAGTTCAAATTCTAGTTATAGTATTTGTCACAACAAATCTATCTCAGAAATTACCTTGACTCTTAAAAAATCTGGTAGACAGCAGTAATCAACTGAAATGCATTTTTAAAAACCATGACAAAGAATCTGATACAACCATTTATAATTTTTTATCTCATGTGTTTGTATCTAAAATAATTTTATAATTTTTTTTATAAAAAAATGAAATAGAATATTGATATGTGATTGAGATTTTTATTGGAGTCTTTGTAAAATAATAGTATTGTAGGTCCAATGGTAAAAACATTGGATCATATGGTAGAGTTTTTTATTTTCTTTGATGATTATGATTGTATTATAATTATCTCTTCTGGAAAAAAACAAAAAAACACTTTCTATCAAAATTGATGCAATATATAGCCTTGCATTCTGAACTACTCATAGGTTGAAATTGAATATAAGATTTTTATTTTACTGATTTTACATTTGCTTGATGTTTTTTTTTAATCACTATTTAATAATAATAAACTTGAGAGAAGAAAAAAATACCTTAAACGGCAACTAATCAAAAATTTATTTAAAAAAAAAAAAATTTATTAAAATGTGATAAATAATGTGTATGAAACAAAGAAGCCTTGAAATTTCTGAAAAGTGCTTTAAATAAAGCAGTCAGAAAGTTAAAATCATAATCTTTACACATAAAAATAAATATTTATGATAAGCAATTACTTTTAAAATAAAATATTTAGAAACTAGGCTTAAAAAAAAAAATTAGAATTAAAATATCAATGTTAATATGATGTGAACAAAAATCTGTTCACTGATTCCTTTAACACCTGTTGCTTTCCTACAGTGCGTTGCATGTGCATGTTTGTGGACTGATTCGCTGAAATTTTTGTATTTTTTAAATTGCGGAAAACAGAGTGGACTACGCATGTGGCTATACCATCAGTCTCTGCGCCTTTTTTTCTCTATCAGTAAGTATACGCCATATTCTTCTCCGACAAAAAATGAATTTTTTATTTATTTTTTTATAAGGACAATTTTTTTTTCTTCTCAATTTATTACTAGGAAAAAAATAGTATGTAAATAAAGCAAATGGCAAAAATGGATTCTACCAGCTTTGAAGAGTTTGCTGTTTTTAGGCCCTTTGATTCTGAGGATAGTGTTAGGTCCAGTGATTTAGAATTTTTTTGCTTCGACATCGGAAAAAGAAATCCCATTACCAGCTAAAAAGCAAAGAAGAAACCAAAATGTATCTGTGAATGTTAGTAATAGACTAGGCCCTTCATCTAGTAATAATAATATGCCTCTGAACATAATTGCAGAACAGATAAGTATGGAAAATTTTACGAAGACTCCAGGTTTGAAATTCTCTATTACAGATGAGATATTTTAGACTTTTTTCATTTATTATTTGATAAAAAAATGTGTGCAAAAATTATAATATATGAATTATATAATATTAAATCATTTATGCTCTTTATTATACAGTATATAAATTTATTTATAACAAAAGTGGTTTTGTACTGTATCTTTATTATACAATATATAAATTTGCAACAAAAATGGTTTTTTTATATCATGTAATTTTAGGTCTCTGATCCAAGTTTAAAGCAATCTTATTTTATAGACATAATGATTCTCAAAAGGTTTAATGATTTATTGTGTTTGCATGTTTGTGTTCTGTATAACAGTAATCATTAACATATATAGAGCAGTGCAATGTAAAAATATACTGTTTATCAAATGTACAAAAAGGTTTCAGTTGATAAAGCTATCACAAAATTTACTGGGCCTAGTATACCATGTGAAAATATAAACACCTAAAACCCAATAGCGATTTCAAATGGTGTGTGTGTGTAGTGGTAGCCACAATGGTTATGCATATACCACCTGGAATTGTATGCAGGCAAAGAATCAAATTTAAAGCAATCTTATTTTATAGACATAATGATTCTCAAAAGGTTTAATGATTTATTGTGTTTGCATGTTTGTGTTATGTATAACAGTAATCATTAACATATATAGAGCAGTGCAATGTAAAAATAGACTGTTTATCAAATGTACAAAAAGGTTTCAGTTGATAAAGCTATCATAAAATTTACTGGGCCTAGTATACCATGTGAAACTATAAACACCTAAAACCCAATAGTGATTTCAAATGGTGTGTGTGTTTAGTGGTAGCCACAATGGTTATGCATATACCACATGGAGTTGTATGCAGGCAAAAAATCAAATTCTGATTCTTGCCTATGGAGTCATTAGTTTTGCCACATCTTGCATCACATACAGTCTATAGCTAGCAAATGAACTATATGCAAATAAATTATATCTCTGTCGAGCAATAAATATAACAAGATAACATCACTGGTGTGCATAAAGAATATAAATATCACTGATATACACAAAAAATATATAATGAAGGGATGAAACTCATCAGTGATACAGACAGTAGCCTACAATTTATAGTTTTAGATTGACAAGAAGCAAATTATGATGACAAATGCATATCCACCTTCTGGAAATGATTTGTTTTATATCATTTATTATAATGAATCTTTTTCTTATAGATCCCTTTGAGATTTGTCAACTTTTGGGGTACAAGATAAAAATGAAGAATTCTTCTGCGAATACTTTTGGAGATTCTGAAACTATGGATTATCTCAGGTAAGAAATATTATACATGGTTTGAAAGATACTTTTGTGAAGATTACAAAGAAATTATCAATGAAGATGTAATTTAAACTTAGTTAATAATAAATTAGAAATTGTGAACAAACAATAAAGTAATAATTATGTCGGATATTGAAATTTCTTTTTTTCCCATATTTTTTTAAATTGTAATCAGTATTTTTCTTAGCCTTATTGTTTTACTTAGTTTTTCTAGTTTCCATCAATGTAAAGATTTTTGTTCCAACATTATTAAAACTGAAGTTATTGTGAAAATTGTGTCTCAAGTCAGATTTTCAAAAAATTCAATATGATGCCTGGAGATTAAGCAAGTTAATTAAAAGACAGCTTGAAAGAAATCCATCATAGCATATTTCCCCTTTTCTACTTATTACACACACAAATAGAATACTATGATAATTGTTTTTATAAGAGTTTGTCAGAAATATAAGTGGAATATATAAAATCTAAAGTTCATTTCATTTAGCTAAGAGTGCACCCCCCACCCCATTATAGTTGTTTTTAGATGAGAAAGACAATAGAAGATAAGCAAAAACTCTACATTCAATAATATTGAGCAAAATATAACCAATTTTTTCTATACAAGAAAAATGTAAATAATTATAGTTTCATTTGGTGTTTCCTGAGAAAGTTTACCATAATACTCCTTTTCAATTCAAATCAAAAATTATAAAAATTTATGTTAAAAACCACAATACATACTTGATAAACAAGATATTATTATTAATGTCAGATTAAAGGAAATATTTCTATAAGTTCTCATATCAGATTTGAAGAAAAGATAAACAAAACAGTAAAGGTTGCAAGTGTAGCAAAATTTCAAATGCTTGCATATTTTTTTTTTTTTTTGGAAAAATCGCAACAAAAAAAAATCCTCTGAAAAAGTGACTTATCGACCAATTGCATGCAATATCTAACTCTAATAAGAATCTACTATTATTTCAACAATGTGCTTTTTTACAAAATTCTTATAATTATTGTAAGAGATAAATATGTTAATCCTATTTTCTGAGCAATTCCAATTTCATTCATTTATTATGTCCATGTTTATTTGCACTTTTATACCACCCAATTATAGTCATTCAATTTAAGTGTGTTTATCAATATGCATCTTGATGATGTAAAAATTCATTAAAATTTATGATACAGTTCTAATTATTAAAAAAAAATTTAGAATTTTCCAGGCATGATAAAGTTATCAAAACATTAAAATTTTACCAACCACAAATTAAATAATATTCATATATCTAGATAATCATTATATTAAAAACTAATAAAAATGCTTGAAAGTTCTTCAGAAAAAAGATGTCAAATGACTTTTAAAAAGCAGTCTATGAAACAATAATTTAGCCGTATAAATGCTAGAAAAAATGTTCAAGATTAAAATAATCTATTATATTATAAAAACTATATTCATATTACATTCACAAGTTATTATTATGAATAAAAATTATACTAAAATATGCTTAGAAATATAACATTAATTTAAATAATCACTATAACCCATCAATAGTTTCTACAATTTGAGAATTGGAATTCTCTTAAGTTTTGGAATTTCCATAACTAATACAAATACAATACTCTGCAGATATTTATTTTTAAGATGAAAAATAAAATATAAGATGTTATTAAGCAAACAAATTATAATTGCTAAAGCACAATGGCATATAATTTCATTATTCAGGAGTCCATAAGAAATTTGAACACCAGAATCAACCCGGGGACCTCTGGACCAAGTTGGACACCCTACCATCTGACTGAAACCATGCAGAACAGTATGAAGCATCGTATTTTACATAACCAGGAGCTTTTAATTATAAATGTGTTTTAAGACATAAGAATGTTGTAACATTCTATTCCCAAATGGTAGGATTTAACTCCCCTTTATCTAGCCCAAAACCATGTCACACATTAATCAAGCTTCTCATTCATGAAAATATTCAAGCTATGAATTTTAATGCACAGGGCAAAAATTAATGCATTTAGTATTATGTTTATATTTAGACTATTTTTTTTAGAAATATTAAAATAAAATCCAATGGTTTATTACTCAGAAGTTGAAGATTCCCACAAAATTTGAGCATTAGAATAGAACTGTAATCCATAAATCTTTAGTTGTAATTGGTCTTTCTACTACTCTAAATGATGCAATGCATTCATTCACTATTTATTCCAGAACCATCTATTATAAGCTTGAATAATCAATAAAACACTAGATGGCAGCAGAGCTGTTATATCCACATCCCCAGACTAGTTTCTGACTTATGATTCTGGAGTAAATACACTGAACTACTTGTAAAATTATATGTTCTATGCAAACACACTTATGTATTTTTACTAAATCGGGGGGGGGGGTTTCCTAACAATAAAAAAGTTCCCTTTATTTTTATACAAAAATATATTTAAATTTAATAATTAAAACAAACTCAAACTTTCTAAAATAGTGATAATTTTGGATACAACCATTAATACTTATTTGTCTTACATCAAATCAACCTTTGAACAGCTCTGCTTCAAGCAAGACATGTGGGTGCCATATGATAGTAGTATTCAACTTGCCTAGACATCTTGAGTCATCGAAATGACTTAAGAAAGAAATAAAATAACTATATTTGGTTATTTCGAATTAATTCACTCAAGTGAATGCACAAAATAAAAAATTAAATTAAAAGAATGTACTGAAAAAGTTATTCAAAATCATTTTAGTAATTAAAAATTGTTTCAAAATGATGAAATTTTAAGTTTACAAGAAATAATCTATTGTTTTAAATGAGAATTGTTGTTTGTTTTAAAAAATTGAAATTAAATCAAATTTATTGCATATAATTTGTAGTTTTTTTTTTAAAACAAAACATTAAATCAAGGAAAGATGCAAAAAAATAAGCTGACAGATGTCTTAAAGACAATTCAAAAAGATTAGAGGGTTGGGTGCCTGACTTAAATAACTATTAGATATTTAAGAAATTTAGAACACACATGTAAATAAATAGTTTGGCCAGACAATTGAAATTCTAAAAAGGTATTCCAAATAAATAAATATTTCAGTTGTATATATATACAGAACATATATGCAAAAGCAATGATCCTCCATTACTGACAAAAGATTAAATGCTTTAATAATATAAGCAATTTTCTAGTTAAGTAAATGTGACTTGTAATAAATCTAGGTGGTACAAAGAGCAAAAAAAGTTAAAAATTTTGAAATGTAAGTCAACAGACCTCAATTCTGTTTTGACTCGAGCTGTGTGAACATCTTTTGTAATATCATCAATCATTATTAATCCGCTGCAGGATCAAAGTCTCTCCACGTTCAATCCATCTTCTCCTATGTCTAGTCTGCCTTTTCCAAATCATTCCTGCACATTTTCTTATTTCATTTATCCATCTCATATGTGGTCTTTTTCTGGGTCTTTTATAATCTTTTGGTTAAGATTTCAAATGCCCATCTATTATCATCTCTTCTAGCAATCAGCCCAACTTCACTTGTCTTTTAATTCTTTCAATGATGTCAGTAAAACCTGTTTGTTCTCTTAACCATATATTATGTTTTCAATCTCTGCTTATTACTCCTAACATGCATTTTTCCATACTTCTTTGAATAGTTTGAAGTCTCTATATTGCCCTTTTATTAAGTGTCCAAGTCGCAGATCCATAAGTAAGAACTGATCAAACATATTTATTAAAAACCTTCCTGTTCAAACAAGGGTTTTTTTTTTGCTTTTAATATTAAGTTATTTCTACCAAAAGCACTCCAACCAAATTTAATTCTATGAGTAATTTCATCCATTATGTTTCTATCTGTAGTAATTAATCAGATCAAAATATTTGTAGTTGATAACTTCTAATTCATCATAATCAAGCTTTATTTTCATCTTTTGCGAAAATCCATTGAACATTACTTTAGTCTTTTTAACACTTAACTTTAGTACTACTTTCTTACTTTCATCTGAATAACTCTTGCAACATTTCCTCAAGCTCTGAAGCATTATTTACAAAAACAACTGCATCATCTGTAAAATCTAAATGACTTGTCTTGCGTTGTTAGCCGAGAGGTATCGCAGCTGCCATGCAAGCAAGTAGTTGGTTGCAGACGGTTGTGGGTTCGCGTCCCGGCCCATGCTATGACATATGAAAAAAAAAAAAAAATCTAAATGACTTAAATAATCTCCAATTTACTTTTACTCATTTTAATCCACAAAATACTGCTTGCAGCACTATTGTAAAAATTTTGGGGGATATAAAATCACCTTGTATTATACTCTTCTCAATATTAACCTTCCTAGTATCATTATGTAATCTAATTATTGCTGTTGCATTTTTATAAATATTCTTCAGAATGACAATATCCTTGATCTATACCTTGATAATCCAATGCTTTAGTAACTGAAGAAATGTTTATAGAAGCAAATGCCTTTTCATAATCTACAAATCCAAAGCATAATGGCAACTCATATTCATTGGTCCTTTTTATAACTTCTCTCAATATTTGGCTATGATCTATTGTATTAAAACCACTTTTAAATCCAGCTTGTTTTCTTGATTGGTTGAAATTCAATGTTCTTTGTAGACAAATTGTAATTATTTTGATAAAAAATTTGTACAAAAGTGATAAAATTCTGATAGCTGTAATTTCAAATATCTTCTTTATCACCTTTTTTAAATATTAATATTAATACTGCATTCTTCCAATCATCTGGTATATCTTTATCATTTAGACATTTGATATTTAACTTTGCCAAAAAAATTTCTTTTTCTTTACTTACCTCTTTTAATATGTAGATTATAATTCCATCATTACCTGGAGCTTTTACCTTCTTCATAAATTTAATTGCATGTCTCACTTCTTCATTTAAAATCCTGGGCAATTCAAAAGATATAATAGATGTAGGAGGTACATATTCTTTATTACTATATAATTCTTAATAGAACTCTTCTACCCATTTCATAATGATATCTCTCTTTTTAGAAATAGTTCCATCTTATTTCTTATTGCAGATAAAAGATTCCTACCAATACCAAATTGTTGCCTTATATTCTTGAGACTTTTATTTTCTTCTATAGCTTTCCTTACTAGTTCACAATTATATTTTCTTATATCATTATCAACTCTTTTTTGCACTAATTTACAAAATTTGAGATATTCAACCCTTCTTAACACATCATTTTTATATATCTTCATATTCCTTCATAAATTCTCTAGTCTCAGTAGAAATTTTATTGGTCAATTGCTGCTTTTTTCCATCAGCCATCTTTGTTGCAGTTTTTAAAAGTATATCAGTTATTTTCCCATTAATTTCATTCAAATCTCAATCATGTTCAAAATCTACTAATACTTGAAAACAATTCAAGTTTGAATTTAAATTCAACAAAAAAATTTTAATTTTATATTTCTGAAAGAACTAAACCATAAATTTAGTTTGCCCGTGTATATGTTTTATATTAAAAGACAGATAGGGTAAGTAGCAACAAAATATTATGACAAAGGGATATTTGATCTACTTGATTTTGATAGTATTTAGAGCATATTCTTAATATTCAAAGTAAATTAGTTGCATAATTAAAAGTAAAAAAAAAAATGGTTGAAGAATATGGTATTTTTGGTTAATATTGTGAACTATTTATACGAAATGAATCTTTAAAAAATGTCAATGTATAATATAAAATCTTTCAAAATAAAATTTAATCTATGAATAGAATGGTGAAATCAGAAAATCTACATCAAAAGTCAAACATCTGCGATCATAAATTATAATATTATGTTCATTATTTATATCTGCTAAAAATAACATGTAATAAATATTTTATTCGCTGCTCAATCCTTTTAGAAGTTACTGCCAAATTTCAGCAATAGCAAATTGTAATGTTGCTCATTTCTAATGACTAATTTCATTTACTATTGAAAGATTAAAAAATATCTATATAAAAAAATTATTTAAACAAACTATTACTCACATAAATGTATTAAAACGTGAAAAAAATCTTCAGTTTTATAGTATTCTAGATATTATGCAATCAAAATAAAAATGTATGATACTCATAATTAGAAGTATTCTTAGACTGTTTGGGAGCATGAATGTTGCACGTTTTTATTTTGGTCGCATAATATCAAGAATATTATAAAAACTGAAGAAATTTTTTTGGCTTTTTAGTACATTTATGAGAATAAAAATATTTCTTTAGAAATTTTTTTTTTTTAATTTTTTATTTTATTTTCTAGTTATATAACTATTTTTAAAACCAAAGTACAAAATAAAAATTTAATGACGAATTTAAAGCTATTTTTTTAATAGCAAAATAAGTTTTTAAATGCATTTATTCAATAAACAAATATAAACTCTTTTATTCATTTAAGTGTAATTAATAAAAATTAACTTAATGTAGAGGATCAAAATCTTCCCATAATTCATAACTTAAGCTGGCTATTTTCTAATGCCTCGATGATATAATGACAGTGAAACATGAAGTCTCAACAAGTAATTTTACAAATAATGTAGAACATGTAATATTTTTTTTTGTTGCAAAAGATTTTTTGTAATTATCTACACAGAAAAGATCATAGGATAAGTTGGGCTTTGTTAAAAGATCAATACTTACAATTATCTTTTTTCTCCAAAATTTATTCTTAGTTGTCACTTTGTTTAAGAAACTGTAACTTTGCTGTGTAGAATAGTGGATAGTATTTTCTTTTAATAATTTTTTTCCGCCTTTTATTTACTATTTTTTTTATTTCTATAATAATACTGCTAGATGACAGTACCATAAAGAATATCAAATCCCATATAAAATTTAAATTTTTCTTTTTTATTTTTTGCTAAAATTATTTACAAACTCTAAAAAATTGTATTGTCATTCAAAATATGTCTCCAAAGTTTTAACTAGATTGGAAATTATAAAGTGAGTGAATTATTAACTTACAAGATTTCATAAACTGACAGGAGAACAAAAAAAAAAAGTGGTGTAACAAGGTGCGGACTGAGGAGAGCCAATGGTCCGCCAAAAGTTACAAGATAAATGGATATAGATTATTACTAACACTATCAACTAATAAAGTTATTAATAATTGTAAATACTAATATTAAATGGTGGTGGGAATAATTCAATATTAACAGTATGTTATTCGTATATTTATTTGTAGCTAGTTGTTATTTGTTTAATTTTAAAAGTGGGGAAAAACTTCGTAAAACTCGTGCTTTATTGGAGTGTTTGTGGCATGCGAGTATATATATGTGCATGATTGATATATTTCAAGTAGATGGCCAGTTAAAGCAAAATGAGATCTTTCTAAAATACAAACGCAGGTTTTAGTACAATGGCGACCGCGATGACGTAGTCATAGTCCGGTTGGGTGACGCAACCGGAGAATTTCGAGGGATGGAATCACGGAAAGGGACGTGGAAAGGACGAGAAGAGAGAGGATATAAAAGAAAATAAATAGGGGATATTTTTCTTCTTCCACGGGGGCAAGGAACGAGAGGAAAAATAAAGAAACGTATCATGCATCGAGTGGGGTAAAAACCTTTCACTTGACAGGCGATGAATGCCTGCCCTACGATCCCGAATGTGCTGCAAAAAGGATAGTTAAAGAACACCGAATTCCAGTCATCGACGGCAAGGAACAATGATAGCTACGGGGAAACTAACTATGAGATCGTCCAGTTTTAAAGCCATTGACATCGTCAGACATACACCTTTGAAATGCCTAAATTCCCGGGAATGTTAAGGTAACGTGAACTATATTATTTGCTTATCGATTTGCTATTAAAACACAATCCGAGTCTTACACGGATTGCGTCATCCATCGGAACTTTGAAATAAATTAAATTCTCTATATTTAAAACATGTTTCAATAAAACTTTCAAACTACAAAGTCCATGGAGGCAATTTAATAAAAGAACATTAATAATATGTTGCTTTGCCTATAAAGATCCAAAGAATAAAATGCTTAATCTGTACGTATGTATGTGTATGCTTGACATTCTATGAAACACGAGTTATGAATAATGGCGGGTCAATTAAATAAATCCTAACCTTCTTATTTTATAATAAATTGTTTTAATGTTATGAATATCTGTGAATATTTTTTTTTTATTCTTTGATTTATATTATTTTAATAAGATTCATAGTTATAGCGCTAAAGATTTCATAATTAATATAAAACGTATACTCTACCTTGAACAACCGGTATGGAGGAATTTAGGGTGGGGTAGCGAGCGCACTCATCTGAAATTAAACGGGAATTCCCCTGTTGCGCAGAGAAAATCTAATCGATAAGATGGGATTTCTATAATCGTTTATTTTTTTTTTAGATAGATAGAAATTTGGTTATGTATATCCATCCACCTTCAGTTAAAAGAAAGTAGTGTCGGAATCCATAGTTCCCGTCCACGGTCCAATGGCCGCCACCCCTGAGATGAGCTAGGCTAGTTAACACCCCTCCCCCCTTAAATCACTGGAAAAGGCAAAGTGAGAGTAAATATCTATCGAGTCGCTATCGGGGTATATGCTGCATCTATAGAGTCCCGCGGTGTAATTCTTATTTGTTCATCGCAAATAGGTTTGGCACTTGGAAGCAAACACGCTATCCATAAATATGCCCGGGGATCATGCAGAGAGGGAAAAATTTATATATATAAGATTAAATCTTAAGTTAACCATAGCCATTTTTATGAATTTACTAATACGACCCTTCCGCGGGCAAAGCGGTTCGTTATAGCGGAGTAAGTTAAATGAATGCATATAAAAATCTATGTTAAAAAAAGTAGATAATTAGAAGTCTCTTTGTATGCAATTAAGTAGTGGATAAGCTTACTTTCATTATTACTACTGCTTAACAACTCATACTAGTAACTGATTGGAAGTCTCTTTGTATGCAGTTAAGTACAGTATATGAATAAGCTTACTTTTACTATTGCTCAACAACTCTAGTACTATCAACTAAAATGTCAAATTATCAATAAATGCAAGAAAACAATTAAGTACAAATTAAATATATAACAACTTTATTTTTGAAATTATTACTTTTTTTTTAAGAGTATGATTTTTTTTATTATATATATTTTAACTTGTTTACCAGAAGATAGAATCAACTAGCATTAGATGACTATATCAAATGATTGCCAGAATTAATTTGTTGCTTGTAACCCAATTAATTTTTAGCAGCTTAATTTTAAAGTTACACATCATTAATTTTAATGAGCCCCACATTATATAAATTTTAATTTTATTTTCAATTATTTAATATTATTTATTTGCAGTTAATACATATATATATATATATATATAATGCAAAGAATATATTTTACATACACAATAATCAATTCTGTATTTTTATTATTAATCATCATTCAATCAAAAATTTTATTTCTGACATTTTCATATATTTTGATCATACTAGAACTCAATTTGAAATAATTGATTAAATAAACTGAGTCAAACATATGGGAAAATACTGAACAATAGAATTGCATATAAATATAGAAGTTTAGAGGCAAAGAAACAAGGTTTCAGAACAAGATCTACAAAAGATCATCTTTTTCGTGAGATCCAAGTATTCGAAGTAGCAAATGTGCACACTGTACATATACCGTAAACTACTTTATTTTTATATTGTGGACAGTTGAAATCATAGAATGGATATCGTGAATATGATGGATTCCTATATATATATTGAACTTAAATTATCAGTACTAGGTAGAAAAATTATAGCAATATTAAATGGGATATTGTGGAATCAGAATATATCCAAAATTAATAAATGATAACATATTGAAGAAACATCTGACACTTGAGTGTATTAAGTTCATATTTAATTAAAATAAACGATGATTTACAATAACTCAATTCTAAATTATAAACTAGGTAAGGAATCTCCTTCACATCCTGTTCTACACTCCAAACATAAATAACCATTATAAGTAGGCATTTCTAATTTGTGATTAGTGACATGGGCTTAGCATAGTTGAAAAAGAAAAAAAAACCAATGGAAGTCCTAAAATTCATTCATTCATAATAATATATCTACATGTGTGAGTTATATACATTTTCAACGAGCATATAAATTGTGTATAATTGCATTATAAATGCTCATTCTAATACAAATTTCAGTAAGTCACAAATAGAATTACTGTTCATATCAATTAAGCTGATCTACATTGAACTTATTTACATGAAATTTCTTTTTGTTCTAAAATGAGCTTTACAATTTTTTTCTTTTTTTCAATGCAAAAAGCATTTGATCATTATTTCCTATTATCTAATTATTCCTAAAGTTCCTGTATAAAGAGAACTTAATAAACTATTAATGAACAGAAAAGATAAAAGTAGAAATCTATTGTACTCACAATTCAAAATTTACTGCAAAAAGAATGTCTTAAACACCAGATATAAATCAAAAAATTCCAGTATTAAATAAATAATAAGCATTCATTATAAAGATATTGAAGACATAATTTTGATATATATAATTATTATAATAATACAGTGGGAAATATTAACTATGCAAGTTGCCTAAAACATTTAATTCAGAAATTTGAAGTTTCTTTGGTGGGAAAATAATATCTATTATGCATGTTATACATATGTCTGTAGTTTTTTTTTTTATTAAGTATATACATTTGAAAAAAAAATGCCAATTTCAAAGAAGTAATGGAAACAATGAGTGAGAATTAATAAGAAATCAAAAATTTTGTTTATGGTAAATATTAAAAAACTGTCTATTTTTTTTTACATAGAATAATCTGTGAAAACATATGGAAATTTATAAGAATTCCAATGAATTACTTCAAAATTATTTTCCAGAAAATAAAATTATTTACCTAAAAAAAAAAAAAGTTAATTGGCAGTTTGTACAAATAATTATCACATACATGTATGTATGTGTGCACATAAATTGTCTACACACACAATTACTGCTATATATTTTTGTTTTCAAATTATAAACATTTGAGAACAAATTATTACTTGATATTATTCAATATTAGTGGATCCTACATAAAAATGAATATTAAAACATTTTCTTTGTTTTAAATATCAGCAGCTGAATAGTAAAATACCATTTTAATTATAATTTTATTAGGAATACAATAAACGTATTATTAAAATTAAGAAAAAATGACAAAAAAAAAAATTAAATGAAAACTTAAAATTTTTTTCTTGATAATATTTCTTGAAATATTAGTGACCAGAGTATGTTTTGATTTTTAAATTTATCTATCAAAATTTGTATTTTGAATAAAATTTATATAACTGTTTATATATATATAATACTACTCTTTTCCAATTTTATTTATCATTAACTTTATTATATTTTATTTTTACATCATATAAATAGCAATTATTGAAAAAAATTTATCTTCAATCAAATTCCTAAAAATCCAACATGCCATCCTATGGTGTCTAATTAGTTAAAAAAAGATATGAAATAAAAAATATTCACATATGCATGATAAGAGCAAATTTGAGTGTAAGAAATATAATATGCCCAATAGTTTCTAATTAAAATATATTTCATTCTACTATTATTTATTTCTTTTATTCTATAAATAGTAATTCTATCATAAGCATTTTACCCGCTTGTAAGAAAAGATTATTTTTTTCAGCTGCTGAGTTTGAGCTCTATGAATTTAACGAACTAGACTGAAATCATGCTCAGCTATATACTGAAAGTTTAAAATAAAATAAGACTGGGTAAAATTCTTATGATAGAATTAAAATAGCTTTTTTTAAAAAAAAAAATCTCATTTCCCCTTTATTTGATATAAAAATAATAAGAATCAAAACTGTTATTGCAACTAAAATGAACTGGTAGTCACTAAGTGATAGCAGTCAATCAAATGATAAATAAAATTTTATACTACAATAAAAAAAAAATTGGTCAAAAACAATCTATTTCTGAAATCATATTCTATTAATATATATGCTAAGCATATCTTGCCTCCCTACACTTTAATGTTAATACTATACAACATCCATATTGTTTTTTAATCATATTTTGATATCTTTAGGAAATATATACTTATATAATTTTGATAAATGAGAGGAGAAAAAAACTTTATACATACCTGCTAAATGATAAGTGGAAACATTAGACACATAAATTATCAAGTTTTTACTGTTTATTTAAAACAGGAAGCCAGTCAATTTTAAAGACATTTGTTAAAAATTGTCCTTTTTTAAATGAGAGAGAATAGTTTAATGCAATTTAATTTTGTAGCTTGCAATTCCTCTCAAAAGTTTTATTTACTTTTATAAATGCAGAAAAGATTATATATATATATAACAAAACTGAAAACATATGCTCTATGAAAATACATGAATTGTTGATTGCTTACTAGATCAATAAGTGGAGTTGAGCTTCGGTCCAGAAATCTTTAGCTCTCAATTTATCACCCTATCAATAATCTAAGCAATACTCGGTAGAGATTACCATCGATTTAATGGATATCCATATAACATAATATAAATGATAAGAGTTGACAATCTGTACTTTAGAACTGCCAATAACAAGTGTACTTGTCATGAAATTTCTTTCAAGTCATCACAGTTTATTCATGAATATTCATTGTCTTTTATTGCTAATTATTAATGTGTTTCAGTTATTAATATACTTTTAGCAAATAAATCCAAAAAATTTATTATAAAATAAAAAAATATACCTGTTCTTCAGAAATATGAATATTACTTGACAAAAATTTAAACCAGCATTATAATAAAAATGGCTACTAATTAACAAAAAAAAAAAGCTATACACCAACATCAAGTTTTGTAATCAAACTAAAATTCTAAAAAAATCTAACACATATTACAGAATTGAATATTTATTTAAATACAATATATACTGAAAATATAATACACAGCATTCAAGATAATAGCTAAACACCAAAAACAAAGCTATATATATAAAAAAATAATGAAATAATTATGAAAAAAGCTAATTTCACATTTTGTTAATGCAATAATCCTTTCATGAAATTTGTTTTTCATAATACACACTTTTTATCAATATGGAGCACGAGTCCTTATATGATTTATCATAGTGGTAGAGTAATAAATCAGAGATCTTAAAAGTTCCAGCTTATCATTTATGTACTGGATGTCACATGATTTCCTTAATAGCTAACAATGTTATCTTTAAAACTAAATAGTTGTACTTTTTTTAATGGTGATAGCATTTTATTATTAATCAAAGTTTCTATAACTCTTTCATATTTTTTAATTCTTAAATTAGAATTTAACAGAAAAGAATATATGTTTTACTTATATGGTTCACACAATTCTTTTTGGTCATTTGAAGATCTTTTTTATACAATGCAAACAAGAACACATCTCATAAAAACCCTAATGATTTCTAATATACCAATATGAAATAAATAAATTTATTTATTCATAATTTATTTATTCATTTATTTTGCATTACTTAGATCAATTCAAAATAATTTATTTTATAAAGGAATAAATTATTTTGTTTGTGTTTCATGATTGACATTTAAGACAATGATTTTAAAAAATAACAAAAAAAAAAAATTAGATATAAAATAATGCAAGCAAAAGAAAAAAAAATTTTTTTTTTTAAATGGAATAGAAATAAAATATTAGATACATTGTTTTTGCAAATAATTATTGAAATATGAATATTATTAGGTTTATGAATAATAATATAAAGTTTAATTAAAGTATTAAAAAAATGTATAATTTTAAGCCATCAAACCTATTTATAGTACAAGTATGCACCAAAATATAATAAGACTTTCCAAATAATAGCAACTTCAAAAGATAGGTAGTATCAATATTTTGATTTTTATTATGTATTTAATTCATAAATAATGAATAAAATAAATATCTAATACTCAGAACTAATATTCAAAATATTGATCAAATTCTATATTAATATTAATACTTGTAAATCGGAATATTTTCTCTTTTATGATTATTTATGTAATTGCCTAAATAATGACTATTATTCAAAACTGCTCTTTTTATAAATCTTAACTGACAAAAATCTAAACCAGTAATAATAGATGTAATCTAATAATTTCATCAAATTTAATAATTCAACTAGAATTAATAGATCCAAAAGATATGATTAAATTGTATTAAAAATAAATAAAAAATATCTCATTTTTGATGTTGCCAAAAAAAACATTAAAAATATGAAAATATTTTTTGCTTCTATTCTACAGTACTGATTCAACATAAAGCTTTAAATCACATCTTAAACTGATTAATCCTTTGTCTTTCCCACATATCTAATACTTCATGAATAAATTCTTTTATCCTGTAAATTTAGAAAAGTTGGTATTCTCGAAATTAAAATCACCAAATCCCCATCCTATGCTTTATATATGTTGGAGTTATAGTCTAAAACAGCATACCCAGTCAGAAGTTTCAGGAAATTAAGATTTCTAAAACAGTCTGCTTTTACAACAAGTAACATATAATAACAACATTTCACTCTTCTTATACTTTAAAGCAAAACATATTTATTTATTCTTTACGGTATTTTGACTGTTCTTAGCAGTCTTCGTCAGATCTACAAAATTTAAACATTATATCAATACAACCATTTCATACATATATCTATTATAATCTTACAATTTTATCAACTTAATTATTAACATCACTTTATTCATTAATACTATTCAATAACTTTTAACTTTTTAATTCAATTTTATCCTTTATTATTCTTATTTATTTTTATTCTTAATTATTATCATATTTATATTGATTCACCTTTACCTTTGCCATAATTTTAGAAATTCAATGTAATATTTATGAAATCTTTCTTATATCACTATATTCACATATTTAACCTTATCTTTCATTTCATTTATTTCTACATATTATCTTAATTTTTTTATTATCTTATTCCATTCCTTAATTTGTTTTTTATCCATATTTTATTCCTGCTTCTTTCATTTACTTAATATTTATAAAATTATTTTTATGTGTTTTTATTTTTTATTTCTTACCTTATTCTCTATTTTTTCTCTTTCGTCCACCATTTTCTCTCATCCTTCCTACTTCCTTTTCCTTTTTTTATATTTATATACAGGTCCTTCTATTATCTATTATACAAACTATTTATTTTATTTTTTTTATTAGTTTTCACTTTTTATTTTTTACCCTTTTTTATATTTATCTTTTCATAGTAAGATTGTTTTTAAACCCCCCCCCACCTTCTCTATTAATATTTGATTTTATCTTCTTTATTAAAATTGCCTCCCTTATTTTTCTTTCTTGTTTATGACCTGTCTCCATAAAATGCATATATACCGGTGATGCTCTCATATTGATGTTGTTTTAACCTAATATATATTGAATTTTTCGTCTCACATATTTATTTGTAATTCCTTTATCCTTATATTTTCTACATTCTATCTCATAAACCCCATTTATATATTTCTTTTCTCCATTTATATACCTATTATCTAAAATATCCATTACATTTTTCTTCCTTTTATTCACTACTTTATATTTAATATCATTTTTAATTTCTTCATTAATTTTTCTAATATTAATTCTCCTTACTATATTACTATCATTAACTTTTATTCCTATGTATTTGTTCTTTTCTTTTTATTTTCCCTTCTTCCTTTCCCTCTTTTTTATATAACTCTTCTATCTTTTTTATATTCTTTTTTATTACCTCTTCTGGTTATTCATTTTTCTTGAAATCTTCCCTTATTCTATTTATTTCTGTATCATATTCCTCTCATTCATCACAATATTTTGTTCTATATACCTTAGAGCTTATAGCACTAATCTTATGCTTTTGATCCATATTAGAACCACAATTCACTGCATTTGTAATACCCATTTTTCTATACACTTCTGTTTTTACTACATATCTTTTCTTATTATATCCTTTCTTCGTCATTATATCTAGACACACCAATCTATTATCTTTTCCCCATTCTGTTGCAAAATGTATCTTCTTATCAAGTGTATAGAAAAATGGGTATTATAAATGCAGTGAATTGGAATTCTAATATGGATAAAAAGCATAAGATTAGTGCTATAAGTTCTAAGATATATAGAGCAAAATATTATTGTGATGAAGGAGAGGAATATGATAAAGAAATAAATAAAAGAAAGATTTCAAGAAAAATGAATATCCAGAAGAGGTAATAAAAAAGAATATAAAAAGGATAGAAGAGTTATATAAAAAAAGAAAGGAAGAGGGGGAAATTAAAAGAACAGAAGGAATACATAGGAATAAAAGTTAATGACAGTAGTATAGTAAGAGCAATTAATATTAGAAAAAATAATAAAGAATTTAAAAATGATATTAAATACAAAGTAGTGAATAAAATGAAGAAAAATATAATGGATATTTAAGGTAATATGCATATAAGTGGAGAAAAGAAATATATCAAAGGGGTTTAAGAGATAAAATGTAGAAAATATAAGGATAAAGAGATTACAAATAAATATATAGGTAAGATGAAAAATTCAATATATACGAAGTTAAAATGACATATATATGAATGATAGAGGATCACTGGTATGTATGCATTTTATGGAGACAGGTTGTAAACTAGAAAAAAAGAATATTAGAATGATGAGTTATGCAAGTAGTAGAAGAGATAAAAAAATAATGGAGGCAATTTTAATAAAGATAAAACCAAATATTAATAGAGAAGGGGGTTTAAAAACAATCTTAGTATAAAAAAATAAATATAAAAAAGGATAAAAAATAAAAACTAATAAAAAAATTAAGTTTGTATAATAGATAATAGAGAGAGCTATATAAATAAAAAAGAGAAAGGTAGTAAGAAGGATGATGGGATAGAGAAAATGGTGAAAAAAAAAAAAGTAAAGAATAAGGTAAGAAATAAAAATATATATAAAAATTAAGTAAATGAAAGAAGCAAGAATAAAATATGGATAAAAAAGGAATTAAGGAAATAGAGTAAGATAATAAAAGAATTAAGATAATATGTAGAAATAAGTGAAATGAAAAATATAAGAAACATTTCATATTACAATGAATTTCTAAAATTATGGCAAAGATAAAAGGTGAATAAATATAACTAAGAATAAAAATAAAGGATAAAATAGAATTAAAAAGTTAAAAGCTATAGAATAGTAAGTTTTGTTGCATAAAGTGATATTAATAATTAAGTTGATACAATTGTAAGATTATAAGATATATGTATGAAATATGGTTGTATCGATATGTTTGAATTTTGTAGATCTGATAAAGACAGCTAGAAACAGTTGAAACTGTAAAAAATAAATAAATATATTTTGTTTTAAAGTGTAAGATGAGTAAAATGTTATTATGTTATATAAAAAAGGCCAAACTTTGCCAATATTCATGAAACAATGACAAAAGTAAAAAGTTATTTAAAACATAAATATAGCCTTAAAAAATTTATAAATATCAAATTACTATAATTTGTATTAACCCTGGTTTTTTAAAAATTATATATAACTATTGTGACGTTAAAATTACAAACATGTATATATATATGTTTTGATTATAAAGTATTTCAATGAATAATTATTAATATGTTCCTATCTACTAGTTCCTGATAAATAGTTTTTCCACACTCTATTTTTTTTCCTGTCCCCTTGAAAACAATGAATTGAGGTTTCCCTGTAGTTTTAAAATGTCTTCCTGTTCATTTCAATTCCCTTCCCATTAATAAAAAGCAAGATTTTACACAGATCCCTTAAATATTGGAAGCAGTAAATCTAACCCAGATTTATGCTTCACTGTCCAACCATTTGACTAATCACCAAGAAAGGTTCAAACCCATTCTTCCACATGCCTGGGTTATTAGAGTCAACACGCAAATATACGTAACTCTTCACGATCTCCAACAATAATTTAAATATATTTTAAATATCAAATTTATAAAATTTATTACAGTTTAAAATCCTTAAATATCTTAAAACTCGTGTATATGCGTTTATGTATATATATATAGGATACTTATATGTGATACAAATATTAATATTACATTCATTTTAATATTTTATTTTTTATTAGTTAATATAAAATGGTGATTGAAGCTGATGCAATGTTTGAGAAGGTTCTGGAAAGCAATTAGAGTAATGTAAATTTATTTAACAAAATCGCTCTATTTAATTAATTTTTAGCTACAAATAGTTTAATGGAAATTATATCTATTAGAGTAAGTTTCTAAACTAGAAATAAATAGAAATAGCTTTGAACAATACCCTCGAGAACTTATCAATACATGGTATCTTTCCTGCTGATTTAGATCACGAGATAAGTTAGTATCCACATTGCCTCGGATGATTCTTTAAAAGCATTCTTAAGATAATCTAACCAAGTATAAATAGGGCTTAATTTAACAAGTAAAAAAAATGAATTAATTTTAAAGTTTGGAGGCTAACAGAATCCATGTCACTCAAAATTTTGACATTATGACAGTCAAATGGTGGGACCAAATTCACTAGTAAGACCAAATTCACCTTTTCTCCGATCTTTCCAAGATTATCTCCATGCCATGATGCCATGCTTATTTTTTATAACTGATGGACTGCCTAACAAAGTGATTTATAGAAAGGATGCTACCCACTACATAATGAGATATCGTTATCTGTGCTGCCACTGAAAACTCCCTCTTATGAAAATGGATCCATCCAGCTGGCAAGCTGATATGACATTGGAAAGTAATCATTCAATGCCACCTTGAAGACCCTACTAATTCTATTTCAATTACATATATGCCCTATTTAACCCTATCAATATAATTCTGTTTATTAACACACTGGTGATATACCAGTTATATTTTATTACATTTGATTTCTCATTTTACAACTCTCTATGACCCTATAAATAATTCTTTAATTTCTTTCACCCAGTTCATGCTTTATTTTATTTCTGTACTTAAGTGTGGTAAATCTTCTTAATTAACATTATTTTATATTTTATGTATTTTGTTTGAATTTAAATTAATATGCCAATCTAACCCAATCTAGCGAGCATTTTTATTAGTCTAATAATTCTCATTATGGGAAGGAAGTTTAATTAATTCATGTTCATTTCATTACGAACGCACATGCTCGCTGGATTGAGTAATGATAAAATGATTTTATCCATTTAATGGTGGACTGCTATAATACTATATTCATTAGTAATATCAATTTATTGTTAGTTATTAGTGCTATCAATTAAATCATACTTGTAATATTTTAGAGTAACTTCGATGACCATCACTTCTTTGAGAGTATTAAATATAATCACTTATTTGTAATGCCTTTTGAGCATACAGTTCATGTAATATTTTATTGATTATTTTAAATGTATGTGGGATTCGTTTATATAAAGGAATCATATTTATTTTCATTATTCTTATAAAATGGTCTAATATTCAGTTCATTCCATTATGCTTGATATTAAATTTATTTAGGTTATAATTCATATCAACATCATTGACGTATTCACCGTGTTGCTAGCAGATGCTAGCATTATTATATTTATATTGCTGCTTTGTCATTTGGGGATCATCAGAACTCCAAGCCCACCTTGTCGTCATACACACCCCAGAACATTTCAGGTTAGAGTAGCAAATACTCTGGTATATGACCCCAGGACAGCCAGCCCATCGCATCTTCCTACCTACCTCAGCCCAAGATATTGTTCTGTCAAAGCGTTATTTTCTAATAAATGATGAAGCGTCTCTTCGACTAAAAATGGACCAAACCTCTTTTATTGCGGCCATTCATGCTAACACCGCCACTTCTGAATATTTAAATGTATCCCTATTTACTATCTATAAGTCGTAATACTGTGATAATTGACTGTTCGTTATTCAGTAATATTGATTATATATGGAATGTCACAGGTCAAGCTTAGATTAAGCCATTTAACCTTTTGAAATGAGCAACTCCCAAATGCGTTTGTAATTCTCTTCCATGAAATTAGATGAATAAAAGCTTGTTCATTTAAATATGTGGGAATCATATATTCATACCATTTATTGTATATTATATTATTGTCATGTTGGATTACATAACTATAAATTGATAATTCAACATTCCATGTGTGAAAGTTGTAGCTATAGTATATATGTATAAACGATTATGTCATTATGTAATTAAAGTTTATGTATCAAATTATTCACTTCTTCAAATCATTATTTAATTTAGTCTCTAACTTTGTTAAGATAATTCATACTTTTAAGAATTTATTATGCCCGAGTTACCTGAGATCATGCTCATCATATATAGGCCTATTTTAATATACGTTGAGTTGCTCATTCTTACATCTCATTATTGGTTGTTTACCAATCATGTTGACCTCATCATTACTTAATCTATACATCTTTAGGTATCAACAAACTGTTGGTCTGTAACACATTTTCATTGTCTAGTTAGATAATCATTGGTAGTCATAAGCAATCATATCTCTCCGCTCTGTATCCGCGTCTGAAATGAATTACATTCATCTTAATCACCAGAGATATTGTTCATGATGTTATAGATTTGGGGAATGAAAAAATAGGTTAGAATTCATGATTGCTCCTGACCTGTGTATCTCGGGCATGACTGGATTTGAGATACTTTTGCTCAGATCCTAGGTCTTGTTGAATAAACATACAAATCTGAGCGGTACAATATCAATGCATGGATTTTTTTCTATACATAATTATATATAGTCTATATTTCTCTTACAAAAGCAAGAAGATTGATGCTAATATTCTTTTGCTGACAAAAAAACTATTAAACCCTAAATATCACATGATCACTATTTTTTATTCTTACAAAAGTTTTTTACACAGAGGCAAATCTCTCCATACAGTAGCTCCTCACTGATAAAAGCCACAAGCTAAAAACTAGTCTGGGGATATTAGATGAGTAGGCACTAGATAGGGATTTTATGTACAAACCTTCCTGCATCTTTGGATTACTCAAGTGTGCAGGGAGTGGATGTTATTGTATGGAGAGTTTTGCCTCTGTATAAAGAACTATTCTTATCACATTAATCACTGACAATAATAAAGTTCATACTTTTCTTTAAAGATCAAATAGTTTTCAATTTCAAAAATGTTATTTCTATTTGGCCCAAAGTTGTTCTATTACAATAGAATTTATTTTAAATGCTTTAATGAGACAAACCATTTTCTATACTAATTTGAGTTTATTACTGAGCTTTTAAAAATGTTTGTTTTTTTCTTTTTATATGTTTTATTGACTTTAAAAGCCACTTGAATTTCTCATTTAAAATAAATGTCTAAAACAATAATATTCTTAAATTCTAATAGTGAATTCACTTTTAAAATGCTGAATATAAAAAGGTGTAGTAGTTGGTAGCATTATTTCAATAGTACACAGAAAATCTAGTGAACAACACACGGTCTATTGAATAATTTTTATATTACAGATATCAGTGGAAAATCATTCATGAGCTATATGTACTATACATTATAAAAATATATATAATAAAACTATATATATTTTTGTAAATGGCACATCTAGCATTATATTTTAATATATATAAACTTGTATATCAATATATTCTCTCCTGGTGTTTATGTATTCATTTCTTTTTTTCAAGGTAACCATTAAAGACGAGTAAAGTGTGAAGCAGACATCTTCAGAAGAATAAACTTTTTAATTTTAACATTTTTATATACACCTAGGTCTCATTTTATGTGGTAGATAGGTTCCTCAGAAAATGCGCACAAAAGAAATCGCACAAAAATAGACTTAACTTACCTTGAAAAATGGGGGATATGTATTGTAATTTTCCAAAAATCGTATAAAAGCAAAGCAACAACGTAAAATTACTTTAAAATTCGCATAAAAAAAAAAGAAGAAAATAAAATATGACTAATAAAAAATTTCAAATTTGACAAAAATTGATACAAGACAAACTTTTTTTACTTTTTTTATTAATTACAGTATTTAATTTTATTCAAAACAATATATTTTTATGCGTAATTTACATTTTTTTCATACATGTACAGTATTTTAAACATTATCGCAATTTGAGACATCAGATTCACCATGATGTGATGTGATGTACTGTAGCTTCTTAAACAAAATCAAGAGGAAATACAACTAAAACGTTTTCCAATCGCTGCTGATCCTTCCCATTTCGCTAAGCGATCTAAAATTGAAATTTTTGTTTCCAAAGAAATTCATTTTCTTGGATGTTTTTTTCCTCTCCGTTAGAGTAAACTAAAAGTTTAAAATAAAAATAAAATGATAGACTCGCCACTGCTGGGCAAAATTTAATTAAAACTAACAATTAAAAATTAAATTCTTATTTTTGTATTTAATTCTTTAATTTTCAATTCCGTTTAAAAATCAAATTTCATCATTTCACATCATCTTAATTTCAGATCACGTTGCGTAATTTTTAAATTAATTACAATTAAAAATCAGATTTTAATTGTCAAATTTAATTGTGCCCACCACTGTTACTCGCTTTTTAAAAATAAACTTGCAGACACTAAATGATTAATTGATTACGTACTCTTTTTATAAAAAGCAAAAATAGAACGTGATTTAAAATGCAAAAACAACAGCATACATAGTATTTTTCATCTATAACGTTTGAACAGATTTACATTATAGTCTTGTAAAATTTAATGTGTGTATATAAAATGGGAAAATTCTGATTTTAAGCGAATTATGAACTTTCTTTATTGCATAAAATCTATTACAGTACTATTATAAAGCGCTAAAAATATTGAAATTATTAGATGGAAGTCGAACTCTGATAATGCGCTATTACTTTAAATATGATGTGAGTGCGCGAAATTTATAATATTTAAAGTAATAGCACATTATCGGAGCTCGACATCTGATCTAATAATTTTTAGCATAAAAGAAAACTGCATACAAAGATATTAAGAAGAAACATAAATCGTATAACTTCAAAATCACATTAAATAAATCCGCATAAAACGAGACCCGGGTGTATACAGTTTACAAATACACATTTTCAACTTTTCCAATTATTTCCTATTTTCTTTTTCTAATTTAATCTTTATATATACTTTACATGTAACAATGAACTTCAGGAATTGTTAATGTATGCAGAACACTGAAATTTTGTCATAAAGAACAAAAAGATAACATTTACGTAATTTGATAAAACTTTCTATCCTTCATTTATGCCACAGTAGATTAAACTCTGAATTTTTGTTAATCATTAAACTATAAAAAGCTTAATGACAAAGACATAAAACACACTCTAGCAAAAAAAAATTAACCTAATAATAGAGATAACTTTCTTATTAAATATATCCATAATATTTATTTATTTTTAACTTTTATAATAAATTGAAAAAAAAATTTTTCAGGAAAAAATTGTTTCTCAGAATTCACCAAATATTAGTGCTAAAAAGTTTGTTCATTATTTCAAGCTATTTATCTGTCTCAGAAATTTAGCACAGCCGTGCAACAGATGAATAAAAACACAATTACTCCAAAAATCACTTTTTTATATATGGGTATGCACCAACAAGTATATATAATTAAGAATTTCAGCATAAAGAAATTATAAATATTATGCGTCTTTCTTTTTAAAAATGAAATCTAATTAAATAAATCTTAGAACTTCAATAATAGACAAAAATCTGAAAAATCAATTAATTAATTGAACAGTTCCTTCGGAGATCATATTCTAATACCAAAAGTGAGAGAAGAGAACTGCATTCCATGCAGGGCAATTAAGATGAGCTTTTAAAAAATAAAATAAAAAAAGCAAATATCATTAAAGCAGAATTGTTTATATATGATGGTGATTTTTTTGTTTTGTTTTAATATTTTTAAGATTATTTTGTTTTCTGTTTAATCTGTTGAAAATTATAGTGTGATCTACTACAAATAAATTGGATTAACTAAGCCTGCTACACACATTGCTATGCAAATAAAATGGTAATCAGTATCCAGAGATTGGTTATTGAAAAATAATAAAATTATGATGAAGATAAGAAAATATTATAAAAATTAAGTACAAACTAAATCTCAGATTGAGAAAATATGATATACCAAAGTAGAATTTTAATAGGAATCCAGTAACCTTGCTGTAAAAGCATGCATTGAACGTGAAAGATATAGAAAATAATACTTCAAATTTTGAATTTAAAAGTTATAACATATAATTACCTAAATAATTAAGTTACACTTTGAATAATTTCTATATACTGAAACTTTTTTAAATATAAAAACACTAATTATATAAATGTTTTTTTGTATTATTGTTGCCTTTATTTTTTTTTAAATTTATAATGAAACATTTCTTAGACCAAACACAGCTGTCATTGTTTGTAAAATTTAAAAGGTAAATTACTTTTTAAAAATAAACAGAAAATTAATAACTTGGGTTTTTTTTTTTTACCTGAGATGATATATTGCAGAATAATAAATTTGAACAAAAAGTAAAAAAAAAAAAAAAGATTAGGACTGACTAAACATCTATTTCTGATATAAAACTATGAGCTACATATAATAATTTGTAAACTGTTTGCTTTAATATTTGGAAGAGGCACTTTACAATATTAGTCAGAAAAGTCTTTTTTTTAGATAGAATGTAAAAAGCAGACAAAAAAGAAGTGGTGAATCTATATATCAAATAAGCTATTCAAAAATGGACTTAAAATAAAACCAAATTAAAGATATTTATAAAGCTTCAATTTACGAATGAAAGTGTGTTGGGTAAGAAAGTTTCACAATGTGCTAAGTTAATATCATTTTTAAATATTTTTATAAAAAAACAAGATATGTGGAGAATATATATCAAGTATATATTTGTGAGGAAAAATTGATTAATGAAAAAAATTATCAAAGTAAATACGAATTAAAACAATTTACTCATATAAGAATAAAATATGAAAGAATATATAATCATACTAGAGTAAGGAGCTTTGGATACCAGAAAAATGAGGAAAAATTAGAATAAGAATTTGGACTGTAGGTGTGGTTTTTAAGAAGATGGGAGGGAAAGAATTGAACATTTATTTTTGTAGAATGTTGAAAGAGAATCAGAATAAATAGTATGGAGAATAAAAAATATATATACGAATACAGGGAATAAAAGTAGATTTTATGACAAGAATGAAACCTATGAAACAGCTATTATTAAAGTGAGATAAAATAATACAAAGAAATGATTCAATATTGGAAGAATGATTTCCTATGGAAATAAGTAGATGGATTTATTGTGATTTATAATAGTTCTCTAGGGACAATGTTTACCATGCCCAACAGGATCTTTGGGCATATGCACTATGAACAGACTCCTAACAATAAGGAGAAGTTATTCACACTGCATTACGGGAAAAAAATTTAATTTTCAAATTACTTTTTTTTTAATACGTCAAAGCATCGACCGGGAAGCAAACCCCGGGACAACTGCTTGTAAGGCATCTGAGATCACCACTCGGCCACTAACGCTTGACGTACTGTTTTTATCAAATCTTTAAAAGACTTCATCACTCCTTTATATTTTTCACTGATACTTTATTTAATTATTCCGTAACAGTTTTGGTTGACTAGAAATTGAAATGGGTACATGGGAAATGTTTTTAAGATAACTTTTCTATGTTGTTTGCCAATTCAAAATCCTATCTCACAAGCATAAGAATAATTAAGACTCACTTTTAATCATTTAAATGGCATTTAATATATATATATGATATACAACTTTAGCTGGATAAGTACTACAGATAGAACATCATTAATCCCAACACCATTAATTCAAAAACTTATATTACCTAAACAAAGCTTTTATAAAGTATTGATTTTCTTTTAATTACTGCTATATAAAGTATTGTATTACTGTTAATAATAATAAAAAATTATATAATATTTATGTATAACCTGAACAACAGATTTTTTTTTTTTAATTTTAAGCAGAAGTTTGTAATGGAAACGGGGAACAAGATATATCATGATAACTCCTTCATATATAATTTATTTTATCCCATCATTCTAAAAATTAAAACCAACTACAATGAACTCAAAGTTTTCATAGCCACAGGAAGGATTAAGTACAATGTTTAAGATCAAAGTAAATGACAAAAACAATTTTTACCTAATCAAACTCAAATGCAAAACTTTAGATTTTACATCAGAGCAATACAAAATAATCTCAATATTCTCTAATTTTTTAAACTTGCAAGTACAGTAATTTTAAGTTGTCGATGGAAAGATTAGGTTCATAACTTTCTGAAAAATGTAAATATTAATGAAGCGATTTTTTATTCAGAGTTTATTTTATATTTATACCATAACTAATTTTTAATATAAGATCTCCATAGTAGTATTCTTTGTATACTTCCAATGATTAACATTTTTATTACACTTCATGATATTAAGTTCTATGCAGTCAAAAACTAGTTAATTAATTCTTGTGTGCACTGATTTCATAATTCATGCGTGTTCTATAAAAAAAACTCATATAAAGACTTTTGGATTATTAAAATAAAAATAATTAATCATCATTTTTAACAGCATGTTTACATAATAATGTAAATCATCCTTGAATATATAGATAACCTTTTATTAAATACCTTTTATTAGAGTATGTTTTAACAAAGTGATACTGTGATGGATTTGAAATCGTTTCTCAGCTGAATTTTTTTAAAAAAATCGATTCAGTCTAACGAAACTATTGTGCTCAACCTTGAATATTGTACAGTTTCCTGTAACAATTAACAAAAGAATTAATTATTGACTAAGAATATTGTCCTACTAAAGCATAAAGCACTATTCAAATTGTATTCTTTGATTTATATTTAATGGTGGTTTTTCAATAATCCACTAAAAATTATAATTTTTCATAGCTGTTTTCTTGCAAGATAGTTGTATTCAATTTACTATGTATAAAAACAATTTTTATAAATTAATTACAGTATAAAATGGATGTTAGCAATTTATTAGGATAAGCTATTAATTTTATTTTTCACATATATTAACAGAGTCCATTATACACACTAATCTACAAATCATACTAATCATTTGTGTATGATTAAAATTTAAAGATATCTTTCTAAAATATTTAACAAAACCATTTTACTAATCTCATTACTATACTTATTAAGTTTTGTTTTTAAATCTATCTAATAAAAATGATACCATATACATTTTAATTTGCTTCCATTCATCTAAGTGTACATTATAATTAAAAAAACATTTTTTTTAAAAAGCAACATTATAAGTCATATTAAATATATATCAAACTAGACCACATTCTCCAAATCTTCCTTGCTTCCCATCTATTTTTCACTCACTTTTTTCTTCTATTACCTCTTTTCCTTATATACCTTAAAGTTCTTTTCAACACAACTTTTTTAATTTTTCTGCTCCTAAATGCCCAATAAAATACCTTTTCCCATTTCCTCAAAAAAAATTTTTTTTCATTTAATCTTTTCAATATTTCTTACTTTTGATTCTATTTTTCCAAAATATCGCTTCCACTCAAAATCAGTATACAGGTTTGAATCTTCAATTTTTTCCTTGCAATTTTACGAATTATTGTATTCCTGTTTCACTTCATATAAACAATATTCCAAGCAAATTAATAACTTCTTTCTTTGATGTAATTTTGATGGTTCACAGAATATATATACAAGAACAAAGTGTATTAATATTTAGTTTGTAAAATGTGTATCTATATTCATTCAATCAGTTTTATGGATTAAAATGTTTGCAAATATTATTTTACTTGTGACAAATATACACCAATAGTATTAGTCATTGTAATTCTACATTATTTTGAGAAAAAAATAATTTTATGCACTATGCAGCTAATAATCAATTATATATAATTAAATATTACAAAATGTAAGTTTAAAATATTATTCTTTTTTTTTTTTTCAATTTTAAATCAATAATCTCATATTTTGTTTGGGAGTTATTCAATATAATGGCCAGTTTTATCATAAAAATAAATTAGCCAATGAAAAAAAAAGATTTAATCATTTATATACATTATTAAAACTACAGCAATCAATTTCATTTTATATTTCTTGACCTGCGTATTTAATTTCACTGCATTTATGCAAAATAAAAGTTTATAATTTAAAAAAAAAAAAAAAAATACTAGTGCTGCAAAAAAAAAAAAAAAATCAGTCATATAAAAATTACAAAAATATAAGATTTTATTTGAACATAAAGTGCACAAAAAATAAATTTTAAAATGAACATTATTATTTTTATTTCATTTTAAAATATGTATTATGGTTAGTTTTTTTTTCTTCATGCTTTATTTTAATTCATCAAATCAGGATTCAGGAAATATTCTGTAGCTACATAAAAAACAAAATGGTGAATTAGCAATGGAAATATTAATTTTTTTTTCTTTTAACATTCACCCATAGGTTAGTTGTTTTTTTTAAATATGCTATGTAAAATATTTATTCATTAATTAATACTTTTCAATCTAAACTTTTTTTTTTTAACCAATTTTTTTTTATATATATTTTGAATTTAAAATAATAATGGGGGGGGGGGGGGGGCACTCATTATAATTGCTTATTTTTTATGCATGTTTTTACTTTATGGTCCATAGGTGAAACCTATTGTCATCACTAAACAGAAATCATTGCTAACCAGGATAAATGGTATAATTATAAAGATGCAGTCCTATAAGATAAAAAATAGATCGATAAACCTAATTAATGTATTATTGTAGTACAAATTTTTAAATATATTTTTGGTGCTGTTTATTATTGAATGTAGTCAAAGTTTATTTTAAATTAAGTAATGAATACAACTTTTTTTTAGTTGGGGGGCAATTTTATCATTTTATTATATGAGGAAACATTGCTTTCATGATATCAGCATGTTATTATATTCTGTATTATAAAATATCTACTAATTAAAAAATGTTTGAAAAATTACTGTAAGGAATAATTGCCTATTTTTTAAAAATGAAATAAAGTTGATAATGACTGGTATGACAAATAGTCAGTCCTTGGATAACAATGAAGGTAATCCATATTATTAGCAAATCTAATACAATTTCCATATCCTCAATGCTAATTCCATAATTTGAATGTTAGTCCAATCAAAACAGCATTGATGTAATAAATTATATAATATATATTAATAAACAGGAGAAATTTCTCCTACCTTACATTTCCTTCTATATATAGTTCTTACTTAAAATCATTCAATGGTACATGTACCTTTCCCTTCAATCTATATCTTTATCTTTTCAAAATATCAAAAAAATTGACTTAATTCAACCTAACAAATGTCCCTTCAAGATGAATAAAAAAAATATTAACCACTTCTCTCTCTCTCTCTCTCTATATATATATATATATATACCAACAAAGCTTTTCACCAATGCAATGGAATCACTTGCTTGTCTGTCTTTACTAAATCCAAATTGTTATTCAAATAGGAATTCTGTTATAGGAGAATGGGCTAATTAATCTAAAATTCTTACATTTCACTAAATTAGGTTCTTTTGCTACTGGAACCATAACTCCTTGCAAAAAAAAACTATTAGCCATTCTTTTGGTCACAAATAACATTACAAATATTAACCAATCAAATATTCTATTCTTATAACCTTCAATTATTCAATTGGAATCTCTCCGCCATCTCAGCTAATACTTTTACAATTTTATCTATTATTGCACAGTCTATTTTATTCTTATCTATTCAAATAGAAAAAACGATTATAATTTCTATCATATGAATCATCAATACATTCTATCTTGTCAATGCAACTACTATTTTTCTTTTTAATATTTCTATTTGCAATCAGTATTCACTTTGTCTTTTCTGATCAAACTTTTATTTTGGCATAAATGAAATCATGGTCTTTTCTTTGTAGTTTCTGTATCTCTCTACATTAGCCAGTTCACCTGCATTATAAACATCATCCAGCGGCAAAATGTTCATCACAGTTCATATATTCCAAATAAATTTTAAGAGTTCTAGCTTTTTTCATAGCATTAATTGGCAATGACTTTAAAATTAATGGCTTCACATTTTCCCGTAAAATGCTCCATCAAAATATTTACACAAGATTTTATTTGAATTAACTATTATATCTAGCACTTTCATGTTCATTGCATTAGTAAATGTTTCACATTGTCATTTGATAACTTTGACTTCAAACTTTATATATATATATATATATATATATATAATGTGAATCATGCTCAGAAAGATTGATAGTGAAAATAAAAGTGATAAGGCAATGAGATATTAAATTGCTTTATTTTCATGACATTACGAGATACTCAAATCTATTAGGATTGGATACAATGCTCGAAAAGATGGTGGCAAAGATCTGCCAGCAATGAGATGGATGAATCATCTCAACAATTAATGTCTGAAAAATCATATATATATATATTCTAGATAAAAGTAAAATTACCAGTAAGATTATATTCATGTTGCTAATTTCTTTCAGTGTATATTGTTCTTAACGAGATTTTATAAAAATAAAAACTTTGCCTTAAAAAAAAAAAGTCAATGCTTAAAGAATGAATTTTAGGTGTTTGTAATGTTCTTAAGAGTTAAATGAAAATTATTGAAAACTGGTAACAATGACAAAATTTAGTAATTATTGGATCATAGTAATCCATTACCAGAGCACATATATACTAGTTATAATTTCTCAATAGGAGATATGAAATTCATAAACCATCTGAAAGTAATTTTAAAAAATTAAAAAATTATTTTTAAACAATTGCTATTTTATAACTATATTGAAAATGTAAGTATTATCTTTTGAAATGTATTACTTATCAAATACAAAATTCAATTACAATCACTCCCCTTCCCCTTTGAACATCCATATTTTTAATAACTAACTTTCAGTAATCCTCCATTGAAAAAAATAATAATAAGTAGGAAGTTCATAAATTTATTAAAATTTTAGAAATTGCAAGATTCCATTTTATTGGCCTAACATTTTCTTGTATCACAGCACTCTAAGACTCAATTAATCTCGCATAATCATCCTACATGCTATGTGTTACAGCATAATTCTATACTAGACTTCAAAAATTTTAAGGTTCTATTATATTTAAAATGCATAACTAATGATGAGAGCAATTTTTCGAAGATTAAAATAATCTATGAATTCCTTGCAATAAAAATTTGAAAATGATTTAATTCTGAAAGGAAAAAATAAGAACACTGAATTGGTTAGGTACCTCTTTAACAGGTTGACATTTTCTATTGTTAGCCCTGGTGGCAGTTTTTATCAATGTTCAATCTTTGATTTTAGAATAAAACCTTTATACTAAACTAATTTAATTTTATAAATGAAAAATATTTAAAAATATTTGAATTTTGCAAATATTACAAAAAATAATAATAAACAGACAATTCAATGAGAATGAAGAATGTTTTCATCATTCAATAGTGGGCAGGAAAGCAATCGAGTGATTTAGGAAAACTGACAAATTTTTTGACTGAAATTTATTTTTAAGATGTGAATGAATAAATGTTAATCTCCGCTAAATCTATAAAATAAAAATACTAAAATTGCTTTATAGTTTTTAGAGTATTTCAAAAAAACTTACACAGTGTTGATAATGATGTTATGCAATCACTATCGTAAGGTGTGGTCATTGTATCAGCTTTATTAATTTTGATTTTTAGAAATAAAACATATGAATAAAATCAAAGTGTATTTGTGTATTCTTTTTGTTTTAAATAATCATACAATTGTGTAAAAAATATTCAGAAATATTTAATAAACTAAACAAAAAATCATGTTTTTTTTTTTTTGTTATTCTAAAAATCTTCTCAAAGTAATCAATGCTGTGAAATCCAGTTACAAAAAACAAAATCATCAAAGACATGGAAGCAGATCTAAACATGTGAAGCCTGGACTAAATACACTTTAATCTTTATTGACTATTGAAAAAGATTAACCTCTTCAGATTTTAACAACTTAATAAATCAATATTCATTAATTCATGGTTTTGACATTTTACAAAAAAAATTACAGAAATATCATTATAGATAACCATAAAAGTGATTTAAAGTAGGATATTACCATGCCATCTATGAAGTAAAGTCATGTTAAATGTCAGAACTCATAATCATTCAGTTAAATAATATTGTACCTAATGTCCACTTTCTCTTATCAATAGTAATCTAATCATCAGATTAAGTCCACAAAAGTAAGCCGTAATAGCACTATCATATTTGATGTTTTAGGTAGCATGATGGTGCTGTAATCACTACATTTCTAAATTGTTTTAAAGCATTATTTATGTTAAATTACAGTGTGCAGGCTGCAACAATTTTTTCTATGAAACATCCATTTTTAAGGTATTAATTTTAAAAAAACTTAAGAGATGTCAGCAGTATATGGATCTTTGCCTGTGATTAACAGCACATTCTATTGTTTTGTTTTTCTCATGTCATGGCATCGGCCGGGACGCAAACCCACAAGCATCTGCAAACAATTACTTGCTTGCAAGGCATCTGCGATGACCTCCCGGCTAAATTGATTTAAGCTTTCGACTTTCATTTTGTTATTAAACCTTTATTATTTATCAGAATATAATATTTTTGTTTAGAAATTAAATAAATTTTAAAAAAGCACATTTGATTTCTGGAATAATTTTAAAAAATATATTTATTCAAAACAAAATGTAGTCATATCATCAAACTTTAGGTGGAACTGATTCAATTTATAAAACAAACGAAATCTTCCTTGTTTCAAATTTGATTTAAAAATCTAAACGAATTTTTTTTAATAACTATTAAATCTATCAAATTATGCTTTATAAGTTTACAAATTTTCATAATTTTTATAATAGTGCTAAATATAATACCAATCAGGTGAATGACCTCATTTTGTAGATAGCTGTGTTTCCTGCGATTATAATCTCTATAGTAACAATATTTAAAAGAAAATATTCTTTTTTATTTAAAAATAAAACATTTCTGTAAAAAATGAATATATAAATGCACTTACTTTTCATTTTTAATAATTATAACACTTTTCATTTTTAATAATTATTACATAATTAGATTACCAATATAATCATAAACTTTCCAAAACAAGTTTTTATACTACCATATTTTCTTGATGACCATAATATTTTCTAGAAGTGAATATGCAAGGTTTGAGATCATGAAATATATAATGGCTATCCATTATCGGCGGAGCTTGCGATCATTTGTTGGACCACCTATTGGCTTTCCAAGCCATCTATTGACTTTTTTTGTATTTAAAATATTAGAAAATAAATATACATGAATTTTAAAGCTATAAAAACAAAAAGCTTCGCAAAATTTTCAGCAGAGGGTGAAAAAAACAAATTTATAATTTAAAAAACTGAAGTGTGTCCTCTAATGCTCTGAAAGTAATTAAGGTTAAACCTAAAACGTCACTAAAAAAGAGAGGGGGTTGTCTTTAAAAACATTTTATTTTTAAAAAGACAGCTATTAGAAAGTACATTACAAGAATCGGAAATTGGTACAGTAACAGTTATTGCAAGCTAAAAAGAAAGTCGTTTTTGGAAAAACTGTAAGTGAAATATTTTAATAATAATTATTAAGAATTTATTAACTTATAGTATTTTTTTTTGTTTCTATGATGACTAATTCTAAGCATATCATTTTTTAATAACATAAAATTCTAATATTTAATATTTTGTTTTTCTAACTTTTTCAGTAAGATTTTCAGTTAGATGCTTATTTTCACAATTTAAAAATATTAATTTAAAATTTATATTTTTATTTTAATTATTAGATTATTTAAATATTTATAATGTAGTATATAATTTAATTTTGTAATGCATGTAAAAAAGATCTATTTGCACACAAAAAAAAACAAACATGGCATCATAATAAAAATATTCATCGTGTCTATTCAAAAATTTGTTGGGCAGGGTTGATATTGATGTAGTTTTTAAAAAAATCTTAATCTGATAAACAGTTTGGCATTTATAGAAGAAAAGGGGGAAATAGTTATAAATATATTTAATGAATTCTTTGTGAATCTGACTTGTGAATTATTATAGAAATGTTTTATTTCTAAACATGTCTGCATTATGCTTTTATTCATGAAAGTTGATTTTTTTTTGCACTTTTTATGTGAATGAAAGCTTTTTCTTACCTACTTATTAAATTTATATAAGTAACACTGAATTATTGAAATCAGTTGTCAAGGAATCATTCAGTTTTAAATTACAAGGAGATTGTTACATACTACTAACATGAAAATACAAATAAAATTTAATTTTCTTGCTAAAATCATTTGCAATTTCTAAACAAAAATGTAGTCATTGATAATACATATGGATATAAAATTTCAATTAGATTGGAAATTGAAAAGTGAGTGAAAATTTAGTTATAAGACTTGATCCAGATATACAAATAAACAAAAAAAAATCTAAGTTAAATAGTACTAAGATTATTTGTATTCTTTAAACTGCTAAAATTACATCCAGATTATATAATAAATATTTAGTGAAAACTGAAAAGGCATTAAATTTATAGATGAAAAATATAAGTAAACAAATTTCCAGTAGATAGTAATGTAAAATATATGTTTTCAGAAATACTGATTTTACATAAAAACTTTAGCAAAAAATCCATTAAAAGATGACATCATGTCATTTATTGCAATAATGATTGCATAGATTCAGAAATCAAACATCAGCATTTAATAGCTAAGGAGGATATGAACAAAAAAAAATTTGTGGATTACATAAGAAATCAATGATTGTATATGAAGATTTTAACAAAGGAATTATTGAAAAGAATGACATCAATTATGGAGTGGTTGTAAGGATTCAAAAATCAATGAACACTTTATGACATTTTAGATTTGGAAAAATTTCTACCTTCATAATTACACTTTCATTTTGTAATTCAGAACACAAAATACTATCCCTACAATTGTATTTCATTAGTTGTATACTGAAGATGAAGAACATCAGGCATGCAACACTAAAGCCCTGATATAAACATGGCCAGTAAGGGTTAGTGTATATGCGAACATACTCCAAACTTAAGTGATTCACTAAAGCTTTTAAAATTCATACTGTCGGATGAGTGTGTGGAGATTTATGATGAGTGTGCAGAGATTTATAACAGTTATGAAAGTAGCACATGATATAAAGTTAATTTCCTTCTGCACAATTACAGACTTTTCAGCGCTTAATGGTAGTAAATTTACATTTATTCGTGATAGTAGTAAACTAAATTCATGGGAGGATTGCTTGTGCTTTTTAAACTAATAAATTACATCTGCAAGACATGATTTAGTAAAGATCGAACAGTAATACATTTATAGGTAGAGAATATAAATATATGAAAAAAATATTTTGGTATGATTACATATTGCATCAAAAACTTTGACTTTATACAAAGGCTTTAGCAAAGTATTCATAAAAAGAACGACGTCAAGCCATTTATTCTTTATAAATAATTATGATTTTTTTTTTTAAATTACTAATACAAAATGCAAGTACTGTTGTTAAAATTTCAAATCCAATACAAGAAAATGGCTTTTGCTATTCATGCAAGTCCCATGATATTAAATTTACAAATTTAACTAAACTTGCTTGAATAGAAGCAGCCATTTTCTTGTAATGTTTTGCAATTTTAATGCGTGTTCAGGATGTTGAATTTCTGAATTTAATGCCTGGAGTGGTTTCTTACCACAGGGTAGAAGATCATATTCTGGTAAAATCCTTCGATCAATTCCAATTCTGGCACTCCTGGAGTTTGAATTTCTTATAAACTCTCAAGCAATAAAACCATTCAATTATTTTTTTGCCCTGCATGATTTAATGCTGCAGTACAGTGTCAGGCACTGGACTCTTTTAAGTTCCTCAGAACAATTCCAATGTTGGTAGTTCAAATATTTATTTTATAAACTTAAATCATTTTATCATTCTATTTCATGATCAATTTTCATCATAAGAACAATAAAAACAAAATAAGATGCATAATTGGGGGGGGGGGGTTTGAGTGAACACATTCATGCATACAGAAATAATTTGCATAAACCAATGTGCATGTATTCTCTCAATTCGTTATAATGTATTAGTGTATTTTGTTAATTACTTATGTAACATCTTAATATGTACAATTTTAAAATTGTACCATAAGTGTTGACATTGTGTTACACATGTCGCTAACATCTGTATTATATACATATGTTTGTGTTTAAAATGTATACCATTATTTACAAATTCATGCTAAGGTTTGGAATAACTGCCCCCTCGACACAGCTATTTATTTAAAAATAAATAAATACATCACAAAACTTTTGAAATACCATTTTAGACCAAAAAAATTTTTTCAAACAATAATGAAAAAAGGATGAATTTGAAAGATTTAGAACAAAAATATAAATTAGCTTGAAAATAAATATTTGACAGTATTTCTATATGTAAATGTTTGTTAATTTCAAACAATTTTCTTCAAACTCTTAGAAACAAAACTGGTCACACAATAATGCTTTTTTGACACACACACATCCCCATCAACTTCTATCAGTTAGTAACAATAAATTTTAAACCCAAATCTCCAAATTGATAAAAGATAATTTCACCATCAACAATCGTCTTGACAATTTCTATTTTACAACTAACATTATCAATTTTAAAAATAAATTTTGACTCCTATATGTAGGTATTTGTTATATGGACTTTTTATTTTCAAAATTCATAAAACAAGTGTCATGTTAACTGAATCAAGCTTAACTTGAGAGATAAATATTGGTAGATCATACTTTTCTGGGGAAAATTTTTTCCTGTCTTCAAACATAAATTTCCATTCAAATATTTATTAAAAATGAAGTTTGTTTTTTAAATTTTATCATTTGCTTGAAAACAATTCTGTGTTTGTAAGTATATACTTCATAGGTATATTAATCGGAAGACCTCTACCCCAAAATATTTCTATTATCTGGACAAAACAGGTGTTTTAATAGTTTTATAAAAAATTTGTGCAGATATAAATATAAACATATTCTGTATTTTAAAGTGTTATATTATTATTAAAATAAGTTTATATAGCATATAAAAAATATTTATGCAAAACTAGATAATAAAGTTAACGTTTATTAAATTTTTTAGCTGAGTTTTGAATTCATTATAAAAAGAAAGTTAACCATGGAGCCAAGGATTTCAAATTAGTGGTGATATATATCAAAATTTTTGAGTTTCAAAAAAATCACTATAGATATTTTTTCAAACTTAGATTTCTTTATAATGAACAACAATTCCTGCTTTTTTAGATACTTATGTATAATCACCACACCCGAGACTGTGGCCATGTTTTTTTTTTTTAATTACACATTTCCAGGGGCATACAAGCTGCCATTTTAATATTTATCTTTTTTGTTTATTGTTATTATAAAAATAAAAGAAATTACACAAAAGTACAATAATTAATTGTAATTAAAATAAGTTTAATAATTTGTACAGCAATAAACAAAATAAGAAATGTGGGTTATTCATGTTAGTGGCCTGAAATCCCTAATGATCTGCAAAATTGCCAGATGCATCTTAACATTTGTGGCAATTTTCAGGTCACCTACATGAATGAATAACCCATGTTTATTATTTTATTTACCGTAATTTAAATTATTAACTTTATTTTAATTATAATTAATTGTCGTACTTTTGTGTAATTTCCTTTATTTTTATAATATTTAAATACAAATATAGTATAAAGTACTTTAAACTACATGTAATTAGGGAGGATGACTAAAGGGAATTTGAAAGTCTAGGTTCAAATCTCCAATAATAATAATAATAATAAAAGGTGAATATTAAATATCAACGTGCATGCCCCTGAAAAAGTATAATTAAAAAAAAAACATGGCTGATAAGCTTTTGTGACAAGGTTATATGTAAGTACCCCTTTTTTAATATCATTAGCAACCAATTATAAATAATATTGCTATTCTAATTCCAGATAAAAAAAACAAGTACGAAAACAATGCAAAAATAACAAAATATTAAAAAACAATAAAAGGAAAATATCAAAATTTCTGTACATTTAATTAAAATGAAAATGTCATACACAGTCACAATCCCATTATTACAATTAGTGCAGTGATGAATAAAGATTTAAGAGATTTGTGATAATTGGGCTTAGTATAAAAAATGGAAAGAAAGAAATAACTATGATTAATTGAGTTATAAATGTTAGTAATAATTGTTAATTAAGATGATATATTTTGTTAAACTATATTTATATAAATAAAGGAAATAGTTTTAGACTAATCAAACTAAAATATATACAATTTTATAATATATAAAATAGTGATATAGTACTTCTGTAACTACTGGCTATAATGTAATCTATCTATGAGTAAATAAAAAAACAAGTTAGTCATAGTTATACGATATTATTTTGCATCATCTATAATTTTTATTATTTTCTGTAGCCTATTATTAGAATTCTCAAATTATTATTATAGTTGGAAAAAATACTTTAGCTAAAATTGTCAACAAATGGGAAATAACTTTAAAAGATTAAGTTTGTAAAAGGAGAAATAATTTGGTTTGATGAAAATTGTAATAACAAGAAATCAGCAAATCCAAAATAATACTTCCTTTGTAATAAAAACTGTCTACAATAGAATATAATAATAACTGTAATTCTATTCAAAGAACAAAGAGTGAAATTCCAAAAAAAATTGAATAGTTTTTCAAAGTATAAAAGACAAATAAATTAAAATGTATTAATAGTGGACATATTTATATTTGGTTAAAAAGACAATGAAAATTATAATGAAATGGCTATTTTACTCTTGACTTTTTTTTTTATTAACAAAATATTAAAGAATGAATAAACAGTTGTTCTTATCTAAAAATTACTGTTGAACTTAATTTTGATTATTTCAAAAAAAAAAGATAAAATCTTAAGCCATTTTGACAGGTGATAAGATTTTACTGAATAAGTCTTTGCATATAGACCCTTCAGTTCTATTACACTTTCTTTATTCTACAAAATTAAAGAAATAATTTCCTGTTTGAGAATATATCTTTCTTTAATTCTTATAGTAATTATCCCTTAACAGTATTTCTTTTTTATTTAATATGTTAATCTTTTATCTATATTTCGTGGAAACTTTGTCAAAAACAATTAAGAAAACAAAAAATAATTTTAATCATTTGGTAACTAATTAAAATATATTCCTGAGAGTTCATTTTTAAAATAATTTCTTTGATTTTGACAAATGATAATTTTGAAGAATTTATTTAAAATTTGATTAACAATACATTATGCCATTCATATGAAACAATGAAAACGTCTTGAGAGTAGACAAATTAGCACATCACAAACAGGCTGCATATAAAGTGATTACAATACTGAGAATACCAATTTAAAATAAAAAAGAATAATAATGGATTTTACTTTTTTTCTACATTTCTAATCAAATATCAACAATTGTTAATCAATACATTTATATAAACAGATAGAAAATTAAACAGAATACCTTATTTGATTTAACAAAAACTGATATGTTAATGTAAATAAATAAACTTTTGATAATACTTCCTTTTCTTTTCAGTATAAACCTTCAAACCAAAAGACTGGATTCCTCTTCAGATCTGAGTTTATGAAATCCTATGTTAAGTTTATGGGGCTTCTAATAGGGATATGAGAAATCATTATATCAGCACCACAAGAGATGTGCATGCTAATGCAGTAAGACAGCCTTATCCTTCCACATTATGGATATTAACCATAATATATATTTTGAATTTCCATCTCCAGGTAGTTCTATGCACATAATTAAACAATCTCTATTGAAGATGGAACACAAATGATCTCTTAATTTACCAATTATAGGGAAAGGATTTATATAAATTTTCATTGCATCATAAAGTTTCATCATCTGAATTCTCCAAATATTTTCCAGAAATTTTAAGTTTCAAGAAGCAGTTCTGTAGTATTGCAATTAAAGATAAATATTAATACATGTTAGTATATGTAAATGAACAGAAAGTAACTGAAACTTCCAATGAGTAAATAAATTCTTCAAACAACAGATGATACTACCTGTCTCTTAGCATTTGTTCTTATATATACTTAGTTTATTCACATAATTTTAAATGAGTGATTGAATTTAATGTCATCTGCATAACAGGGTCAAAAAGAATCTATAATATAATCAGTTTTTTTTATATATAAAATAATCTATGCCCAAACAAAACAAAGTGTGTAATTAAAGGATGATAGGAAAATAAAAATGGCATAGTAAAAGTACAATGATGAACAGAAATCCAACAGAGTTCAATTGAATGTCGTTTGAGCATATCCAGTAGTATACATAAAGATTGTCTACACTGAAAATGTATTTAAGTAAGCTATTCAAATTTTTATTTCATGCACAAAATTAATAGATTTTTCTAATGACAGAATCCCATCCAGATGTGACATTCACCACCAAAAAATAAAAAAAAAGAAAGAAAAGTCAGAAGAGATTCTTAACTCCTTAACTTATTTTCATAAAATCCTGTCCATTTCTATCAATTCATGCACAAATTTTAAATAAAAAAAGATTTTGAGTGATTTTAATCATTACTAAAAGTAAGATTTTTAATTTTATAATGTCCAGATGTCAGCATCTTTTTTTTAATGACCAACAAAAATAATTTTAAAAAATAAAATATAATCATTCATGCAAATTCCAAAATATACTTCTGTACTATTTATAATGACAGTGTAAAAACAGAAAAAGTGGTTTATTCTTAATTTATTTATTTATTTCATAAAATTATTAAATATTTGTTACTTAATAAATACAATATTTACATTTTAATATATTATTTTTGTAACATAAAATTATTCCATTGAAAATGTACTGATATCAAATAAAAACAAATATCCAAGTGGCTAATGATTGTAATGAAATTTGTAAAAAAATATTAATAAAATAGGTTATGTTTTTTTTTTAATTAAATGATACAATTAAATAGAAAACAGTGAAAAAAGACCAAGTCAAAGGATATTTTAATAGAAGGATAATTAAAAGAATTACTCATTTAAGTTACCTCTATTTGGAAAAATTTCTTAAACTTCATTCTTCAAAATAACTATATATATCAGATTATTTTGCTGTCATCCCATCCTACTTCACACTTTTTTTAAAAGTACATTTTTATTGGATGGTCTTTTAATTTTATTGCACATATTGCTTGCAGTTCCTCTACTACATTTTTAAAATAACATTCCTTAACCACATGATGAAAAATGTAATACAGCCAAAATGTTGAACAATATTAGTTACACATTGATGAATGCAGATAGTCTCGTATGAATAAACATTCATGTTTACACTCGTACGAATAAACATTCATGTTTACACTGAAGAAGATAATGAAATTTAATAGAAGATTTTATGTATTAATACAACAATGTTGTTAAATAATCAATTATACTATTAGTTTATTTGCAAAAAAAATAAAATAAAATAATGAATTATAATTATTTCCATATTACAACAGCAAATACAATAACAATAAAAAAAAAAACACATCTTAAAAGCTGAATCTTAAAAAGAAAAATTTATATCACAAATCACCACAAATAAGATTACAAACTGGATATAGATAAAACTTGAATAAGACATCTAAAATATGACAAAAAAAAAATTCTCTAAGATGTTTAAAATAATAGAATATCTATTATTTAAGTTTGGCATTGTGTATTGATATATAATTTAAAAAATTAAAATGTTACCATCATTATATTCTTTGCCAAAGGCAGATTTCCTACATATACATGACACAGTTCTTATTTTATTTTTAGAATTGGATTAATAATTTCCTGTTTAAAAAAAATAACTGACTTTTTACAATTTTCAGTTATTTCTTAACATTTTTTATTTCTTTTGTACCTCAATCTTTCTAACTCTTATGCCTTTAAGAAGATGAACACACACACCCTTTTTTAAATGGCTTCTATAATGATTCTTTGCAGTCCAGTATATTTTCAAAAATGTCAATACCTCTAACTTTATCTTTCCTTCTTAATCATTCCTCTCTAAATTAACTTTTTAAAAGCTTTTGAAGTTTTGTTTTTTTTAACCCCCAATTTGTCTTCTATAAGCATCAATTTATGCTAAATCCTTAATTTATAATATATACTCTAAAAACTTTTAAGAGATCCATGAATGTAATATTTATTAAACAATAATATTCTCTATAAATAAATCATTGTATGGTCAGTGGTATTCAAGTATCAAAGTGCAATTTTTTTTTTAGCTGGATATGACCCAAGAATTTCTAGATTTTTCTCAAAGCTATTAAATTTGACCTTTCTATTATAATGTACTTATTGTAATAAAATAATATATACATATTTGAATGACTAACTGCTCTGGCAATCATGTAACATCCTATCACCAGAAATGACAGTTTGGGTTTTAATTAAGATCTGCTCTTTACCATTGGGACAACCTGCACAGGACATTATTTCAATAATATAGACTAGGGATGGCCAATACATCGACTGCTAGATCTCTGGAAGTCAATTTCAAAGCTGATGTGAATGTTGACAAAAATTCAGAGTTGATTTAAATATAAAAAATAATAAAAAAGAAAAAAAGTAAAAATTCAAATCTATTCTCATTTAAAAATAGTTAAATTTAAAATAACACCTAATGTTATTATCGATCTCAAAAATAAACCTAGATTGGAAGAAGTTGAAAAGAATTAAATTATTTTTGTGAAATGCTAGAACTAAAATTGTTAGAAATATTTAACTGCTGTTTTCCTGAGGAGAAATGAAAATAATTTGTCCTGGAGAAAAAGGATTTTAGCAAGCTGATTTTAAAACAAAGAAGTGCGTTAACTTTTTAAAATACTTCATATGTAATTTAATAATTGTAATTTAATAAATATTTTATAAAGTGGCATGGACAAATTATAATACTAGAGAGAAGTATTTTAATAATAGTCATATAAAATGTCTTCAACAGTTAGTATCTTATATAAAAAAATTCATTAGTTCATTTCTAAAAATATCACCAATATTTCTGACAACCTAAAAAGCCCTCGTATGTACATTCTAAAATAACAGGACCTCAACTGTTATTTTTTTCCATTCCGGCAAAAATAACGTTTTTTTCTGGTTTCTAGTTTGAAGCCCTGAAAAAAATATAGTTGCCCTCAGTTATACTTTCACCAAAAAAAGTTGCCCCCAATGTCTAAAAGTTTGGCCACCTCTAATATAAAAAGACAAAAACAAAGACTACCATGCTTAAATTACAGCTATATTGATAAAATATTTATGAATGCACATAATCATAATAGCAATTAATTATTTATGTTCACAGTTTGCTACAATTTTTGGCCTCTATTGACTTGGAAAAATGGAAAATTTGCAACAGGTGCAAACAAATACAATAATAAAAATTTAGAAATACTTTTTTTAATTAATTAAAAAAAAAAAAATTTGGTTTATATTGTACCAAGATCGTAGTTGGTACATAATAATTTTATCTAAAAAATTAGTAAAACAAAAATCTTTCATTAAAAGAGAAATAATAGGTAAAAGTTTAAGAGTTTTATTGCAGTTTGTTTTCATAAAAATAAGATTTAAAAGTAAAGAGTTTGTCATATTATTATTATTGGTTGAAATATAATACAAAAGTCTAAAAATATAAATCTATTTAAATTAAAGAAAAAAGTAATCTTAAAACTAGTTTTGATTTTTAGAATAAAATATATATGTGCGTTTGTAAATAGAATAAATGTATGCGTAATAAATGTTAAAATGAAATAAATGAATACAGAAGATTATTGTTAAAAAAAAACAGCGATGGCTATTAATTAAAATTATAAAAACAACACGTTTGCATGGCTACTAATTAAACGATCTCAAAAACACGTAGTTAAAGGATTAAGAAAGGAATTTCGACAACAGATATTGCCGGAGGACATCAAAACAAAAACATGCCTTATGTATAAATAGTAAATTTTTATCAGTTTAATCAGTTCGGTTCAGTCACTTCAGTTCAGAGAGTTAAGAGTATAATTTAGATCGTGCAGTTGAAAATCAAATCAATCAAGAATGCAGTGTTATAACCACGGAAAACATACGGTCGTCTCTATCCTGAAGTCTAGTAAAACAGCAAAATCTGCCCGTGAAAATAATGTCTGCGTAACAGCTTAGAAATCCTCTGTCAACGAATAAGCATTAAATCTCCTCAAGGAACATCAAATCTAACCAGTTAAAGATATCTCATTAGAAGTAGCAAACAGCAAGAAGTATCCAAGTTCAAAATCCCACGTAAAACATTTTTCTTATATTCTCATTTATAAAGTAGCCATCACATTCGTAAAAATTTCGTGTGAATCCTCCAAGAGTCGAATTATATGAATTCTATAGCACATAAAAAATGAACTATTAATTTGTGTGTTCTAAATGTCAAATACTATTTAATGCTTTATTATTATATATGTGAGTGTATGAATTAATATGTGCGTAATCATTATATCAGTGTTATTAGTTAAATGAGATTTAGAAAATATTTAAATTTAATATAATTAATGTTAATTAAATAAATTGTCTTTAAACTTAAGCTTTATTTTGTCGGTCAATTCTTTTACCATTCTTTTTATCAATTCTTTTCACCACTATTATGAAACAATAATTTGTTATTGATGAAAAAAAAAGACTGAGCTAGTTAAGGGATTTTTCGAGAGCTGGATTATGAGCCTACTGTCTGAACATGTTAGTCTTAGACTAGCTGGAACCCGGGGTTTTCTCCGAAACAAATAAAGTGTTTGGATAGTAGGGGTTTGAATCTAGCACCCGAGGTGGGCCACAATCTGGAAATGTGGTCGAGTGATGTGTTGCATAGCTCAATCTGATCATGGGTATTGTTGATAGTTAAAGCTAGCAATAATATTTTCCACTTTGCTTGAACGTGCCGGTTCGTTCACGTAATATTTATAATTAAATAAGATTATAAATGTATTATAAAGAAGTTTGTAACCAGTCAAAACATTTGCAGTGTAAGTAAGATCTTCTGCAGATCGAACCCGGTACAATATATTATAAAACAAATTCTTAATTGAAAAATAAGTTTTCAAAAAAATATATAGTAAGATTGCTTTGGTAAGCTACTGATATTTTTTTTTTTTGTACTATTTTTTTTATTTTATCAAAATTTCTATTCAATTGACAGCCAAGAAAAAAATCACATCTACATTTCTGAAATGAAACCATTATAATAACCATGAGAACTACATTAGCAATAGAAATCGACATATCAATAATTGGCAAAAAAAAAAAGTGCTATTAAGTCACACTATAGTGATACAAAATTAATAAGTTACTCCATTAAATATCATAAATAATACAACTGAATTATCCGATAAGCCAATCCTATAGGTAGATTTACTAATAGCAACTAATTCCAATTATGATTTTTTTTTAAAAAATCTTGAGCCAATAACTTTCATCAATATAGAAACTAGAAATAAAAAAATCTATCATCATAGTTACAAAAATTATTTATCATTATAATTTATGACCTGTGGCATGAATGTTGCGATGAGCAATAAATTGAAGACTCCAAATTGTATAGTGAGTACTATTTAAATTTTGAAGGCTAAGAGAATTACATTCTTTTATTGTAATATTACATTTGTAAATAGTTTTAAGAATTAACCAAACAACTCTATATATTTTATAAATATAATATTATCAATTTCAAGCATTAGCTAAATAAAGATTTAATCCATATGTTAATTTTGTTAACTGTAGTTGAGCTCGCTTCGGCTGATGACAGACGAATCTGGCTTCACCAGCTGAAAGTGTTAACATTCGGAATAAACCATTACTTAGCTAACATTCAAAATGTTTAAGAAAACTAATTATTATCCATGTCATATATTCTAACAATTTAAATATTTCAAACTTTCTGTTCCTAATGGATCCACAACTGAGATATACAAATAATAAAAGTTTTGTAAATAGATTTAATTTTATCATACATTGATTAAAACTTTTCTTACATTAAAAATCAATATTCTTTACCTCTACCCATGAAGAAATATGAAAATATTTATATTTTTATTGATATTGCTTAGATATATTTTTCATAAAAAAAATTTTTGGCACTTTCGAAAATTAAAGATTCCTATGATTCTTTATAATCGATACATGCTGGGTCAGTGACTTGCGGTCAACATGGGCATTACAACAATATTGGCATCAGCATGGGATTTGGGCATTCTATCATCAGATTTTCAATGGTATGGATGGCTGAAGAGTAGGAGGTTGAAGTAGATTGAAACCTGTCCATTAAAATATAAAGATTTGTTATCTTAATATAAACTGAGTACTGATTATATATATATATGTGTGGGGGATGATAATCTGGACCAATTGATGAGTGCTGGTTCAGCATGAAATACATATAATGGTGATTATTTATCTTTTCTACATGTGTGTGGTCATGTGTATCAGTAGTATGAGATAGTGTGGATAGTTGAAGGTTTCTTGAAAGTATGAGTTCAAATCCTCTATATTTACAATTAAGTTCCAGGTATAAGAATGCGTGTATTTCAAATCTTAATGATGATGATAATAAATTATACAGGAAATTAGTGTTACTTCTTTAGATGATATGTTGTTGCTAGAAGATGTCAACAAAATATCAGATATATTAGTTTTTGAAATAATATATATAAATTTTTAGTTTACCAAAATATAAAAAAATCATTTTTAGCAGTAATCTGTACTAATAAATAACATACACATATAAATAAATGGCAAAAAATCACTTTTCTTTCCAATGTTTTTTATTCAATTCTCTGAGTTTCAACTGCTTAGTAGTCTTCTTCAGAACTGTTGCTCTTTTTTTTTTGCGTGTGTACATACTTTTCATTCAATTATTTGAGTTTCAATACTTCTTCAGACCTATCTTATTATTTACTTCTTTCTTATCTACTTGTAAATAAAAAAATAAGAGCAATAACTCTGAAGAAAACTGCTAATCAATTGAAATTGCAAAATAACTGAATAAATATTATTGGGAAAAGTAAAAATAAAAATAGTTTAAAAATATGTATTTAATATAAGCAATGCAAAAAGAAGGAAAGAGTATTGATCATTTTGGAAACAAACACATATATTTAACTTTTTTGATAAGCTTTCTGTAAAGATTATAAATCATATAAGGACACACATAATATCAGAACAATCATTTTTATGATAAAAATTGAAAAGAAAAACTATATTTTTCCTTTTTCTTTTATAGCCTAAAAGTAAATTGTAATGTTCAACTAAAGCATTTCACTCAACTAATAAAAGCATATAATTAAAAAGTGTTAGGTTCTTTAAATTTTAATAAATTAATTGGATTTAATATATAAATGAAGAAAAAGATAAACACACAAGTTTGCGATACAATGTAAACACATACAATAATACATGTACATATATGCACAATAATCTGTCACCCACAGAAATGATGTATTGGTAGAATAATGTAGACTTTAAGAGCAGTAAAATAACATTCTCTACAAGAGTGATGACAAATCAAAGATACATTTGTCACTTTTGGCACAAGACCAAATTTGCTGAAAAGTAGCAAATTTTAAAGTGTGTTTGTTTTAAAAAATTAAAGTATTTATTTTCTAAGTATATATATATTTCAAACTAAAAATTTTATTTCATTCTGCTACAAGAAAAAAAAAATCATGGTCATATTTCAAAAAATGTTTTTGTTTAATGGAACCTAGTTTTTTCCTTATAATCTTTACTATCAAAATCTAATTTTTTTCTTAAATGAAATTAAACTTTAACAATACATAATAATAAAGCCACCAAAAACAAGACTAATTAATTACATTAATCTAAATATAATTTCTAGGTAATTCTTCAACAATTATATTCAAAAATATTAAAATATTATTAATATGCTCAAATTATTATAATCAAATGTGAAAAAAAAGAAGAAATTGGATCATATAACTTTAGAGCATTAGAAATGACACTAAATTATAATCCACAGGCCTTTAATTTTTGAGTTTCATCCCTCTACCACTGCACTAAATCACATGAATAATCATTTATATACTGTATTATTGCATTTTAATGTTGCAGCATTATACAAATATACAACTCTTACTTACTGAACTATTCAATAGTATTGTTGCAAAGTACCAATTTTAAATTTGATTTTAATAAATTATCTATTTTGATGCTTTGTACATATATGGATATTGGTAAGTGCAATTTAAAAGTGAAATTAAAAATTGATGTCACAAGTTTGTGATGAAGTGGTTAGATCATATTTAAGAATTGTCAGATAAAGAAGCTTTCTAAATTAATGTTTAAATATTTAGCAATGCATTTAAATTTTAATTATTAGCATATATGTTTCAGAAATAGATTTTTTTAAAATCAAACACTAAAGAAATTGAATAATTTTGCATACACTGTGATTATCATTCATTTCATAAACACCAAGTCATATACATCAGGAAAAAAAAACCTATTAATTTTAAAAGAGGAATGGCAGACATATCATTATCCCCATATTTTTGTGCAATGAATTTTATAATTTTGGCATAGGAAAAGTTTCATCAATGATCTTAGAACAATCAATTATTATTTTTTTCTTCCCTGTTCTTCAAATTTTATAAGAATACATCTTTACAAAAACTGCATTCATCAATTGCTTAGATTGCTTTGGGGGGGGGGGGGGGGTCTTTCAAGTTTTTTGTGATTTTCCAATTAATATTTAAAAAAATAGACAAGTTTAATATAGACATTTGCTTCAAATGAAAGCTTAGGCTTGATTTAGTGAAAGATATACCTTATTTACTTTCATTATTTTTCATTGGTTCCTGTATACTAAGCTGTCCTGACAATCATCTCAAAAATAATAAGATATCATTCAACTCATAGTACAGCAATTAGCGCATGCACCTGCTGTGACTATCTAAATTTTAAGTCCAGACTAGGTAAACATTGGAAATTTTTCCAGCTTACAAACAGGTTTAGAATTTTCTTTCATAGAGTTGGTCTTTGGTCAACCCAGGGATCATTCAGTATTATTTAGTAAATGGGTATCTATAATTAGATGTAGAATAAAAGACCCAGGTTAATTGATTTAAGTTTATTAATTAAGTATTTAATGCATAGATCACAAAATATAAAAAAATGTTTGCAATATAAACAGTAGAGATTGTACCATAGTTATACAAATACTGATACCATGATTTATCTTTACATTTTCCTATATAAATTTTTGAATATATATATATTTGTGTGTGTGTGTGTGTTTGACAAGTCTGTCTTGGCATTGAAGCCAATTAGCTGTGAAATTTCAGTTTTTAAATTTTAACTAGTTTTTTTAAACTCTGAATCTGATGTAATTTGTATAGATTATTAATAGTATTCTATTGGTTATTGTCTCTTGCTCCTATTAGTCATGTGTTATACAGGAGATTATGATACTTTCTCTCTTCATTCATGTCAATATTCCACTATCATGACTAAACAAATACAAAGCATGTCAAGTCTGCAGCTTCACAATAAAAGTTGATAAATAAAACAATTTTGCAATGATCAGGCTGACAAAAAACAACAGCAACATGCAAAAAATTAAAAAAAAAACAATACCCGTATCTAAAATTATTATTACAATTTTATAGAGAAATTCTAAGTGCATTTCCTATAACTGCAGTCTGTCAGAAATGCTGTACTTACTGGTTAATGTGAAGTCATCAGATATGAACAAAATACAAATATTGCCACTTTTTGGAAATAAAAAAAATTGCTACAATTAAAATGTAAAGACCTAATAATGTTTTAACTTCAATGACATTAAAAAAAAAACTGTGTTGCATTTATGTTTCTCAAAAATGAAAATAAAAAAAAACAGTTCCAGTTTTCCATCATTAAAATCTATATAACTTGCCAAGCATTGGTGGCCTAGTGGTTAGCGTTACATAACTGCCTTCCAAGCAGCTGGCCCGGGTTTGCTTTCCCATCAACGATGAAAAAAAAAATTCTATATAACTTTGCTTTGTTATGCATGCAGCAATAAAAAAAAAAAATAAAAACAAATCTCTAATCTAACAAAGAACTAATAAAAATTATTAAAAACAAATATGAATGTATAGAAGTGAAAATCCTTAAATACAAAAAAAAAAAAAAATACTATCACATCTTCATTACCAATTAATTGGAAATCTAATTTTAAAAAACCTTATTTATATTACTCTATAAGTGTGCTTTCAAGTTTGAACATAAAATTGCCAACAAAGTTTTATAACAAAAGTTAAACACAAAAAAGCAAAAGGTTATTTTTTAAAATGTTTTTTAAATTAATAACAAATGTTTACTTTTAAATTAAACTCTTAGTCCACAACTTTATTTATGTTTTTAAATAAATATACATACAGTGTAATGTATCACTTGAGTCAAGGGTATTTACTTTTTTTTATAAATGCATATGATATATAGTCCAAATTAAAAATTAACCTTATTTTTATATAACAAATTTGCTTCTTGTAAATCGGAATTTCCCCAGAAAGTTATAATAAATAAAGAATCCCTGTACATCTAGTATATGAATCCATATTATAATAAACTTTCAAATGTCTTGAAAAATCCTAATATTGACCCTTGTCTTTTCAGATAATTCATTAAGATTCCTGATTCAGATATTAGTTTACTTTCTATTAATTACAAAAGCAACTTCCATTTTAATTTCTTTAGAATTCTAAATACATTAAGGTTTACAATCATTTTAATTCAATATCTAAAATAAATTTCTAATATTCTTAAAAGTAATAAACTGCTTATTTTTTTTATTATTGGATAATCACACTTTCAGATTCAATATGGAATAATGTATAATTGTCATATTTTACATTTAAAATAAATATATTTCATTGTTTTATATATTGATAATGAAGACTTGATGATTTCACTGAATTCATTTAATGGTATACAAATGTAGATTGTATGTAAATTGCGTTTAGATTGTAAGTAGTTAAAAAAATATACTCTCAATATAGTCGTTTGATTCTCTAAAGCTGATTGGTTAGTCAATTCTCCAAATGCATTCAATCTTACCAAATTCCTATTTTGGCATTTATCAATTATTTTTAATTTCAATTATCACAGCATAAAACAGATTATTAGTTATGAATATTTGCTAAATCAAACTGACTACCCATTTATTGTATGTCAATTGATACAAGATTCTTTACAACTATGAGTATTATACTTATTCATTTATAGTTTTCTATTTTATTTCTGTTTATATATACAATTCACTGGAAAAGAGTGGATAAGATTTTATAGAGGCCACAATTTCCGAGGATCAATTCAAAATATATAATTTTAAAGCATTTCAAAAGTTACCAATTCAATTAATTCAGATAAATTGATATTCTATTAAGTAAGCATAAAAATATATTTATAGATAAAACTTTCTGAATTTCTTCAAATTTCTAAATGCATGCACTTTTCAGTTTTTATGTCATTTGCATCTTCATTAGTAGAGATTCCAGAATAATTTCTAAGATTATCAGTTAAAATTGACTTATTTTGGTCATATCATGAAACAATTCAATTCATTAGAAAAATGTTTAATGCTTTGGAAAAATTGGAGATGAAAAAAAATGACAATAAGTGAACTCCATTTTCATAATAATTAATGTGATTCTGATCATCCAGAAAATCAAAACAGATGAGAATCTGCAGAAATGCTATTATGATCATCAGGAATTTAATGTTAAATTGATGGCAGCTAGCAATAATAAAAAGTAATCTATGTACTTTATTATTTGTATGAAATAAACTAGAAAACACAGCTTATCATTTCCAACATCCTTCCACAGGGATATAAATAAAGAGAAAACATTATCAACTAATGTGATGAAATTCACAAATTTTAAGAATTTTACTCATGGCATCTCCAAAAAAAAAAAAAAAAATGGTTTAGCTCTAATAGGAACCTCTCCTACAGATTAATCAATAGATTTGTCAGTGCTCACCTTCAAAGGTAATCAGCATTATTATTCCACTAAATATTAGATATATTAGCCACTACCATTTTTTAAAAATTTTTCTTCTGTATCATAATTACAAAATCTTCCCATCTCTGAAACCCAACTATTATTAAGGAAGTACTCCTGACACAATTCTCATGATTGTTATAATTTTAGTTATATGAACTCAAATAAAAATGAGATTTTTTTTTTCAGCCAGAAATTAAACCTAAAATTTCTACTCAAGAAAAAGTTAACCAATTATATATATTTACTTATAAAGCAAAAGAAAATGAAATATTTATAAATTAAAATCTAGTTTGACATTGGGAGTATAATTTTCTTTGTTCTGGTGTGTATAACTACTTAGATTTAATTAATCAAAATATTTGTCCACTATAATGTCTTTTTTGCCCATTAAAAAAAAAAAAAGAAACCTTTCAAACAAATTTGCAAGAAATGAGAAAGAATTCAAATTAAAAGAAAAAAAACTACACAGGGGAAAGACAGGAAAGGTTACGGAATAATCCATTTCGAAAGAAAGGGTTGTATTATTTTTTAAAAAATATTATTTACAATATAAACATCAAAATTTCACGACTTTATGAACTATAAGCAAAAAATATTCAATAATATACATTTTTAAAAAAAAAAAAGATTACCATAAAACTAATGTGTGTGTGCACGCACAAATAAATTTATTTTCACGAAAGATAGAATAAACAAAACATTTCCCATTTTATATATATATACCATTTTCATTTGTGTAATATTCTAATAATTAATTATATAATCACTTATTTTTTACGAAAGCTATGTAAATTGACAAGAAATTGACATCTATGATGACTCATACTTGGAATCAAATATAACTCATGTTAAATTCAAACGACAAGAAGGAAGCTTCTTTGTTTTGGTTGGGACTGTTATGAAATAGAGTACTGTGAAACTTTGTAAAAGGATATTTTCAACTAAAAGATCTTTATAAATATAATATCCTTCCAACCAGTTTGACAAGAAAGCTGGCCAACATTGTTTTAACACATAACCGTGTTCTACTAACATTTCAGAGCCTAATTTCTTTGTTTAAAAAAACTAAACATGAATCACATGGCTAAATCAACTAACAATTTTTATCCCCACCACCCGAGGTTTTGAAGAAAGTAAGAACAAATACTATGTGGTGATTATAGATATTAATTCGAGGTAATAAAATTATTTAGAAAACTTTCAAAAAAAAAAAAAGGGGGGGGGGGTGATGTTTACAACCAAAAGGATTGAATCTTCTCAATAAAATTAAGAACGCATGCTCAATACTGACATCATTCACTCTTCCTCACTACAGTACTACAAATTTTTCCACTACGACTTGTTTGTATTTAAAAACATATTAATAGAAATGCTCTAACTTTTACAGTTTTTCAAAAATCTTATTTATAGTTATTTACAAATAAGGCATATCGAAATAGTAAAATAATTAACAATTCTACGTGCACTTCAACACGGAATTATAACAGTCGGGTTAATAATGTTTATAATTTTGGCCGAACACATACATAAAGCTTAACTATGAATAACGTTTAATAAAAATTACAGAAAACATGTGTGGATTTAAATTTTTTAAATATTTAAGTTTCTTTTTTCCCCTTTCTCTTCGTTATTTTTTGTACCCTCCTCTTTTCCTTAAAAACATATGCTAAACGAAAATATATAGATGTTTTTTTTTCCTTCACCACGCAGATAATTTTTTTTTAAAAAAAAAAAGAAAAGAAAATAACAGTATCATGAAAAAAAGAAAACACATATTTTCAATCACAAAAATAATCAAGCTAAACAAATATGAGTTATCACTGCAACACACTTAATACATACTTTCATTTTATATGCAAACTATACAAATAAAAGAAAAAATAATAATGCGAAGATAATGTCTTTCGAATTTTTATTAGTTTGAAACCCATTAAATAACTAACAATTTTAGAAACTAAAATAAAATGCTATTTACCTAAATTAATTCTACTTCCTATACGCGACTGTAATAATGCAATTACTATCAGGAAATAGTCATTATATACCGTTTGTAAATATAAATAAATGATGAAATCGGAGAGGCAACCATTCCCACTCCAGAACCCACTCTCACGCACTCCTATAGGACCCACAATCTAAGACTCAAATTTGGTAAATTGGTTTAGCTTTGAAACATGGAGAATTCACTATGAGTATTATTAAATTTAATATTATATTCACATTTTATTTTATAAAGACAAGTTGCTAAAATTATAGCATCATTTTTTTTCTCACTCTCTCTCTCTCTCTCTTTTTTTTAAGGCTGCAAAAGCAGGAGAGACTTAAAACATGCCTCGCCATGTTGAGGACAAAAGGAACGAACACGGGTGTACTTATAACAATAAAACCTCCTTCTGTTTATGTTGCAAAATAAAACTAACACCACAATTTCAAAGAACGACCCTGACAAAAGTCTAGAAATTTGTTACAAAAATATATACTTACTTGACAGTGTGGATCTTTTTCGTAAACAAACGCGTACGGGGAAGACATGTGCACTCTCTCAGCCCGCCATATTACTTAAGGTTACAGCCTCTCTTTGGTCCTTAACTACATAATTTATGTAAATAAATGCTACCATATTTTCCCGCTTCGTTTCAAATATAAAACATCAAATAAAAATAAAATCAGCTTAATTACTAAAATAATTTATTTATAATTATCATTAAACTTCTTCGCGAAAATATTTTAAAGAAATTACGAGAACCAGAGTTTTGAATTTTACCGTAGCTGGTTGGTTGCCACCTTCGAAGTTTTTGCGGGAGATATACAATGTGTTGCATTATTATTTTATTTTATTTTTAATAAAACAGATTTAGTCGCTTTATTTATTTACTTTTGTTTGGTTTTTCGCAATGCCAATAATGCAATTTAAGTTTTTCTAAATGTTATTACTTAATTTTAAATAATTTTATATAATACGTAATACAATAATTTAGTTAGAATAAAAGAACACACATTCCCTGCCCCCTTTTCATTAATAATACGGTATTAATAAAAGGTTCTTATACAACGGATCGATCTATTACTGTTAATTATAACAAGCAAAAAAAAATTATTATTTTTTTTTAAGCAAAAATAAAATATATATATAATTTACCCATAAATAATGCAAATCAATTTTAGTTGTCTTTTATTGACATTAAAATTCATTTTGATAAAATATATCGATTTTCTAATTACTATATTAATTTAATATACATAAAAGTCCTTACTGTGATATCAATTAATATTTCAAATTTATATTTAAATTAAATGTTATTGACAAATTTAGAATGTACTTTACTCATTATGGACAATAATAATAATTGCAATACGTAATGCAATGTAGCTGATAATCTGCTTTTTTTATTACAGGTCATCTTGACCCAGATTTACAAATTACGATTTTCCTTGACTGTTATTATATAAAAATTGCTACGATACTATAAATATCATTTAATCATTCAGTTATCAATAATAATCGTATACAATCTATTAATATTGTTCATTTCTTACTACTAAAGCCACAATGCCGAAATTCAACGCTTGCGCAGACTTCAGTGAGGATAACTCAGGCTTTTATAACGTTTCACTCAAGTCTTTTCAATCCCAGCTTCCCTTTCTTTCGACAATAACCTTTAAAAAAAAAAAAATCACAACCGTGTTTCAAGCAACTCGAATATAGATGAGTAGGTATAATTTTAGAAAATAGAAATAAAATAATAATAGATCAGATGTCAACTGACATTTTGTGTATATGTGTTTTTATACACACGACACTGGTAGGTCAAAAGCTCGTACATTAATTATCCAAGGAAAATAATTAATTTTTTCGGAAATTTTATGAATACATGACAATTCTGAAAATTTTAGCAAATATTAGTTTGTATCTATGCAAGTTAATGTGCTATGTGTAACTATATGTATTATGTTTAAAAGTCAAAAGTGTGTAGACATTTAGGCAGAACGGCTAAGTAAAGTATTAACGCGTAATTATCACTGATAGGAGTTTTCATTACTACCCGCTTTTTTATTACTATTGTTTGTTTGATTTTTTCTTTTTTAAAAATCTACAGAAATTAGCTAATTATGTAGAGAATAGCTCAATAACATAGCCATAATTACGAATGTACAAATTAATAGATAAGATAAATAAATAAAAACCATTAAACAAAACACAAAACTAATTTTAAAAAAAGATATCTACAGCTTTAATAAAGTGAGCAATTCTTGACGTTGTCTGAATAACAAGTTTTAGCTAAGATTTTTCTATATAAAAACTTATGGGTACTTAATTTATTATTAAATCATGTATGATTATCTGTTGCACACACTGCTGTGACAATAAGAACAATAGAAACATTATATGGGTTAAAACAATTTTAATAACTGTGTAGTGCAACATTAAGATATTTTCACACAGCTAGTTTATAGCCTTTGGAAATCATTTTATTAAATAATAAATACATTGCCCATGCATTTATTTTTCAGACAACCAAGTGATAATAAATTTGGTTGTTTCATTCAAAACTAAATGTTTGGACAATGAAAGATTTATTATTTAATAACATGCTATTATGAACTTCATAAAAGCTGCATTATGATAATGTTACTATGCATAAAAAATATACCAAAAAAAAAATAAAGCAATGATATTTCAAAAACAAAATAGATATAAATTTCAAGACTATGATAAAATGAAGATAGACTTGAGAAAGTGGAATAACATTTATAGAACCTTTGGCAAATGATATGATGTATCTGCTATCTTAACATAGTAATAAATTCAATACTAAAATTATAAACTATTCCTTTTATGTCACTTAGGATTCATTGAAGTTTACAATATCAGTCCAAATATGAAATATTAAAACAAATTATCAATAGTATTTCTGTCTTAATCCTAAAATACATCTTTTATTTCATAAAAACATAATACATACAATATTAGCAAGTAGATGACATAAAGTTTCTAGGTTTTCACATTTAATATCCATTTTATAAGTTTTAAAATAATTTCTCTTAATTGCACTAATTTTTAACATTAATAAAATCACAAAATTTCAATTATATTACATTTTATGGCTTCATTTTCCTTTCACTGTATTCATTTGCTATATTTTTATAATTAATAAATGAATTCATAAAACACCACATAACTTATTTTTACTTTCAACATCAGAATTATGAAGTCATCTATTGTAAGCTTGAATAGTTTTTAACTGTTAGTTTGTTTCATTGAATACATGATGACATCTTCTTTAATAATGTTCATCACAGAAAAAAGTCAATAGCCAGAAATTAGTCTGGTAATTCGGATATCGCATTATTATCTAGTATCCATTGATTATTCAAACTTATTTCTCTTGGGTAAAATTAATTACTATGCTAATACAAAGTTCATTTTTAAAAAAGCTATTAAAAGAATACTTACAGACTTTAGTTATATGATGCGGTCTTATACATAAAAAAAATCAATAATTTGATATATACATTAATCTGAAGAGACTAAACAAAAAATTATATCATTTAAAAATCATGAATGAGTTTTGGCACATAAAATAGATTTATGATATTTATTTCAATTAAAATTTTGTTTATTAACATTTTTTTTTAATTTTATGAAATTGTAATAAAAATAAATAGAAAATAAAATTATACATAAAACAATAATAACATAAATATTTACATACAAAACATTATTTAATGCTTGACAGAGTTTGGAGTTTGTTTATTTTTTTAATATAATCATGATTTATTTAAAGTTAAAGCTAGTCTAAAATGAATTTAAAATGTGTGAATAATATTTTATATTTATAATGAATAATAAAATATTCATATATTTTAAACTAATTTTATTTTTCATCAGAATTCATTAAAAATATGTTTCCTTTCACTATCTTACTATAAGTTTTTTATTCTTCTGTATTAAGGTCATGGAGAAAATGATAGTCTCCAGAATAAGTATGATAAAAAAAAATTGGATTGATTGTTAAAAGATGGTGATTAAATGATTGTAAAATTATATTTGATTTTATCAGAGCTAGAATAAACTTTACATACTAATATAATTCAGAAATTTGGTATTATGTCATCATTTTCAATCATTACTTATCCACTACAGGATGAAGATCTTTTCATCCTTAATCTAGTTTCTCTAATTTCTAGTCACTCTTCTTCACATTACATGATAAAACTTCCTTATTTCATTTCTCACATGTGATCTTTCTTTTACAATCTCTTAGAATTTAGTTTAAGACTTCCACTGTCCTTATATTATCTTCTCTTCTAGCAATATATCCATTCCAGTTCTATTTCAGTTCAGTACCTTGATTCTTTCAGTGATGTCAATCAGGTCCAGATATGTGCTGATTAGGCCGATTGTGTCCCATCAGACCCTGCATTTGAAGAGGGTTCCACAATTGTCAAAGTTCACGTGGATCAAAAATTGTATTAAAAAAATATAACTCATTATTTCAAAAATTACAATAATTGGAAACATCCTATATATATATTTACATACTTTTTTTTTATCAGTTATCTATATTACAGCATAGAGTTGACTTCTGCCATATCTCTTGCTGCACTTAATATGCATATAGCATGATGTTTTTTGCACAGTTATAAAAAATAAAGATATGCCATGTATTATGTTTAAAAAAATTATGTTGGCCAAATAAATTGTGAATTAAATTATTTATTTATGAATTATTTCTACAGCAAGGTAACTAATTTTAATATAGTTTAATTATTTTATATGATGAACAATACAATAAACTTATCTCCATAAAACTTTTTTTTTTTTTGCATAAAATATTTTTTAAAAAAGTCTTAGTTGTTCAATTAATTGTTTTAAAATCTTAAATATTATTCTAAAAATATAAAATTCTAAGTTGCTAATCTACACTGTTTGCAGGCAATTTTTCAATACTTCTTATTGAATTGAAAATTGAAATACTATTAATTTAAAACATTTACACTAATATAAAAACATTTTATTTTCAATTATTGTCATTCTAACTATTTTTTCATAGGATGTCCAATTCAAAACAAAAAAGAAATGTAGTCAGAAAATACAACAGTAGCAGTATCAAAAGAAAATTAAGTGAAGTAAGAAAAATCTCAACTCAAAAGCAAAATTAGGCATTTTGCACAAAATTTAAAAATTCATAATTATGACACAGAATTGGAAGTGACCAATCGAGAAGATGAAAATATTCATATACCTGTAAATGAAAATGTCTCCAGAAAAAAATGTTCAGGATAGTAGGATGGATGTAGATAATAATTATTGTGGTGTGCCTGAAAATAAAGAAATAGTTAATGAATTACTAAATAGAACAGATAAATCCTGCTACTTGACCAGAGAAAATGAGCTAGCAAAGAATAAAACAAAAATTCTTGAAGTGAATTTCCCTGCCATAATAATAGAACTCAATTTTCAAAAGTTCATCTTAAAAGAAATCATCCAAATCTTGAAATCTTATCAACTCTGGATAATATTTTCTGATAAAAAAGATAAAATATTTGTTTACATTATCATCTTTGCCTTGAAGGTATAACTATTACTTTGTCCACATCAGGATTCTATGATTTAATGCTATACCAGACAGGTAAAATATGAAAAATCAAAGCATCATTTGATTTCATTGTTAAAATGTACAGAACTTCAAAATAGACTTTCAGCTGTGAAATGTACAAACAAAGTACAGTAGAAATTATTGAATCAAGGAAATTGTGATTATGTTTAAAACATAGATGATCTGCATAATGAAAACTTTGATCTGCATAATGAAAACTTTTTACAAATTATTGAACTGTTTGGGAAATTTGACCCATTAATTCAAAACAATCTTCGATGCATTGCCAGTAAACAAAGTCCAGAACATTATCTAAGCAAAACAATTTAAAATAAATTAGTGAATTTAATGGTAAGTAAAATCCAGAATCAGATTATAAATTGAATAAGATCAGGAAAGTATTTTTGTTGTAATTCTTGATTGTATTCCAGATATCAGTCACCAAGAATAAATATCCCTTATACTCAGATATGTTTCTTGTAGTAAAAAACATGGTTCAATCATTAATGTTTAAGAACAATTTATTAAATTTATGAATGTAGAAAACAGTTCTGGAGAAAATTTCTATGTTGTGCTGAAGCAAGAAATTAATTCATTAGGATTAAATAGTAATAATTTCATTGGACAAGAATATGATAGTAGTTCAAATACAAAGGAAAAAATTTCTGGAATTCAGGATAGAAAGGAAAATTCAAAAGCGTTGTTTACATCCTCTGCTTATCTCTTGGCAGATACAAATAAAACTTGCCCTTGATATATTCCAACACCATTACATTTTATTATTATCATTTATAAAAAGATGGTCAATTCTTTGTATATATGTTTAAGGTCTAAATATGAAGTCCCTTTGTGATACAAGATAGGAATGCCACATACAAAATGTTAAGATGGTAAGGTATCAAGCAGATGAAGTCTATGATGCACTTTACAAAATATTAGAAACATCATAAGATTTTCAGTTTAAAAGTAATACAGAATCACACATTTAATAAAAGATTACAAGTTTGTAATATGCCTCAACTTTTGGTATGTATTAGTTTTTCAGATATATTTTTTTTTAGCAAGGAACTTCAAATTGGTTTCATGAATACTTCTTTAGCATTTTCTTCATTTCAAAAACTATTGTATTGGTTGACCAAATACAGAGATGTTGGGTTTGAACAAGTATTAATTAAGGAAAAAACAATTTCAAAATAAAAGGTTGAAAAAAAGAAATAATTTAATTATGAAATCAATGTCAAGCTAATTGTTAATCTTTGCAGAACTGTTCAAAGTAAATTTTTAGATATAGTTGTGAATAAAACAAAACAACCATCACAAACTGGATTTGAACATTTGAAAAATCATATGTATTTATTTAGACTTTTGAGGAAATTTCAAAAAATGGAAAAAAATGAACTAAAAATGTATACAGCACAATTAGAAATTGCTCTGACAAATACTAAACTATACAAAACTCAGTTACTGATTTTGTAAAAAAAAAAAAAAAAAGATGCATTTAGATGCAATATATTAAACGATGAAATGGAATATCTAAAAATTATTCATTAGAATGTTTTGGGAAGCCTTCTAAAATGTTTCAGTTTTTAGCAGATTGCTAGAAACTGATGAAGCTACAGCTTTTTCTAATTTTTTCATTGCTTTTGAGATATATATAACCATATCAGTGTCTGTTGCTTCAAGAGAAAATACATTTTCTAGATTAAAACTAATAAAAAAAATACTTAAGGTCAACTATGATTTAAGATATGCTAGATAGTTTAGCAATCCTATCCATTGAAAATCAAAAAACACAACAGCTAGATTTGAATTCAATTTAGGTTTTTCTCTCAGAAAAATGCTAGAAAATGTTTTTAACCATTATTTTATATTGCTTTAATACAGATTATATATATTTTTCTTAAATTATATTATTCAATTTTTTATATTAAAAAAATGCATATTTATTTATAAAAATTGGAGTTATATTTTAAAAGGCCCCTGCAAAAAATATCCAATTGGTTCTACACTAGTTGAATTCAGTCCTGATCTCAGTAACCTCTTTTTGTTTTCTTATCCAATGTTCTTTGCTTTCAACTCCTTTTTATTATTCCTGATATACATCAGTCTAAATTTAATTGAGTAATCTGAAGTCTTTGCATTGTTCTTCTGTTAACTATCCAAGACTCAGGTTAATTAGTAAGAATTGGTAAAACATTTACTAAAAATTTTCTTTTTCAATCACATAGGTATATTTTTGTTTAATATTATTATTCATAACAAAATCACTTCATACAAGTTTAATTCTGTGATTAATTTCATCCATTATGTTTTCATTAGTATTATAATCTGACCAAAAAGTATTTGTAGTTGTTAACTTCTTCTAATTTATAATTAGTAATCTTTACTTTCTTCTGAAAAAATCTATTGAACATTATTTCACTCTTTTTAGTATTTGGTTCTAGCTTTATTTTCTTACTTTCATTTTAAATTTCTTAGAACATTTTTTGAAACTCTGATGCATTATATGTAAAAGCAATTGCATTATCTGCAAAACCTAGATAACTCAAATAAATCCCATTTAATTTTATTCCATAAAGTTTTCCTCATTCATCTATAAAATACTCCTTTAAAACTTCTCCTAAAATGTTTTGGAAATATGCAATCATCTTGTCATATATTCTTTTCAATGTTAATCTTCTTCATATGATTATGTGATATATAATCATTGCTACTGCATTTTGATAAATATTATTCAGATTATGACAATATCTTGTATGTTGATTCAATGCTTTTCACTGTAAAAATGCTTAGAGAAACAAATGATTTTTCATAATCTACAAATTTAAACATAATGATCATTCATATTCATTAATCCTTTCTATAATTTATCTCAATATTTGGATATGACACACTGTGATAATTACTTTTAAATTCAGTTTGTTCTTTTGTTTGATTAAAGTCAAAGCTTGCTGCAAACTAGTTATAATTATCTGGATAAAAGATCTTTTTCATCCCCTTTCTTAAATCACAATATTATGATTGCACGCTTCCAATCATCTAATATACCTTTATCATTTAGCAATTAAATCACCCCACATGGTTAAAAAATCCAGTACTGCCCTCTGTGAACTAATATATAAATACATTAGAGTTCGTATTTCAAAATAGCGTTATGCACTGGGATTGCTTTATCATTTAGGTATTTGGTATATAATTTTGTAAATAGATTTTCTATTTTACTACTTTTTCTATTTTTCACTTGCTTCTCTTAAAATATAGATTAAAATTCTAACATTTTCTAGAATTTTTCCCTTTATCATAGATTAAATTGCATGTCTCACTTTTTCATTTAAAATGCTGATAACTCAGAAGATATAATAATTGTAGGGGATACTTTATTTTCTTGTTCTTTATAGAACTCTTCCACTCATTTCATACTGTTATTTCTCTTTTTAGTAATAGTTCCTTTTTTTTTTTTTGCTGAAATAAGTTTCCTGCCAACACCAAGATGTTGTTTTATATTTTAGAGACTTTTATTCTCTTCTGTAACTTTCTTTGTTAAATCACAGTTATATTTTCTTATATCATTATTAACTCTTTTCATACCATTTTACAAAATTCTAGATATTCAATTCTTCTTGATGAATCTTTTTTATATATTTTCATATATTTTTTTCTCTATGTCTTAGTAGAAAATCTACTGATAAATTGCTGCTTATATTTAAAATGTATCAGTTATCTTCTCATTAATTTCATTTAAATTTGGGCCATCTTCAAAATCTGTTAATATTTTAAAATGATTTGCAAGTTCTAATGTAAATTCAGTGAAATGCTTTTGAAAGTTATGAATATCACAATGTTTTTTTTAATAAATGTTGTCTCTCTAGTTTTGCATCAATACATATCATAACATCTCAGTAATCAAAACAGGTAAAACTCTCCATACAGTACTACCACTCAGTGCAAGCCAAAGTAATCAATGGATTCCAAAAGACTTTTGCATAAAATCCACATCTATTGCCTACTCATCCAATATCCCCAAACTAGTTTCTAGCTTATGGCTTTTGTCAGTGAGGAGCCTTGAATATGAGAGCACTTCACCTAGATCTTAGGATCTAATGCAACCCCCCTGCAGCCATATTTTATTTCTACTTAACTACAAAACTATGAGTCTAAAATTGAAAACACAATATTTTCAATCCAAGCTCATTAGCTTATATAGTCATATAGGTCTGAACCCAGTTCAGTACTCATACATTTTGTTGTCTTTGGTTCTTCCATACCACCACTATCCTATTAAGCAGGATTGGTGAAAACCACAAGCTAAAAACTAGTCTGGGGATATTGGATGATTAGGCAGTAGATAGGGATTTTATGCACAAGCCTTCTGGCATCCATTGATTACTCTAGCTTGCACTGAGTGGCACTATTGTATGGAGAGTTTTTCTTGTTTTAATAATAGTTATAAGCAAGCATAAGAAATGGTGATCATGTAATGTTTAGTGATCTCAGTAATCGATCAATTCCTGTGTTGAATCTATTTTTGGACAATACACTCTTGAAATTATATTTTATATCACTTAAAATGTAATCCAATTCTTTTATACTTTCATTGGACACTTCCATTTGGCATTTTTTAAAAAGAAAAAATTCATAATATACAGTTTTTCTTTTTAATCACTATAATCAAATTTACCTGGAGCATTTTCATTCGTCAATTGTTTATCAATTCTATTATTAAATTTTCCCATGACTATTTTAAAATGTTGTTTGTTCTGATCAAATGTATTTTATACATCTGTATACAAATCCATCACAATGATAAATTGTTTAGGCAAAATATTGCATTATCTGAATATTGTATCTTCTATTAATTTTAATAACTAAACTAGCCAATCTGCCTGATATAATGTCGATCTCTACAATGTTAGTTCTTCCATTTTTTATTTATAATGAATCTTCCACTTATGATTCAAATGTTTGTGCCTTCATAATAAAATCCATGTCCACTTTTTAAATTAACTCTGTCTTCACATGTTTTCTAAATTTCACAAAAGCTAACAATGTCCCCAATTTAGGCACTCTTCTTTTTTCTCAAAATTGATCTGTAGTTGCAAACACTTAAATAAAAGGTCACCATCCAATGGCAACCTGAATCTGCAATTACACAATTCTTAGCACCCTCTGCCTTCAGCCACTTAACTATTGTCTTGTCTGATAACTTTACAGTTTCCTGGGAATAAGAACCATAATTTAATTTTATCTGTTATGATTGCAAATGTCTTACAAACATTCTATTCTGCCTTCAAGAAATCTTAACTGATATTTTAATTAAGAACTATCAGATAATTGAAAGAAAAAAAAATTGTTTCCTAATCATAAAGTTAGAAATAAAAAGAAAACAATAACTCACCAGACTGGATGATGTATGTTGGTGAACAGCCCATCCATTTTTGTATAATATATGAATAATCATACATTAGTAACAGCTGCAACAATAGCAACATATGGAATGGACTTTAGGAAATTTCTCTCTTAATTCCTGAGAATTCAAAAGGTTTCTTTTAATTTAATATCAAATTCTTCATGCAGCCAAAAATATATTGCATAATATATGAATAATCATACATTAGTAACAGCTGCAACAATAGCAACATATGGAATGGACTTTAGGAAATTTCTCTCTTAATTCCTGAGAATTCAAAAGGTTTCCTTTAATTTAATATCAAATTCTTCATGCAGCCAAAAATATATATGTATACCCACACACCATGTAATATTTTTTTTTTTAGCTTTCAAACAAGATTACAATTCACGTTAGGCTATTATACAAGGAAAAAACAAAAAAGGGAAACAAGGATACAATATCTTTAGAAGACCTGTGCACTATAAATTACCATAAATCTTTGCGAGGTATATTAAATACAGTTCACAATACAAATGACACTTGTGTAGGTTGTATATGACTAATAATTTATGCCACTTGGCATGGTATGATCTTATCAGTCCCTTAGGACTGGGTGACATGGTAACAAGATGAAAATGAAAGACATGTATGTTATTCAGGAAGCTTAATAGCAATAATATGGGAAAAGGAACCACTTGAACTTGTTGTTTCAAAATTTCTTATTGTAGCATAATCTACACCCAAATCTGACCGGCCAGCCAAGGCTCACACGTCCATCTATTTTCTTCATCAATCTTAGGTAAGATTCTCAAGAATAGTTATTTTATGGAACCACTAGCCCCCCCCCCTTTCAAACAAGAGCTTGCACCTAACTGATCATATGGCAAAGTTCATGAAAGTGGCTAGTCTAATTTATCCAAAAGAGATTTCCTGTATAGCAGTCCTAAGCAGCCCATTTCCAGGGACCATATCATTAGTTCATTGTAGAAAAAACCCTGTAGATATTTCCATAACTCAAATTCTTCAATGATATGTACCACATATTCATCTTGTTTCCAGCATAATGGGCAGATTGTATCAATATTAAATCCCCTCCTGTAGACTAAGAAGGCTGCAGTAGGAAAGGCACCCAGGTTGACTTTCAGCAGGAAGTCAATGAATTTGGGGCTGAATTTTAAGAATTTTATCATATGCTCATTATTCTGATAGGAACCAACAAGATGCCTTCGTTTTGTTAGAAACATATGTTGGTATGCATTCCAATAAAATAGTTTACTGGGGAAGAGGGAGCTGGTTTGTTTCGATATTCGATACTTTGAATTACCAATATGATCTGCTGATACTCCAGCATTTGGGTAGTGGCCAGTCTGTTTTAACCTGTTCATTAGGCAGGGTTGTCCCTGAATGGCTTATACAAAACATTACATGTACACTGAAGGTTAAAGACTTTCAGGGAATGGAGGGAAAGTCCATTGAGCAATCTAGGCTTCTGAAGGATATTTAGGCTAATGACTAAGGCCTTACCCCCCCCCACACCCAGCCTTCTACAGATCATCTTGATTTTGCTGACAAATGTTTTCATAAAAGAATTCCAGCCAGGTAGTAAAGGATTTTGGGCACCGAATTTAAAAGGGTGACCCAAACAGAGAAAGATATACTTTTGACAATGATGTTACTGTATTTTCAACCTTGGACAATAGAGAGTTTGTATTTCCCTTCTCATTACAGTTGGGGGGGGGGGCAGCTGAAAGCCAAGGAATTTTTGAGGGGGGACTCAAAACCACCTGAAATCTTATTGCCAGACAAAATGGACCATAAGGTTGATTTCATTCTGTTGACCCTCAGACCAAACTGGCAACCAACATAGTCCAAGAGCTTTTTTAATCCGGTCAATTCATGCCGAGACATGAGAAACACCACCACATTGTCCATTTAGGAGATGTGTTGAATGCTCTCTTTCAGCATAGGGATCGCTATTCCAGGGAAAATAGCTTCAATGTGCAGTGGCAATGGATTGACATAGGCCCAAGAAGAGGAGTGAACTCAATGATGAACCCTGTGGGATGGAAACACAGGGCCAAAATCCTGGGGTGATTCGACCATCCAAAGTGAGTTCCATGTAATATTTTATTTTCACAAAATGCACTGTACACAGCACTTCAATATTCCAATTCATATTAAATACAGCTCTTTAATTCAATAAATTATATAATTGATTAAATATAAAAGTGTATATATAAAATAACAATTACAAGGTTAATTGCTTGTGAAACCATTTGACAATCCAACACCCAAGTGATAAGCTTGTAATTCCATTTAAATACCCAAACAGATTTATAATATATAGCTATAAGAGTCTTTGAGTCTATCATTCAACTATTATTTTAAATTACAGCGGTACATATTTGCACACACATATATGTTGTAATAGAACTATATAACAAATACATAATTAAACACAACAATAAAGTGTAAAATAACTATACAGTTAATAAGTAAATAATAAAAACTAAATGCTAAGCCGTTTTTAAACTTGATTAACTACTACCCTTGATATTAGGAAATGTGGAATGATGTGATGTTTCTTGGATCTTTCTCTAAGAAAGGAAATCAATTATAATTTTTTTATACGAATTAATGGGTATTCTTTCCATAATTCTCTTTCTAGGATTATGATTCTAATACAACATTTTAGAGAAAAAGTTATTATTACAAATCATTCCCTATCATCAATATGTTCTTTCTATAAATATATATATGTGTGTGTGTATTTGTGTTAAAAGTGTTTGTACTAGGTATGCAAAAAATATCTGCAGTATTCTATTTGTTAAAGTTAAATTTAAAATTTCCAATAAATTTACTAATAGTTATATATTTCACACTTTAACAAAGTGTTTTGCATTCAATCATAGATATAATTTTGGTAAAAAAAAAAAAAGTAAGCAATTGTTAAAAAATTTGACTAGTAATTCTAAAAAAGTTTGTTATAAAATATGACACCCCACCAATAGCAGTGAAAAAGTTGTGTAATTATAAAGTTACATTTGTGAATTTAGAAAAATATTCAAAATATGCTGAATGTGGAGAATCATGGACTGGTCTTAATAATTAAAGATAGGATACAGCAGCAGCTACTAATAAAGATCTCTAGGTACCAATTCACCTATAAGGGCCACTCTACAAGGAATGCAGTCAAGAAGTTCATGATACTGGCAGAATACATCAGGAAGAAAATCAAATTTCAGCCCATTGTTGTCCAATTGGATTTTGCAGTGCCTGGCCAGCTATTTACTGTGCTCATGTGCTATGGGGTCCCCTTGACATATGTCCAAGATCATTGCCAACCTGCTGATCAATAGAACAATTCATGTAACTCTGGATGGCTCTCTTGACCCAGAGTTTCAGCCGTACATATTCATGTCCCAGGGGTTACTGCTTAACACCCTGTATTTCATCATATACATTGAACCCCTCTTAAAGGAAATAAAGGACAGGTTGCCTGGCATATATGTCCAGCACTTGGGGAGGTGATATCTCATATGTAGATGATGAAACCATCATCATTCCATTTGCAAAGTTCCTTCCCCAGCTTTATCAACTTCTAGATGAATATGCCACCAAGTATCACCTGAAAGTTAATCCTACAAAAACTGCAGTGTGGCGGATCAACAAAGGAAAAAACCTAACATTCAAATTCATTGGGATGCCCCAAAATCTACTAGGTTTTCCAGTGATGCTGTCAAAGTCTGCAATGAGGTGGAAGATACAAAATATGATCATAGAGAAGACTAAAAAAGTTATCAGAGCTTGTCATTGATCTTCCTGTCACTTTCAGGTAAGGTGACACTGCTCAATATGTTGGTCTTTTTCCAGTGATGCTGTCAAAGTCTGCAATGAGGTGGAAGATACAAAATATGATCATAGAGAAGACTAAAAAAGTTATCAGAGCTTGTCATTGATCTTCCTGTCACTTTCAGGTAAGGTGACACTGCTCAATATTTGGTCTTTCCACAAATCACATACTACCTTCTGATCATCAAACCAACCAAGTCCTTTCAGAACACCATTAATGCAGCATGTACCCAGCTGCTACAGAAAAAAACATCAAACAAAATAGTCTGCATTAGTCTTCGAAAAATGCAGAAACCTAAGGATTTGAATGGTCTTGGGTTGCATGTGGTTCAGGTACTTTCTATACATGCAAAGGGTGATAGCCATACTGAAGGCATTGAAAGATACTGACATGGAACTTCAAACCGCTGATACAGTAGAATCTACCAACATCCCAATGCCTATAGAAAGCAAATGGATAGTGGAAGTGGAGGTCTATGTGGCAGGGTTCTTACCGGTCACAGGTTAGCTATTTAGCAACAAAAAAACCTATTGGGACAAGTTTAAGTACATGTATACAGCCAGCAAAAAAACCCAGGAAGACTAGATATATCCATAAGGTCACTGCTTAAGAAAGCTAGATCTTGGGCCATGGAGCCCAAATTAATGAATTTCATTATAAAATACCAAGTCTATGCACTTTCAACAAGGCAATTTATGGTGGACTGCAGAGTGTTCAAAAGCATTGCTCCAACATGTGCTCTCTGTAGTGAAAATGAAGAGACAATGGACCGCACATTCTCTCACTGCAAGAAATTCATAGATCTTGAAATAAGACTGCATTCTAGTGTCTGGTCAGGATGTGCCTCTATTCTGAATATATGAAAAGCAATGAGGAGTGGCACTTTTACCATGATCCAAATGTCCATTATAATACTATTTGCAAAATGGCTCACTAGATGGCCATCATAATACTATTCACAAAATGGCTCATCAGGTGTCACCTTGTATTCCAATCCAACATAAAAAGTCCAATGGGAGGTGTGCAAGAAACTCATGTATAAGTTAAGAACTAGAGATCACCTAATGGCCCTGGCTAAACTGTTCTCTGATACCTGGGAGAAGATGGCTCTAGACCATATACCAAATATTACTACTAAAATCCTGTCCAAACTATAGAGATGGATGGTAAAGCTATATTGTGCTGTAGTAATTGGGATAACTGCGAATGATAGCCTAAATGCATCATTGAGGTTGACAAAGTTGCGGAGATTAGTGGGTCCCTAAATTTGCAGATTTATGTCTGCAAGACATGACAACACCCCTGCAATGCAAAGAGTGACATGATGCATCTGACAAATCTTGGTTTTATTCATCTAATTGCCAGGGTGTCATAAATGAAGCAGTTTAGCTACACAATAATTGATGGTTGGGGGTCCCATGAAATCTAGTTAACAGCACAGGGATAGACCAGCACAGACAAGGACTGAATACAACCAGGTCGCTTGTGTGGGCAAAGCATGCAGTGGGATACTTATGAATCTTTAATTTCAAGTAATTTATACACCATAATTCATGTAGTTTTTCAAAATAAATTTATTTCTTAATAATAAAAAAATTATAGAATGAAGCTTTTTTTATTATTCAATGTGTCTTGGAACATTATCAGAATTATGAATTCATTATCACTGGTGTAGCTGTTCATATGCCTAAATTCTGAATTTTAACTATCATTAGTATAAATTCTTCTTAAGAAATTAAACCGCTACAATATCACATGACCACTATTTTTTATGCTTACACAATCTGTTAACACAGTAGTAACTTTCTCAATACAATGTTGCCACCTAGTGCAAGCCATAGCAATCAATGGATGCTAGAAAGTTAACGCATAAAAGTTCCTATCTTGTGCCTACTTATCCAGTGTCATCAGACTAATTTTTAGCTTATGGTTTTCATCGGTGAGGGAATGCATCTAGACTTTGGGATCTAATGCATTCCTCCAATAGCCATCTTTTATCCTTTTAATTAATTATAAACTTTGAACCCAAACTAAAAAACAAAACAATAATGTTTTCAATTTAAGCTAATTTTCTTGTGTATTTATACAGATCTGAGCCTAGTTCAGTATCAATATATTTTGGTGTCTTTGGTTTTTTAATAACCATTATCACCATCATTCTTTAGATAAGATTGATATTAAACCACTACATCAAATAACCACCATGTAATGGTTTAATATCAATCCTAAAACAAAAGATGTTGGTGTTGATGTTTATTTTAAAAACTAGGCACCAAAACAGATACTGAACTGAGTTCAGATCTATATGACTATATAAACAAATTAGTTTAGAATGAAAACTTTAATCTATTTTCAGTTTAGGTTCATAACTTTATAGTTAACTAAAAAGATAAAAGCTGACTACTAGAGGGATGCATTAGATTCAAAAGTCTAGATGCAGTGCTCTTAGATCCAAGGCTCCTCACTGATGAAATTCACAAGTTAGAAACTAGTATGGAGATATTGGATGAATAGGTACGAGATAGGAATTTTGATGTACTAACCTTCTAGCATCTATCAATTAATATGGCTTGTGCTTTATGGCAATATTGTGAAGAGAAAAGTTGCTAATTTGCTAAGAAATAAATTCTGAGTGATAGAATTATAAAAATGACAAAGTAATATATAAAGCATGATTTTGAGTAGAATATTGTGACAGCAATTAAATAAACTTGGTTTTAATATCATAATATTTTATGGTGTTGTAAAAAATGTGTTGTGTACCATATTTTGAGAAAAATAATTCTTGTTGACAGATCTTTTATCAGAACTGCTAGATTTTTAACATTGTAAAATTTCTCAAAAATGATTTTCCTTCATGGTCAGAGATTAATTTTGATGGTTCAATTTTTATAGTATGCTTAAATACATTGGTTAAGTTTATAAAATGTTATAGATTTTGCTTGTCATATTTTTGCATGAACATTTAATTTTGTTGATCATATTAAAAAAGAATGATTAAATCAACAATATGCTAAAGCTTCGTTTTATATGCATAATTTATATTCTTCAATTATCATATGTTATATATATATATTACAATACTACAAATCGATGTCTGTATTTCTTCAAAATAATATACGTAAGCTTATAAATAAATATTAGAAAATGCAGAATTAAAATTTGTTAAAAAGAATAAAAAATATAAATGTCACTTAGGAGCACTTTCAACTGTTGTAGTCTTTGTTAACTAATACTTTGAAAGGTCAACTTTCCCATAATTTTGTGATCGTAATGTTTGCTGCCTGCCTATTGATTAAGTCTTGCTTGTATTTATATATTAATATAGCTTCCGGTGATTTTTCTTTTATTATTATTTCTTTCAGTTTGCAATATTTTTACATTATTATAATTAAAATCAAAACCATATATACATGATTTATTATGGTCATAAAAAACAGAAGCTGATAAATATCATTATCTTTAGAATTTTGTTTCATATTTTAAACTCTTTTTAATAATGACAATTGCTCTTGTTCTTTTCTCCAATATGCATCTTGACTCACCTATATATCCACTACCACACCTACACATCCATTTATAAATGATACAATTTTTATTTGTAACTAAGGTTTCATCTTTACAGTTATTAATTTATTTAATGTAGATGGTGCATAAAATGTGACATTGCATTTTATGCACTACCTGCATTAAATAAATTAATAAATAACTGTAAAGATAAAACCTTATTTACAAATAAAAATTGTATCATTTATAAATGGATTTTATGCACCACCTACATTAAATAAATTAATAAATAACTGTAAATATGAAGCCTTATTTACAAATAAAAATTGTATCATTTATAAATGGATGTGTAGGTGTAGTAGTGGATATATAGGTGAATTGAGATGCACATTCAAGAAAAGAACAAAAGATCACTTGTTATTAAAAAAAGTTCAAAATATGAAACAAAATTCTAAAGATAATAGTAATTTATCAGCTTCGGTTTTTTATGACAATAACAAATCTGTATATATGGTTTTGATTTTAATTATAATGTAAAAATATTGCAAACTGAAAGAAATAATAATAAAAGAAAAATCAAGGAAGCTATGTTAATATATAAATATAAGCAAGACTTAATCAATAGGCAGGCAGCAAACGTTAAGATCACAGAATTATGGGAAAGTTGATCTTTCAATGTATTAGTTGACAAAGACTACAAGGATAGTTGCAAGCACTCCTAAGTGACATTTATATTTTTTATTCTTTTTAACAAATTTAAATTACGGTGTTTTCTAATATTTATTCATAAGTTTACATATATATATTATAGTAAAGCCAGGTGGTTGAATTAAATAATTAATGTAATAAAAGTTTTATCTAGTAATAATTTAGTTGCATTTAATTTTATTTTTTAAATAGACAAAAAATGGACTTTGGATCTTCCATGTTCAACACAAATTGTGAAAATTCTACTGAAAATGAAGTTTTTAGATAAAGTGTATATAATATTTTGTTTGTGATAAAGATAATGATTGATAGCTTCATAGTTTAATGTTTACTTTGCTCACCACACTGTACCTGCTAGTAGAATTCAACTGTCAGTGTTAGTTATCTTTGAGCAAACACAGCACAAATTATGCATGTGTTTGTTACATCACATTATAGGTAATTTATTCTAATTTCCAAATATATTTTCAAAATGGCAATATGATTTATAATTTTTTTTACAATTTTTTTTTCATAAAAGTTATATTTTCAAAACTAAATTTTTTTTATAGAAAAAAAACCATGGAGGATTCATATACATCATTTTTGTAAATAAATAAAATATTATAATTATAGTTATTTACAATTTTAATCATTATATTTTTATATTATAGCAAAATGAGAAATCTTGCTGCAAAACCATTTTTAATGATTAAAAGAAATGTTTATCTCTACAAGACTAATTACATTTTTGAATATTAATTTGTAAAAGAAATTAGCTAAATTATAAATTATATGTTTTGCATGCAATATGCATGCATGCATGTATAAATTGACTAAAATCAATTAGTATCTTTTTTCTGCCCATTTTTGTTAATATTATTAAAATAAGTACTTAAAAGTAAATTATTACATAATTAATATTAATTTTATTAGGAAAGATATTCTAAACATATATTTTCTACCTGGATCTTACGTCCTGTTATGTGTATGAAGGATTGCCCACAAAAAAAAACTGTTATTAATAATGGATAATAAAATACATATATAGATACTTTACTGTTAGATGTACTGTGGCTGCTATGTGACATTGTAGTACCATCAAAAACCCGCAAGAAGACTGCAAGTAATAAATTTCTATCCAAAAATTACTGAAATAGACAAATTAAAATGCCTAAGGCAAAGTAAATCAAACAAATTCTTCTAAAATACAAATCAAAAACAAATTGAAGAAAATGCCATAAAATTCGAATTACAAGGCCATTCTATCTTTTCCAAAGACTTTATCATGTGGTTGAAGTGTTAGTATTCATTCATTTTATATTTAAAAATCCAAAGCACATGTGCAACAGTTTAATGCTGTTTAAATATTATTGTTTATAAAAAACATTGTGCTATATAAAATAATTGACTTAAAAACTATTTGGTGAAAACAGAACCCCCCCCCTGGCCAGAATGAAGAATTCTATCCAAAAATCACTGAAATTGACAAATTAAAATGCCTAAGGCAAAGTAAATTGAACAAATCCTTCTAAAATACAAATTAAAAAAAATTGGAAGAAAACACTATAAAATTCAAATTACAAAAACAGAAATTGGAGAAAATATGTCAAATGGAACCCCTCCCCTCCAGAATAAAGAATTCTATCCAAAAATCACTGAAATCAACAAATTAAAATGCCTAAGGTAAAGTAAATCGAACATATCCTTCTAAAATACAAATTGAAAAAAAATTGGAAGAAAACACTATAAAATTCAAATTACAAAAACTCAAAAAATTAACAAAACTTCTTTAATGGCAGACAGTGCTTCATTAATTATGGATGGCAAGAATGCATAACATTTTTAAAAAATCCTCTGACTTTCAACAATTGGGTGTAATAATTCACAAACCTTAATAACAGATTAATACTTATTAAGTAATTAAATATAGATAACTACAAGCTCATATCTATTAAAAAAATAAAAGTAGCTATAGATTACATAAACAATTTGGTCTAATATATAAAAAATCCCCCTCACATAATCAAAAATAAGTACTTTTCAAAAATATATTAAATTTCATCAATATTTAAAAAATAAAAGACTTTCAACATTTTCAAATATGCCTGTGTGATCAGATTTCAAAGCAGTGACTTATATAAGCTAAAAAACAATAAGAACATTACACTGGAGAGCTTCTAATTGTCTTTCCCAAAAATTTATCAAATTAATTATTTTCTGCTTTGAATTTATGACATGTCATTTAAATATTATAAGTTTTTAAAATAGATTTATAGAGATCTGTGGTAAAAAAATAATATTACCAATTTTCTTCCAGGCATTTTTAGAAGGCACTTGATGTTTGCAGCATAAAAATTCATTAAAAAGAATGTTATTATTTTCAGCCTTATTGAAGTATAATTAATTAAAGAACAGATTGCAGCACACAGTGATTATTTGGTGGTTTAAAAAATACAACAAAGATGGCAAAAATTAACAGCAGGCTTTAGCAAACAATTATAGTTCCACAAAAAATAGTCAAAAAGGTTATTTGCAGAATAACAATCCATTAATTATCAAAAAATAAAATTAATTAAAAATCCATTAGCTTTTACAACTCTTCTTTAAAATTATAAAATTTAGCTTTCTCAGCATTGCTATGAATATGAGGCAACCTGCTTCGAAAGCGCTAAGTGTTTAATATTTTTGCACTCTTTATAGCTTCTTTTTCAAGCACTTCACATGCTTTTAATTTTATTTATTGTTAAACTTCTTAACTTAACTCAACAAAAGTTCCCCCCTCCAAGTAAATAGAAAATGGTGCTGTGTATATTGCATTTACTTTCACTCTAAACAAAATTTATTTTTAAAATTAACATTTAACCTACACAAAAGTTAGAAACTGGTAAATAGTTGTGTAAACATTTCATTATATGTTTGTTATATGAGATTTTTAGGAAAATACTGAATTAAATCCATACAACATATTCCAAGTAAAGATTTAAAAAGAGAAATATAATTGCACCGTAATATATTACACATCACAGTTTGTACTTTCAAAATGAAATGTGATGTAATAGACTTTTCACATGAAAAATATAATTTCGTAAGCCAACAAATTTAATCAAAATGTAACTGAAATACCTGCTTAGTTTTATTATGACATATTAAGTATTTTGTACTGCTAGAAATAGAAGTTGTTGGGATTATTTTTATGTTTTGACAGGTTAATATGGATTTTTTAATGCTGATAAATACATTAAACATGCACAAACTTTCAGGCAACATTTCCAAAACCTGCACTGAAATTTAAGTAGCATCTTTTCGGTAATATTTTCTTACTCAGAATGATAAAAATTTGGGATATCCCAAAGATGAAACATGAGGCAGTGGACTTCTTATTTCAGCGATTTGGATAGAATTCTTCATTGTTTGGAGGAGGGTCTGTTTTCACCGAATTCTGTTTTTGTAATTCGAATTTTATAGTGTTTTCTTTGATGTTTTTTATTTTATTTGTATTTTAGAAGGATTTGTTTGATTTACTTTACCTTAGGCATTTTCTGTCGATTTCAGCAATTTTTGGATAGAAATTTATTACTTGCAGGCTTCTTGGGGGTTCTTGATGGTACTGCAGCATCACCTAGCATCTAACAGTAAACTACCCAATATATTTATACATGTGATCATGGGTCATCTAATATATCAAAGAAAGTTTCAGTGTATTTCAAATGGTGTCAGAACATTGAAAATATAGTAGAAAAGAATAAGTATTCAAAGAAATTAATAAGAATAAGAAAATCTCTCTTTTTATAAAAGATAGCAGTACAATTATATATAAACCATCAAAACAAATAAAGCTGAGTTGCACCTGGCAATACTTTTGTTCTATGGTCTCAATCTCAAGAAATAAGTAAGAATAATTATTGCTAAAGAAATAAGTTCATTATTGAAATCGTTCTTTGAATAATCTTTAACTATGAAAATTGATAATGATGGGGGGGGGTAGTCGATCTTAAATATTCAATAATTGATATATCACATGAGAGTGTATAGTGATGGTTAATGTATTTCATATTTGACATCATTAATGATGACTCCAATCTGTTATATGGTGACTGTCAATGGAAGATAAAAGTACCATATTACTTCGAATTTAAGCCACACTTTTTGATTTAAATTTTGAAGACATAAAATTAAGGTGTAGCTTAAATTTAAATCAAATATTTTAATATCTTATTTCTGCCAATCTCCCACTCCACAACAATCGTGTTTTTTGTTTTACACTCTACTATGCACATAGTATTATGATCATTGACAGCAGTTTATTCGGGGGGGGGGGGTTCCTTATTTGCACTTTTTTTTAAATTCCTATTTAAGTAAATAAAACTGTTTATTATTTTTCAATATCTATTGTAAAATCACTTTTATATTTTCCCCCAATTTTAAAATCCTACTATGTGCATAGTGATCGTTGGTCGCAATTTGTTCAGGGATTCTCCGTTCGCACTTTTTTTTTAGTTCCCATTTAAGTAAATAAAATTATTATTTTTCAATACCTATTATAAAATCATTTATATATACATTTTTTTTTCAATTTTAAAATCCTATTACAGCTTAAATTTGAAGTAATACAGTATATTATATCCAGTATGTTCTCCATTTGTTATTATATATATATATAAGATTAACCCATGTAAATAACTAATTAAATCACAATTTTTTCTCTTCAACAAGTTTTTTCATCTCCTTTTTCAAGATTTTGATCTTTTCTGGAATCGTTTTTTGACGACCAATTACATATTGAAATAATTAATTAATTGATTTTTTTTTCTCCTCAAGATATTAAGAAGAAAGTTAGTTGAAGAAAATACAAAAATGAAGAAAAAATATAGAAAGTTACAAGTAGAATTATTTTCATAGTTGCAAAATAGATCTCATGACAAGCATATGATTTCAATAATTTAAGTAGAAGAAAGGCAAAGCTAGCAATAAGAAATTGTGTCATTCAATAATAAAAATATATAAACTGTAAAGAAAAGTGTAGATGAATGAAGCAAGACAGAGATTAATCTAATAAACAACCAACATTTTAAAATTATGAAAACAAAAAAAGCCAAATGAAAAAAAAAAATGAAAAAATATTGAATTTTGTAAATAAATAAATGTTCATGAAAAAGTTTTGGCAAGTCTTGTTGAAATGTGACTTGATTAAACAATACACCAATATGATAGTAAAATGATCTAGTAAATATAAGTAATTTAGTTTTATGACTAATTATAGATTATAAATTTATATTATCATGTGTTAAAACTGGACCTAAGCCAGACGATCATATTTTTCTTAGAAGTGCTAATAATTATCTTTCTCGCAACTTATTATTTTAAAACTATATCAAATGGTGAAAACATCACAGTTAGTTAATGTAATTCAAGATTTAATATATTCCTTTTATTACATACTATTTTCTAAAGATTAAGATAAGTTTTCTATTTGTCAAATTAATTCCTTCCTATATTGCTTAACAAAAATTTAAATTACACTCATGAAAATATAATTTAAATTAATGCAGGAAAAAAAAGGAGCATATAAGATTATTATTCCATAGTATTGTAGATTTTATTTTATTTGTAACTATAATCTCCTATTGAAAAAGACTCCTGAAAAATTAAAACTAAATAATGGAAAATTTTTTAATTTAATTGAAATATGAAGTTAATATGATCCTGTTATATCCGCCAGTCTGACTGTGCCAATATTAGATCCATAAGTATAACTGTGCGATCAGCAAATAACTATATACAGTAAGACTCACTAGATTTTACATAGTCTGAATAGCGAATAGTCTGCACGACTCTATCTCTACAGTTCGCTAATGTTCAATTCCCACACTGTTCTCTTGCAATGAATGCTCTGCAACGGATGCTCTCCACTGAATGGTCTGCAGTGAATTCTCTGCAAAGGATGCTCTGCAAATGGATGCTCTCCAACGAATGGTCTGCAACAAATGGTCTGCAACAAATGCTCTGCAAACGGATGCTCTCCAATGAATGGTCTGCAACGAATGCTCTCAATATCTCCGCTGCGGTCTCCCCATCTCTGTGGGCTCTTTCAGCTTCACCCGTGGACTACATTTCCACTGGGCACTGGTCATTTACCGCAAGCACTGATGTGAGATATCTCTATTGGAGTTGTACTCAAATAACTGCCTACTCAAATACTGCCCTGCATAGTTGTTACCCAGTCTTCTTATCGCTTTCTGATAACTGCAACAATTAATACACTGTCCAATAAGATATCATCTTTTATCTAGAAATATTTGCAATCAGCAAATATCTCTTGGAATTGTCAATCGCCATTTTGTCAATGCCTTAATTAAATTCCACAGTTATTCTAAAAACAACTTCTCGAATACATTCTAGTTTTTCTGGAGTGCACAAACATGTCTGCCATTTTTACAAAATACCTCCAGATCCAATATTAGTAAAACATTTAAATAAGAACACAAAGAAAAAAATAATATATTGTTACAAAAGAAATTTATTGCTGCTTTAAATAAGAAAGTATTTTAACTGATATAAAATCCTTCATCCAGATATTGCAGAAACCAGAATATAGCACATTTAGTATTTCCCACATAGAACAAATACTAATAAAAGATATGTAAATTTTATAGCCAATAAATTAATTAAACTAAATTTAGATATTTTCAATTGTAAGAAGCAAGTCTATGCTAACAGAAATAATATGAAAAATAAATATAAAGACATGCAATACAGAATAATTAATTTAAATCACCCAGCAATTTATAGGCCTTGTTTATCTCACATTCTTATAATTTACTAATATGTCATGCTGCTTTCAGTAGTATATACTCTAAAAAAAAAAAATCACAATAAACCCCAATACTTGTATTCTCTTATTTTCTGCATCTATTAAAAAATGGAAAATTATGAAAAAATATATAAATCTAAAACTTAAATAATTACATGATAATTGTTGAAAACCAAAGTTGACTCAATTAAAATAGTTTATATTTTATGTTCTAGAAAAATGTATTGATATAAATAATTGTAATAAACATTTGTGTTTGAAACTCAAAATTTATTAGACTCATTATAAACAATACCATTTATATTAAGTTTAACTATATGGTTTGCACCACTTAAAATAAATATTGCAAACCAAAACAACTATATTTGATTATATTTGGATCAGCATTTAATTTAATAAATAATATTAAATACATAATATTATATTTAAGACTGCAAGTTGAAAATTTCTTAAGTGAAGAAAAAAATATAGCACACAACATGGATGTTTTAGATAATTTTTCTCAAAAATAAATTTTTAAAAAATAAAGATTATTTTCTAAAGTGTCACAGAATTCTAAAAAAAAAATTTAGTTGCAATTTTTTTAATATTTTAAGTGATATAAAATAATAAACAAATAGAAAAATGATTGAAAAAACAATTAAAATGATTTAAAATTAATTATGCATATAAAAATATCAAAAAACAAAGAATTAGAAAAACTATTATAAGATTTCATAACATTTAAGAAAATATTGTCAATGAAGTTGTTATTCAAAAAAATATCATTCAAAAAATTTTATTTGAATGAAAAAAGTATAAAGTATGTCTTTATCTTTCTTAAAGAACATAAATGATATTTATATTATAAAGTATGTATAGGATATATTCATATTATCACTAATACATCACATGAAAGTGAAGAGAATGAAAAAATTTTCAAAACATATTAAAATACATAACACATAATAGTAAGAAATTTTTACATTGCATTGTGGCAAATTTTAATGCTGATCATTCTTTTAATATATAAATTTTTTCTGCAGTGCAGGATTTTTCATACCTGCACTCCATTAAGTAATATATAGAGAGGTTGAATTCACATTCACATGATCCTCAATTATCCACTCTATCTCATATTGCTGACACATTTGATCACACACATGTCAAAAAGATAATCACCAATATAAATATTTTGTGTTAAACCAGCACTCATCAGTTGGCTCAGATTAGCATCTCCACACATATATACAATCAATGTTCAACTTATATTAAGATAGCCAATCTTCATACTTTAATGGACCGGCTTCAATCCACTCCACCCCACAACTCTTCAGCCACCCATTTCATTGAAAATCTGATGATGGAACATTTTAAAGTAAATTAAAGCTTATTAAAAGTCACCTTTACAATGTCTAAAGATCAATTAAATGCCCTAGCTGTATTAAGTATATAGAAGAATGTTGCAAAAAAAAAAAAAAGTGGCTTTTTCTAACTTTATCACTGAAATAGCAATATAAACGTCACATTTTTAAAATGCAACCCCTTTATCAAAGTATTTTTTGTGATTTAATTGTTTATCTGATATTGTAATCCTTACTTAAATCTAAATCTTTTATTTGAAATTTTGTTGTGACCTTGAAAAATACCTGCATGTCTGTCTTCTTATGAAGGAGTCTGATCTTATATTTATTGATAAATATCTGTTCATTTGACCATTCTTGACAAAATTTTGAGCTTGCTTGGAAAATATCTTCTAATCAAAAAAAATACCTCCATTTTTAAATTGAATCTATATTATAAGCATCACAGACTAATGCTCTAACAGAATATCGGTACGTTTTTATAATCACAAAAATGGAAAACAAGATGGCATAAGACAGTGCATTGTTATAATTAGCAAGTAAGAATTATAAACAAAATACATGAGAAAACAAATAGATATATCTGATAATTATTGGAAGAATGAAAAGACTGGCGTGGATCTAAGTTGAACATAATGCTAAAAAAAAAAAGAAGACAATAAATAGATAAAATTAAATTATGTGGAACTAAAGAGTTTTAAGAGACCTAGAAATTAGACCATACATGAGATGATTGAATGAAGATAAGAAGCTTAGTGGTGTGATTTAGAAAACAAAAGCCATGGACCGAAGTCCATTAAAATAAATTCGGTAGACCCTCTTACAATGGACTGCTAATGATTAAAAATAATGATATTGAGAGAATGGGATATCATTAATATCAAAAATTTTGAAAAAATAAATGGATAATTGATTTAGACTTACTATATTTAATATCTGAATAGTTTAAGTGAATTGATTATCATTTTAATCTCCAAAAATTTGTTTTGTTTTTTATTTATATGGCGTTAGAGTTTTAAAATGTATTTATATTGATTCGTTTTTATTTTAACTATTATTAACTAAAGCTAATCTTTTTGTTTATTGTTTTATATATTATAAAGTAATAAAAGAGGAACTCGGATAAGATCATGTAGTAGAAAAACTTTTCTTTTAAAATTTGTAGTTTATTTCTTTATCGCCAGCCATTATTTTAATATTGTCGGAATTAAATTCTAGAGAGGATTGTGTTTGTTTGTTTGGTTTTTTTCTAATCAGATCACAGTATCGAGTCTCATTGTGATTAACAAAATGTAACAGAGATTGAATGATGTATAAAGTTATCACATCTCCCACAATGAGTGATTACAATATGCCAGTTTCAAATTTTTAATTAACTATTTATTTTATTTTATTTTTTCTTAATGTTAGACTATTTAATCAAAAAGGCCAAAAGAAACAAACATTTGTGACTTACTGAAGTAAAAAAAAAAAAAAGTTGTAATATATATGTTAAGTGATGGTTTAATACAGTACAGAATGGAAACTCTAGAGCTTAAAATTTCATGGACCGCGTACAGTTCTACCATTTCCGGCGCTCGAATTTCTTACGACCTACCTAGGAATAAAGTTATTCGACTATTAATTTATTTGATCTTCATCTATGGATTCCAGCTCACTATACGGGGTGCCAGTATACAAATAAAAGAGCATTTGTCTTAGTAATTAGTCTATCCTTTCTGAAACACGCTTACATATTTTCAAGATAGTAAACAGTTGATACATATTTACATAAATATTTTACATTTCTTGACTATTTAAAAACTTCATCATATTAAAATCACACTACTATTTTTTTCAGACTGTACATTTTACTAATTTTGCCTATCTGGAGATCTTATCCGTTTACTGAACAACATTTGATAGTTAATTGGGGCAGTTATTAAAAAAAATCCTGAACTTGCTTAGGAATCTCATTACTGTGTGAATTTTTTAAAAATATGGATTTGAACTACTGATCATGATTAAGGCAGATAATCATGAGGCTATTGATTAGTAGACTAGCATTATATGTAATGCTTTATATATATATATATATATTCGAAGCACATCGTTTAACACACACAAAAAAACATTTTTCTACCCATAATCTTTTTAAAAGATTGACTTTTGTAAACTGACTTTTGTATGCACTTATATTCAAATTATTTTTTGCATATCTTTATCAACATATATTGTCTTTCTTTATATATATTCTTTCAATATTTAGGTTCATGTTATGAACGAAACATGAAAAGATATAATTGTATTAAGTATATTATTGGCTGAGCATTCTTTTGACTAATTCATAAGATTCATAGTGCCCAATTATTGGCAGTTTATAAAACAACTTTACAACTTATTGTTCATTATGTAAATTAGATATTTACATATTTCTTTTTTTTAAATAATGGAACACTTGATTCTTTTTTATTAATTGCATAGCAATAGTCCACACCTCCTTAAATCTAAATTTCCTGTCATTTCTTTCAGTGCAAAATCATTTTATATTAATTGGATCAAATGCATGACTGTTGTTGCACTAGAATTCAAAAAGCTCCTTTTTACTCTGCTGTACAGATACTTATGCTGGGTTATCCTCTTAGAAATATTGGCCTGTGATTTATCAAAATATACCGTGTTGCACATAGATGCACAGCATACAATTTTATAAACTACCTGAGGAGCTTGCTCTGGCAGTATTCTGTCCTTTGCATTATTATGCAATTTATTTAAGGAAAGGAAGAGGGATTTCTAAAGCTAATGTTATAAGTATCAGTGCATATGTTTTTTTTAGTTTATGAGGCAGTCTGGGAATATACTGAAGTCTTATCCAAAGTTTAAATCCTTTTTCTGCAATAGGTTGATTATTTATATTTGCACAAAATTCCCTGATCATTTTAATTAGCCTGTTATGATTATATCCTAGGGTTGATAGGGTCATTGATGTATGCATCTATGTTATTTTTGTGGTCGGTTATATTTTATATATATATATGTTAAAATTTTTTGTGATTTATTTTTTACAGTGTTTGATCTCTAAAAAAAAACTAATTACAAGAAAATCATGCCTAATACTCTAAAATAAAAAATAAATTAAAAAAGAATATAAATAAAATTGCATATACTCACCTTCTTCCTATGATGATTAGATTGCATAAGATGAAATATTATTGAATTATACTGATTTTGTAATAAGGCTTCGTAAAAATATTTATTTTGAACAAAGAAAAACATGTTCATGGCATTTGTTATGCAAATTCTGTAAGGGGGGGTGCTTAAGAAATTGAATATGTATTTGGAAAATTTCAAATTAGTGTCAAATACTGGTAAAACTAAAATTATGATAAATAGATAAAAATCAAATGAAAAGATAGTTGAACATGAATAAATAGTACATGTCTGAAGCAAAATGAGGAATTTTCTTATTTGGGTGATGTGACTATTGATGACAATAGATGTCTAGTGATTAAAATAATAATGTTGTCAAACAGGTTTTTCAAAAGAAAAAAGACCTTACTACTAAATATACACATTCATATCAAATACAGAATGAAATTTGTTAAAATTTGAAAATACTGATATATGAATTTTGACAAGATCTTTGGGAAGATAGGAAAGAAATGTGACTTTGCAGAAAATTCACTGGGACAAGTTATATAAAAAAGAAGACTAAAAATCAAATAATGAGGATGAATCAATATAAAAAAACCTATTTAATATGATAAAATTGAGAAAATAAAATTCCTAGGACACATTTTGATATATGTCTTTTTGCAAAATATTTTGGAAGGTAAAGTTTGGGAAGAAGCTTGAGGAGCAATCCAGATATCTTAGCATAAAACTGTGATCAATAAAATTGATGTAGTTTATATATAAAAACAAAAAGAATGACTCAGAACAGAAGTCTATGACTGCAGTGTCAAAGCATTGTTTTAGACATATAATGATGGTTGATCAAATAAATTATATTTAATGTAAAGGTCTAGCTTTCAGAGGATAAATCAATCTCACTTAATCCAAGGAATATCCTTGTACATTAATGTCTATAATAATCACATCTGAAAGTAATAGTTAAAAAAGAAATAAAATATACAAGAATTAAACAAAAATAATCAGAGATTTAACATATACTTTATGAAAAATATGCCTTATGGTCCTTATGATTATATTTTATGGAGAAATATAGTATTTGATATTCTGGAAGGATGGGGATCTTAGAGGATTCAGGCATTTTCTTGCTTTTGAATCAATTTCTAATTTTCAATATTAAAATTTTCTCTGACAACTTTAAAATATTGTCTGATCTGTTTAGAAGTATTTGAACATGTTTATCAAAATGGGAACTTATTGAAACACAAACATGATCTATCTGTACTTGGTATCTTTCAGTAGTTGTCTAACTAATCTCTGTACTCTATTATATTATTAATCTTCTCAATATTATTGTTCCATTTCTTTTTTTTATAGTGGTTTCTATTTGCCTTATATTTTAAATATATATCTTTAGATCATATTTTTTAAATCTAGCTTTCTGTTTTCATATCATCTCACAATATTCTATTTGATATAAATTAATTATTTCACTTCATGCAATCTTCCTTCAGTTGAAAGAAACTTTCAGTTATAAGTAGGGAAATATAATATAGTCTAAGTCTAAAATCTTGACCCACAACTTTACATTTTTTGGAATATGGGTATCATATTTTTTTTTAAATACATAGATTCAATTCACTCTATCCCCAAAACTAAGCTATTTTTTTATCTCAAGGTCAACAGATAAATGCCAGTAAACTCATGACAGCTTCTATATGTTCTTAAGCATTATAATCCGTATTTGTTTAGCATCTGTAAATAATACCCACAACAACAATGGATGCAATGACAAACATATGGAATAAATATTAGAATTTTAAATTAAATCTTCTTTCAATAAACAATGAACATTATTGCAAACAGATAATAATACTAAAATTCTTTTCAAAAATTTGGTAATTTCCCTGTTTGAAATTTAAAAAAATGTTATGCAACAGCAAAAGAATTTTAAATGTAAGAAATGCTTTCTCTTTTTACTAATAAAAAGTAAACATTTTTATTACAAAGTTTTTATAAATAAGAAAAAATTAGTCAAGCGTTGGTGGCCTAGCGGTTAGCATAGCTGCCTCTTCCAAGCAGCTGGCCCGGGTTCGCTTCCCGGTGAACGCTTTGACATATAAGAGAAAAAAAAGAAAAAGTTATTTTAATTGCAATATGAATAACATTTTTTTAAAAATTAAAATGAAAATATAAGAATCAACAATAATGGCAGTTTTTAATTTCTTTTAAAATTGATGTAACTTTTAATACTAGTCGAAATTGATTCCTTTGGTAAGTTCACATCCAAATTTTAGATAATATATTTTATAATAAATGCTTAATTTTTGGACATCTCACAATCCCACACTTTTATTTAAAGTTAAATATAAAACCCCAAATTATAAGAGAAGAAAACAATTATTTTTAGCTTTTTAGTGCACAGTAAATAAAAGTAATTATTACACACACATATATATATATTAAACTTTTTAGTATTGGGATCTTTTTGTAATTATCCAATTTTAATTAAAATAAAAAATAAAAACAATATTGCAGTCTGTGTAGTATTTGAAAGGAAATTCATACATTAAAAATTGATTCATTATTTTGTTTATAAAAGAAGCATTTTAAGAAAGAAACTTTTGCAATCAGAAGAAAATAAAATTTTATACATTTTTTTGCTAAAAAACAACTTTTGCAATCAAATGAAATTAAGATTTATTTTTATTTCTATTTGAATTTAACACAAACAGATTTTAGTCTAAGCTTTTTTAAAAATATATATATCACTTTCTTAAATGCATTACTTAAAACTTACTGAACCAATATTAACATATTTGAAATTCAGTCCACCACCACTATTATACTAAACAAATAAGGACACAAGCCTGAAATATTCATTGTCATATTACATTGTCATTGATTTCTAACACATACACAAAATTTGAAGAAAAATCTTTTGATAGAAGTATGTTAAAAATCAATTACAAAATTTATCGTAAACAAAGAAACAGAGTTTCTAAGTTAAATAAAAGTGTTTTAAAAATATACAAAAAAAAAGTAAATTTGGGGTTTTTAAAGACAGAAATGTATTCAGTAAAATGATTACTTATCTAAGATTTTTACGATAATTCAAGAAATAATCTTAATACTGAATTAATAACAAATAATCTGATTTTTAGCTTTTACAATATATGACAAAACAATAACAGTTCTCTTTCTATTACAATCTCTTCACAAGCTTGAGTAATCCAGAATTTAACATACTACTATCTGATAATCACTGATTGATTAAACTTATTATAAATGGAAGTAGAATAGAGACCTATTCTTGATTTATTATATACTGAATTAATTTTTATTTTCTGAAATGTAAATAATTCAATTTATATAAACCTTCTTGGCTAACAAATGAGTATAGCAAATCGAGATGGCATAGTATATATGTTATGTTATTCTGAAATTTAAACTGAATTTCACACTTCTCTAACCATATTTATAATAAGGATCTATATATTTTTATCACCACTAGTATCTTATTTTTGTTTTATTATTTGTTATATTTTTTAACTGCTTTGTTAAATAATATCTATATTGATTAACAGCAATACATGATAATACTTTTACAGCTTACAATAGTCTATTCTTATCAATTCCATGAATTGAAATTGATGTGAAATGTAATAATAAAAATAAAAATTTATACAGTACAAAGTTGCTTTGATATTTTCTAAGCTTAAATTTCTAAACAATAAAATCATAAAAGTCATGAAACTTTAAGTGCTAATTCCAAATGCATCAATTATAGCATGATTAATATATAACAACTGAGGGGGGGGTGTTACTTATGATCATTACAATTATAAAAGTATTTTTGTTTAGAAAGAAGGCAAATTGTAAAAAAAATAATAATAATTTACATACTATGCTGTCTGTATTCCAGGAAACATTTACATCTAGAGTAATTAATAAAATAATTGTTATTACCTGAATTAAAATGATTGTTTAAAGTAATCAAAATATTTTATACAATTTTATTATTCTGATGTTTTATTTTTAGTCTTTTTTAAAAATAAATATTTTTATTTAATGTTGTAGGTGTTTTTTCTTATCAAATCCATGAATATATTTTGTAGACAATTTTAAATTAATACTAGCAGTCTTTCCAATAATTTTAAAAGATGTAATTTTTAATGGTTGTCTCTGATCCCAAAATTGTTCAAACTGTGGCTGATTTCAATGGTATTTATAAAGTCATTGTATCAACTTTTATCATTGACTTTCAACATGCTATACTTTTTTACATCAAATTAAATTTTATCTAATAAATATTACAAAAGATTATATAATTTCATATTACTAAAAGATCTATTTAATTAAAGTGAAAGTTACTGTCAACTTCCAGTGAAACTAATACAAATCTGTTATTAAATGAAAAAGTGCAAAATGAACCTAACTGTACTTTAGCTCAGTTCATATTTAAGGAATCAATTTATTTACCTAACTTCCACTTTAATTTCATCTACATTTGAGTGATCACTCAAATATATTAAAATATCTATTTTGTAATTATAAACATTTTATTTAAAATCATATGCTCAATTTTTCAGAGACTACTTAACATTCAAGTATCAAATTGGCAGATCAAGCATAATATTTCCATTCAATTGGTCAAACTGAATTCACTCCCCCTCCATTCTTTTCTTTTGTATCAAGCAATTCGTAAATAGGTTTCTAACTAGGCATTTTCATCACATAATGATTTTGCTTTTAAAATTATAATTGCAAAAATACAATTAGATGGGGGGGTTTCATGTTCTTAGTTGTTATTTCATTTTGGGTGAGAGTTTATTGTTATGTTTTTCCTAGCTGATGTTTACCAAATTCTACAGAAACTAAACCAATGATCGTGTTAATTAATAAAAAAAATAATGAAATAGTTAGCTACTTAGAAGGTCATGTTTTGAATAAGGACCAGAAATAACAGTTTGAGCTTTAGTCTCAGAATCATTAGTTTTAGAATATATCACCTATTACAGAAATAAATTATATAGTGCACTACATTAATTCATTAATTATAATAATACTGTTTACCATTACTATGATTTAGAGTTTTTTCTCCCAGATGATTAATAGTACTCTGAGCTCTATCCAATCTAAAATATTCTTTACTGACAAAATTTCTATTCATACCATGATTCTAAATGGAAAATAAAGGAGGTATAGCATATTGCTAATACTCTGAATTCAATAAATAAAAAAGAATCCTGCTTTACCCTCTCTAAAAAGTCAGCCATTTAACACATTTGTATATATTTACATAAATTTACATCATACTTATACCTATCACCCTTCTGTCTACCAATCATTGCTTTGAATGTGATATCAAGACCAAAATCAGCTTAGCATAAAATTACAGGAAACTTTTATGCTTAAGCTTTTCTTATTTAGTTCCTAATGCTTATAATTTAATTGCAATTTGTCTAAGAAAAGTTAACTAACACATATATAAAATTATCATACAATTATTGTAGAATTTTTAGCTCCAACTTTTAAATATCAATTTTTAAAAAAGAATGGAAACTGAAGCAGGAACTGAGGACCATCATAAAGTTAATCTATCAAGAAAAGTATTATATAAGTTCACAACTTACATTTAGCTTCTGCAGTATCCACTCTATTACTATGACTCCTAAATTATTTGTCGTAAGAATATATAATCAATTGGCAACATATGACAGTGCTCAACAAATCACAAGTAATTTTTTTATAGTAATTGCTACTTTTAATCATTAGCTTGGAAGGCATAAAAAAAAATCAAGTCATCTTCTGAGATTAAGCACAATTCAATGTTCTCACTAATAAAGTTCAATATCTAGATCATATATTTACTCCTACTACTTGGTGTTCATTAGTTATTCATGTTTGCAATAGATGGCTCTGAAGCATAATAGTAGAGTATTACTGCTCTTAATCCAAACCTAACAACAAGCCAACTTTTACTCTCTATATCCTTATAATAATAAATACTAAAATTATGACTCATAAAAATATGAAAGATCTATTTAATCAAATAGGCTATCATTATAATCAAGTGTTTCCTTTCATATAAAAATTATTCAATGAATTTACAAAATGCCCATATTACAGCACATCTAGATGCATTTAAAAAAGTATTTATTATTAAAACACATTATATTCTAATAGCAAAACTCTATATCCTAACTAATAATTAGTATTTAATTATGTCATTGGATTTAATTTTGCATCTGACATACTTTAGTTTCTACTCTAAGATTAGAAAAAATCAATACTAAATTATTTGACATTAATAAAATTATTTCTTGTCAGCAAACTATTTACTACCTAAATATGATAAATCAATATTTTTCAAAATTTATATATTTTAAACATATAATAAATATTTATTAAAGTAAGTACCTTCCCCAAAGTGATTGTCTTCTGTAAAATAAATTTTATTAAGCATATATCATTTCTTATCTTCCCTGATGAATTCATTGGATTTACTTCAAGGCTAAACGTAATTTCTGAAGATTTATATAAAAGGAAAATGTCAAAAAACATATTTTTATAAAATGCATTGATTTTATTTGTCTATACAGTATTTTTGTAAAGTTATATTTACTCAAACATTTGCTATGTAGTACATTTATATAATAACATTTGAGAGTAATTCTGGAAGGGGGGGGGGGAGTAACTGATGTAAAAGCATTACAAGAATTTTCTTATACACTATGAAATAAAAAAAACTAAAAAAAAAAGCGAATGATGAAATGCAAGCAGATCAGATTCCACAGTAGTGTTTTGTTGCAGTCAAGATGTGTTAGAATAGTAATCCTCTCCATGACTCTATTCCGGACTCATCTTTTGTAAACTTAAATAATCAATAAAAATTTGTTGCTGATGCTAATCAGTCAGTAATTGACTCTATTTAATCATAGAGTTTATTATTGTTCATAATGCAGATACTGACAATTAGCTGAGCAGCTCCTATGATGGCAAGAACAGTTATTTTCACACTACTCCATAGCCATCTATTGTAAATTTAAGAAATAAATGTAATATAGTGTCACACGTTTATGTTTCTAATTTTAGCCTTCATCATAGAAGACTTATGAATTAAAGCTGATAGTAATGAACTTAAGTATCTAGGAACCATTTTCAATTCTTTATATTATTCAAACTTATAGCTTTGTGTAATATATATTCTTCTTGCCAAAAATCACAGATGACTAAAATATATAATTGCTAAACTAATGACAGACTTATAGAACTGGACAGAAATTTGTTTAATTCTAAAATTTTAGAATGTTTGAATCTCAAGTTGCAGCTTGAATAATATAAAAAGTAAAAGCAACTACTAAATGCTCTCATCAATAAAGACCAATTGATAGAAAGTAATCAAATGGTTTGCTTGGTGCTACATCTGGTATTTATTGTATATTTAAGTTTATACTCTGAAGCGAATGGAAAATAGTGTGGATTAAAGTTTCTAATGGAAATGTTAAAAGTAAGATTAAAAAAGTCATAAAATGGTTTGTGTTTTTCTGAAAGTTTGTGATAACAGTATTTTAGTAGTAATTGTATGGTAAACAATTTCCACCATTTAATATTAATTATATATTGGTGAAACAATTGCCTCATTGAAAAGCAATTAAAAGAACACAAGCTGATGACTACAGAGAAAAAAAGTCAGACGTATCTAAACTCACAGACCATGGGTGTAACTATTACCATAAGCTTGATTGGAAAAAGTAAAAATATTGGACAAAGAGAAAAATATATAAAGAAAAAAATTTAAACTAGTTGCCCACATGACAATAACAATCAACCCCATAAGTCAGTGTGACATTCAAAATATTTGGAAACCATGCATTGACCTTGCTCTTAAGAAAAATTGAGGGGAATCAGAAGAACTCTCACAAATAAGTATATAAAAGTTTCCCTGGCTGTTGACTTTGACAACATAGCCTAGTTGGTTAGAACTTCACTTTAAATTCAAATTAAAAATTAATATTAGATGGTGGAAATAGTACATCATATAATTATAAAATGCTTTGTTTCACAAAAGAAATATGTGATTTAAATTCAAATGTTATTATGATGAAACCTAATTGAATTGTTAATAAATGTTAGTAGAAAGAGAATATTTTGTTGTTGTTTTTTAAAAGTTAGTTCTTAAAATTGACTTAATGAATAATGATGATTAACAATTTGTATTAGTAATTAGAAAAGCATGCTATATTAGTGTTCATGTGGTGTATGAGCATTAGATATGTTTGAATATGGATTTGATTTATGAATTGTCTATTATATGTTTCTATAGATAAACAGTTATTATTGTTAATATCTATTCAAAAAAAAGACTGTTGGCTAATTGTATTGTTATAAGTTGGTTACTTATTACAAATCTTTTAAAATATCTTGAGAATGAATAGTTGTATTATTATTACTACTATGTTTCCTATATGACTTAGCATATTAGTAGAGTGATGGATTCAAAGCTAAACTCTTTGCTTCTGATATTTAAACATTTAACAATTTTTTCAGTGATGGGTGCGTTTAACTATTTTCTTGTTGAAATAGCAGTAATGTTTTTCCCTGCACAATAATCTACTGCCATCTCTAGTAATCAATAGATTCTAGAAGGTTGTGTGTATCATAACCCCTAGCTAGTGATTTCCATGCTAATATCCTGAGACTAGTTTCTAGCTTATGGCCTTCATTAAGAGAGGGAAAGGAAGTCATTATTGTTTTATTTAAGCATAAGAAAAAAGTCAAACATATGACATTGTAGTGATATATTAACAATCCTATTCAAGAGATAAAGGTGACTATGCTTTTTTAAAAAAAACATGAAGATACCAAAATATATACAAATTGAACTGTTTTCAGATTTGTATGACTATACAGACAAATTAGCTTGGATTAAAAACATTAGTGGGTTTTCAGTTTAGACTCATAGCCTTATAGTTAAAAAAAGATATAAGTTGGGTACTGGAGGGATAGAGCCTTATATTCAAAGATACAGGTGCATTGACCCCAGATCCAAAAATGCCTCATTGATGAAAGCCATAAGTTAGAAACTACTCTGGGGATATTGGATTGGAAAGCAATGGATAGAAATTGTTCAACCTTCTAGCATCTATTGATTACTAGGGCTTGCACTAGTTGGGACTATTGTGTGGGGAAAAAATGCTTCTGTTTTAACAGCTTTTGTAAGCATGAAGAAAAAGATGATCATGTGAAGTTATAGTGGTTTATTTACTTATTGCTGATATATTAACAAATTTCTATGTGAATGATAGCATACCAAATTACAGCATAGTTGATAATAGTAAGCTGTTCATACCACATTAACAGCATTTTACGTATTGATCAGGATTTAAATTGGGAAATTAAGAGAATAAAAATAAATGGGTTCTATTCAAGTCATCTAAATTTTGAAAATATTAGTAAGACTTCAGAGCTTAAAAAATTATTTTAAGAACTATTAGATGGAAGCAAAAAAGTTAGAGTAATGATAATTTTTTTAAGATTGCTTTTCACAAAAAAAGAAAATAAAATTAATAGTATATAACTTAGTTAAATTATTAATATAGATGGTAATATAATGGATATAATTAATCATAGAATTAAACTTAGATGGAATGTTTGCCATAAAAATTATATATATATATATATATATATATATATATATATATATATATATATATATATATATATATATATATATATATATATATATATATATATATATATATATATATATATATAAAGAAAATATGTTTTTACCAATTTCTATGTATGGTTGTTATACAAGAAGAGTAATACAAAGACTTAAGACCACATAGCAAATTATGACAAGAGGTATGTTGGAAATAATAAAGAGAGATTGAAAGTTAAAGTACATGAGTGAGGAAAATAACAGATTTTTTTGATATCACTGAAAAATTAAGAGAAATGGAGTTATCTAGATATATTACTAAAAAATAATATAGTTGAAGCCTTTAAACAGAATCCCAAAAGATTGTAAAAGATTTAGAAAAAGGCCAAATATGAGATGGATGAATGAGGTAAAGAGGTTTGGTGGAATAATGTGGGAAAGAGAAGCTATGTGTCAGAAACATTTAATTAAACTTGTAGAAGCTTTTTATTCAAAAATTGAATAGTAAGAGCTGAAAATGATGAGAATTTGTTGACTATTTAAATTTAATGAGGAATGATATAAATCTACAAATTAGAATTTTATTTATTAATGTTATTGCTAGCATAACAGGCAATAATATAATTACCATGTGTTTATGAGTATTGAAAAGAGAATAAAAATTTATCTCAGAACCTTAATGAGATTAATGAAAGAGCTGTTTTTATTATACAATAATCATACAATATAAGTGCTTGATGTTAAATATAGGTTTACTATAAATTTTGATGTATTGTATGTAACATTTACCATGTTTTGTAGTTTATTCTAAAATTATAAATAGATAATTATAAATGTCACTGATATTTTTATCTTTTGGTAAAAAAATTTAAATCACTTCCAAAAATTATTTTGCTATACATCAATTGCAAAGACTATTGAGAAGATCTCGATTTTAGAACACCTTCAATTGGAATAGCTAATTTCACAGTGTCCTGTTTATTTTGTTACTATGAATAGTAATAAATTTTATTTTATATAAATATTCAGAATTAGAATTCTTTTGTTGTAATTATTTTTAATGCATTTTGAGGGAGAAAATTTGCTACTGAAGTTGAAGATATTTAAAAAAATTACAAATTGTTGTTTTGCTTTGAAATATTTCCTTAGTTCTGGTTTAATAATATTTTTGTTGCTTTAAATTTTTTGTCAATTATTTTAAAAATTTATGACTTAAGGGGTTAATTAGATGAGATTTTTTTTTTAGATTTTGAGAAATCATTCTCAAGCTAAAACTTACATTAGAAAAAAAAGCGGTAGGGTGTTTAAGAGATTTTTAAAATGTGTATTTAATGATGAGTACAAATGATAAATTAGAAAATCATTTTTAGCAGTAACAAAATGAATGAAAAGGGATTATTTATTAAGAAGAAAATAAAACAAAATAGAAACTGGGTTGGGACATATATTTAAAAGTGGAGGAATTATGAAGAATATGTTAAAAATATCTGTTAAAGAAAGATAGAAGAGATAAAAAAAAGTTGATTGATGATATCTAAAAGAAGTCCCTACTTATAATTGCTTAAAAAGAAGATAATGAAAAGAATTGGTAATATTGATAAGTAGAACTTATATTTTTAGAATATTATATATTTTTTGAATGTCAATTCTGTAAAGGGATGTTTTTCATAAATGCCAAAATTATTTGCAAAGAAAGAAATGACACCAAAGGAAAAATAAAAGAAGCATATTTCATTGTGAACAATCTAAATGCCATTAATCGAAGGGATGCCTGCTTTACAATATCAAAAAAATGGACAGGATAAGGATTTGTATAAATTTGTATTCATTATGTTTACACTTAATAATGGCTATGAATGTGGAGTAAACATACTCTGAAAGCACTAAGCTAAACATTGTTATTTGTGAAAAATTTTATTAACTTCATCTATATATGTTTAAAGCATATTATAAGTAATAAAGAAGTTTATATAATCTCAATATTGCATATTTTTAAATTTATACTGAATATTATTAAACTAGTTTCCCATAATTCTGCAACTTCTATCATCTGGGCAATGATATCGAGCTTTATTATCTTCACACGAATTAAGATTTATTTAAGTATTTTTTTAATTTAATTTTAAATGTGCTCACAATAATAAATAAATAAAATATAATAAATAAATTACTATATAGACACATTTAAAAATAAAATTAAAGAAACAAAAACACAATTAAATCACATTAATGTCTATAAATTAATAAGTATAATATCACGAACATTATGATTTTTGTTTCTTTAGTCTAATAAAATTCATTATTTTAATTTTTTTCCCTAGAAAATATTCACTGAATAATTTTAAGAATTCTTTTCTACTGAGTGTTAAAAAAGATTAAATCTAATTTGTCAATTTGAGAAAAAAACAAATTACTAAATAAGTTGACTTGTATTAAAGAATAACTTTAAAACTAATTTTTTAACAACAACCAATTTGTTGTAGTTAATCTTTAAAAAAAGATTAAGTACAGCTTTTAAGTATGGAGACAGTGAAATGATAATTACTGAAGAAGTTCACCTGAATTTTAAACAAGAAAGATAAAGGAGTAAGGAAAATTATTGATGTTTATTGTTTTCATTAGTGATAAAATATTAAATAACTTTTTAATATTAAACTATAAAAATATTATTTCTTAAATATATTTAACATAATAAGGGAGGTAAGGAATTAAGCAGTAAATGTTGTTTTGATTATTACTATATAAAGATTATTTATTAATATAAAAATATATTTTAAAGGTTTTATATTCTTATTCAATAATTTAATGTCATAGCAAAAACAATAAACTATCTAAACCAAGTTCAATTTTACAAAATTAAATTATTGTCAAATATGATCTTCAGTTTGAATAGAATCTATGGCAAAATTAAACATATCTTTTTATTTTAAATAGAATAATAGAAAAAAAATTGTATCATAAGATGTAAATTTATATTCATTTAAAACATAAAAATTAAATAATTTTATATTCACTGAATAGAAATAGCTTTAAAAATTATGTAAACAATCTTAAAATAAAAAATTAACTTTAAATTTTTTTCTGCTTTAAAAATAAAATGTAGCTACCACTATTTTGTACAAATTTAGTTCTACAATTTGATCTTTGCATTATAGAACTATCTTATCTTTTGCTAATTCCTGACATTTAGTTTTAAAAATGAAAGTTAAAATATACATTCATTATCATTCTATTGGAAACATTCAATATCAGCATTCAAATTACTCAAGTGCTACTCTGAAGTACTTCGTAACCACCAAAAATTTGACATATACTATCACCTGAAAGAGTTTGGAGTTTTCTTAGAAAGAATTAAAAAATAAATTTAATGTATTGAACTTATTTGTAAAAATATAATCTCATCTGAAGATTTATTAATATTTATTTACATTTTCAGTATCATATGGAGGATGCTTTAAAACATAAGAGGATTTTTTAATAAATGAGTAAAAAGTGTATTGTGTAATTATTTAAATATTAACTTAATTTGTAAAAAGCCTAAGAACTGATGCTATTATTATCATAATTCTGTTTGAGCGATGGTCAGTGTTTTGTATATATGATTGTATATAAATGGTTAGCCACTTACCAAAAAAATTATGTAAAATAATGTTCTTAAACATTAGATGTTTTTTGACTTAATATTGTTTTGTTTTTGATAGTATTTGCTAACTATGATTATTTAAAATAATTAAAATATTTCATATTATATTATCTATTTTTTAAAAACATCAAGACATGAAATGTGCATAGAAATATTAATGTTTATATATGGGAATGTGTATTTATATTATATATAGTAAGAATAATTGCTACTTAAATATATGTAAATAAATAAATGCAGATTTTAATGCATTCTATTGTGTATATAAACTTTAATATTGTAAAATGCTACACAATATAAAATAATAAATTGGTCCTTTCATATTACATATGTATTTTGGCTAAACAACGGTCATCAGGTGTTCTGCAGGTTTGAACATTTGCCGATCAAGCTAGGATGGCAGTTCAATCTTTTGTTTGTTTTTAAGTATGAATATACATGCGTGTGCACACACGCACGTTTTAATCAGTAAAGTAAGATTAAACATACATCTTTAAAAAAAAAAAGAATCTATTGGGATACCCATACATAAGATTTGCATGAATCATATAATTTAAAAAATAAAAAAATACCGTAAGGTAAAAAAAAAAAAAGAAATATTAATTTATAATATTTAGTTATTTATAAGATAAAACCATATTAATTAAAATTAATAGAATTTTTTTTTTTTAGTTCTATAAACTGCTTGTATTATTTTTTAATGTGAATTTCTCATTTTATAAGCCTAAGGGATGAATACGAGATCAAAATAGCTTTGAAATTTATTTCTGATAAAATAGTTCACCGAGAAAAAAAATTTAAATATAATTAATAATTTATTACTTTTAATTTTTTGTAGTATCATTTTAAAATAACATTAGAATTTTTATTATTTTGTTTCAAATCAACCCTCTTCTATCCGGTTTTACTTCTGTAAATAAGAAACTATTTTATCATTTATGAATATTTAAAAAATAATAATAGCATAAATAGCACCAGAGATTTTATCGTTGTATATTCATGATGCAAGGTATTGTACAGGAGCCAGAAAATTATGAAATATTTTAGGATATATATTGAGATTATATTATCCATAAATTTATCTTTATTACAAATTGAATGTCAATAAGCTAATGCATTAAAAATTTAATAGTTATGTGGTTAGTAAGTCATGTGATATTTAAACATTGGAAATGACATTATTTTGATTTAAAAGCTTTAGTTGTTGCGTCTACCTCTATATCTCTGTTCTCAACTACACAGGCAATAGATCCATTTATAAATACTTACTCAAAGACTGCTAGAACACTTGTTTATTGAATGAATAAAGTACATCCATTTTATTAAAATGCAATAATTAATAAAAATTATTATTGCATTTTCTGTTTATTTATTATATTTGCTATTAAAATAATTAATATATGCAAAAAAAATTTTTGTATTACACAAATAATAAAAAAATATCTCATTATCAAAAAGCATATCATGATAGTACTTTTTAAAGCATTATACTATTGGTAACATGTTCCAATTATTAATACAACGCTATTTGATTCTTTCAACTTTTATAATTAACTAAAGCACTTCTCTTTTCTATATTCCATAGCCATCTATTGGAAGATCAAGTAATCTGCAATCATCAGAAAATGATTTGAGAATGAGGATTAAATCATATCACCTTCTGTTAAACACTGTTTACTCAAGCTTACAAATGATGAAAATTATTTATTGTTAAAACTTTTTTCTATTTAATGGCTATCTTTATTTTCTTCTTCTGAAATATCCATTGAGCATTATTTCAATCTTTTTAGTATTTACCCCTAGTTTCTTAAAGCTCTGGTGCATTATTTGCAAAAACAACCACATCATCTGCAAAATCTAGATGACTTAAATAAACCACTTACTTTTACACTCTTAGTTGCCCAGCATTTTATAAAAAAAATTTAGAAATATAGAATCATCATACTTATTTTTTCCAATGATAATCTTCTTAGTATGCCATAAAATCTAATCATTGATGTTACACTTTGATAAATATTTTTCAAAATATGACAATATCCCAGGTCTATAACTTGATGATTCAAAGTTTTAATCACTGTGGAAATAATTATAGAATCCAATTATAATCTATAAATACAAAAACATAGCAATTCTTTGGTTCTTTTTATAATTTCTCTCAATACATGGATGTGATCTACTATGTTAAAACCATTTTTAAATCTAGCTCATTCTTTTGATTGATTTCAATCCAAAGTTTACTGTTGATATTTTGTAATGATTTTGCATAAAACTGATAGTAGATGGATAGGTCTGTAATTTCTAATATCTTCTTTAGTATTTTTTTAAATGCCAATATTATTACTAATGTATTTTTCCAAACATTTGGAATATTTTTAAAATTTTGACATTTGGTATATAGCTTTGCCAAAAAAATTTCTATTTCTTCTTCTGCTCCTTTTAAAAATATCAATAATAATTCCATAATTTTCTGGAGCTTTTCTTTACATTACAATATTGCATGACTTATTTCTTCATTTAAAAACCTTGGAAATGCAGAAAATTGTGGAAACTATAGGGGATTTTTTTTCCAGCTCTTTATACATAAAATTTTCTTCTATATGTTTCAAGATGTCATCTTTTTAAAAAAATAGTTTCACCTTACTGTTAAAGTAATCTTCTAATACCTAAATGTTGTTTTACAATTTTAAAACTATTATTCTTGTCTACAGCTCTTTGCCAATGAGCAATTATATATACATAGTATTATTTACAGGAACTTCTGTATAATAAAAATATAATAGCTAAATAATACTATGAATCTATCACTTATCCATGAGAATATTAGAATTAATTTATTAAAACAATTATAAGTCTCATGGCATACAACATAGTAGTGTGTATGCATATATATATATATATATATATATTTTAAAGGAGTTCAAATAGATAGATCACAAATTTTTAAAGATGGATCACATATCCAGTGTAACAAAATTAAAGATGGTTCAAATAACTATTACCTTATCTGAGTTGTCTACAATATATAAGATCACAATATTTAAAATAACGTTGGATTTCTAAAGATATCCCACTATCAATAATTATAAGCAAATTATTAATAACAAGTATTATAACTCAGGTATAGGAAATCACGTGAGGTGAGTACACTAGTAATTCAATAAAATATAACTCAGGTATACAGACAGTAGATCTTACCCACTTTCATTTCTTGGTTTGATGTTAAGTGCATGTTTAAACAAATACTAAGTGAATATGGTCTAGCAGGGCGCCACTAGATTATCTGAATCTAGACACGGTTATATCTAATAACCTTTCACATGTACCGGGTTTGAATCCCCTCTTTTGGTACTTTATTTCTAATAAAAATGGGAGATTTTGCTTTTTGAGCCATATCACTATACACACTAATATTTAGGTAAAAGTAAAACAACTATAAACCAAAGTGGAGTATATTAGACATAAATCATTTCTCAGATCTTAACATAACAAATGTGTTCCAATATTTTTATAAGTTTACTAGCTCAGATTATATATAACTAATTTAGGATGGCAATTCACTCATCCTTGCATGAAATAGATGATGGGATGTGGTTATAATAATACTAAGAGATCACTAAATATTATGAAATTAATATTTATTTATGGCCTTTAAACAGTTAAACAGCTCATTAATTAAAACGATGATGATGATGATGATGATAATAATAACGATAATGACAAGGGTTTCAACTACAGCTCTAGGACTAAGCCTAAACATAAAACTAATTTTTATAAAGAAATTCATAATTATTGCTTAATTATAGCATATTTACTTATATCTTAAATAATTAATATTCAACCATTGATGATGATGAATAATCACACTTAACAAAGACTACACTTAATGAAATATATACGCCTCATTTAATAAAACAAACTAATATTTAATACTGCATTTCTAACATATACATAAAAATTTCTAGAATAAACATGAAAATTGACATGAAGAATAATAATGATAATAATTGATTATATAACAATCGTCAGATTAATTTCAAGTTCTTCCCCCTTTCCCTTCAAATGTATTTTGTATTAAATTGGATGTCACATTGACCATGATTTTCACTCCATGAGAAAAGTATTTCAAGAAAAAAATATTATCTGCTCATTAGCACACATACTTTATAAATCTAACATGTAAGTAGAATGTTAAAAAAAAATGTTAATAGAATTGAAAGAGCAAGTTTTAGAAACAAGTTTTAAATTATTGTCTTCCCCCTCTCTTCTACCTCTGAAATGCTATACTTAACTTGAAACAAAATAATCTAATATTCTAACACTACTTGTTACTTCACATTCACTCATAATTATACACATATAAAAATATTATTATGTATGTGCGTGTTTTATCCCATAATAACAAAATATTATTTAAAACCAAAATAATAATAATATATTAGTTAAAACTAAAATCATAATACCAAAAAAAAATTATATTACATATTCATATTTCATAACTGTAAAATTCATAAACAAATAATTTTGATACATTCAAGATAATTTATGAAGCTCAAAGTTATTATTAGTAAGACATTCTTGTTTTTAATCGATCTGAATAGTCTTTAAAAGTTCTTTAAATAAAATATACCACTTATTATTGCTAAAATGTTTATTAAGACTCTGATATCGTAAAGAAAATAGATATAAAAAGTCATATTACCGATCTTTGTTTGTGGCGAATTTCCAAGGGTTCAAACTTGTCTTGTATAATGTCTATATTTCTGCAGCTACCATTTCCGTTTTACATGGGAACAATCTCTTTCTTGAGGTGTATAACTATTTGATGATGATGACTCTATTGTTATTTGCTTTAGTGGACAATTTGGAAATCATTATATTAATTTTTCTTCTCTTCCTGTCAAGCATGTGGATGAAATACAGCAGTTGTTTTCACATTTATAAATTTTCTTGAGTTTAAAATCAGTTTTTGTAACAATTAATTGGACTTGATGATTAATATTTATCAGTAGATTAATTCATCTTCTTTGAATGCAGGTGAATGCTTTCTTCCTTCTATTAAAAACATCTTATTTCTCTGGTCAGTTGAAAGGTGTAGAATATTATTTTAGACAAGACATCTTTTCTTTCCTATGTGATGTGCAGCTTCCCCCAGATGGTCGGCAAAGATGGGACATACATATAATTTTTCTAGCCAGCCATTTCTTATATTTTCAACATTCAATTTAATAGTCTAATAATCTGAATCATAATCACAATCATCATAATAATTCCAGACAGCTTTTTATATCCAAATTTTAGCTAACTTAACAAATCAGAGATAGCGTCACTTGCTATTTTTGGACAAATTCATTTTAATTAGATCTCTAATTTATTTTCAACTAAATTATTTTTCAACTGAAAAGTTTAATCCTTTTTCCAGACACTTTTGTTTTAAAAAAATAGACTTAATCCTTATTTCCTTTCTATTTTTTTTTTACATCTAGGTAACATTTCAAATCTTTGAGCTTCCTTCTTTAGATCTTAAGATAAAACAATTTCAAAATTAGAGTTCCCACCCAAATTAAGCTCCCAAAGTGACAAACAATCCTTTACAAAAAACAAAATTGCTACAAAGATAGATATCTGATTAAACAGATTTCCTCTTTTAACATAAAATTGTACAAAAAAAATAATTTGACAGATTTAATCCTTCCTTTTCTTTCAATATTTAATAAATGTAAATTTCTGTATGTAATGTACACACATCCTTCCTTATTTCAAATCATTCATAAACTAACATTAAATAGTATAATTGCTAGCTTAGTGATTATCACCCTATTATTTAATTAAATCTGTAACTTTTAAATCCCAATTACAATTATAGAAAGAAAAATAGAAGCATAGAATAAGATATTAGAATTGATCAAGCATAGGTTAGTTTTAAAGAAAGTTAAAATGTTGAATATTTGAAATATAAAACAATTAAATAGTTTACACATACATTGCCTATACGTATACATTATCACTTTGCTTTTTAACAGAAAAACTAAATATTAAATAGTTTAAATGTGTGTATTACCTTTCTATCAACACACAAACAAATAGAGCATATAATTGTTGTCCCACTCTTTTTGTCTAAAGTGTTTAAGATTTTGATCTGGTAGGGTTTGAACTTGGATGCCCTACAGCTTCTTTTATGGTTATATAAAAATGTGATGATGATTTTGGTTTACCTTTTCTACATGCACATTACTATAAATTTAGCTAGTGACTAAATTGTAATGGCACAACTTTCCCCCCCTTCGGATAAAATCATCAGCACTTTTGTTTTAACTATATTTTAAAAAAAAATCCTAACTAATAAATACACTAATAATAATAAACACACTAATAATCAAAAAAAAAATTTTTTTTATCTACTGGTAAATATATTTTTCATTAGAAAACCTAAAAGTAATTTATTTGGAAATCTTTGCCAAGCTATTCTGCTGAAGTATAAGGAATCAAACTCCTAGCGTTATAGGTTCCCTTATTCCCACAAGAGCAGCAAGCATAAAGGCATTCTCTCCTATTTTTTTAGTAATTTGGAATGGCTTTTTCTTTTCAAATCCTATTGCGGTCTGCATAAAATTGCACACGTACATCCAGTCCATTTTTAATATTTCCATTTTTCATCTTGACTGGATATTTATAAAACATATCCGGAGGATTATTTTATATAACCTCCTCTTACAAACTCCATTTAGAAATATGGACTCTTGGTACCCTATGTAATATGCCTTGAAGTTTTTCAGGGAGATTGACTTTCTATAGCATACATACTTTATTTTTAAACTTTCCAGAGAGATCGACTCTCTGTACCATATATAATTCATCCTTAAATCTTCCAGAGAGGTTGATTATCTGGGCCATATACAATTTATTTTTAAATTTTCTAGAAAGGTTGACTCTTTGTACCATATTGTAACAGTCAAATATGTACATTTGCGCAACAAAACCTAGAACTCCGATAGATCATCCTAAGGCCGACCAGGTTTACGGTGGTGGAAGCCACGGCTCTGGTCTAACCTTAGTTCCTCTACCATTGCTCATAGACTTACAACCTTACAAATGACACAGTTGAGGTCACAGCAGCGTTTTAATCCCTAACGTGCTGGCAGTAGCTCAACAGTTATACATAAGATGTGGAGCAATGGGTATTTGTACAACACATCTATATATGTATCATGTGGCACACCTATCCTTATAAATTATAAATAAAATTTCAGTAACACCAAAATCAAGTATTAATAAGTAAATAAAATTGAGTCGGTGAGCAAGACTAAGACAAGAAACTATATTAAATTTTAAATCAATTTAATAATATTAAATGCTAACAATTATTTAAAATTATAATAAATAAGCAAGGGTTTAATTTCACACGCAGGTGAATAAGGTATTTACAGTTTAAAAAGGATTCACACGTAAGTGATGCTGTTTAGTAATAATTTTGAATGTACATGATTAACTGGTTTGGTTTACATATACAGGTTATTTATTTAATAATGAATTTAGCTTTCTCTACAATTAATAATGTTTTAGAGGTTTTACATTTCCGTTCTATATATGTGTAACCTTATGTCACACGCAGGTGATAATACGCAAATTACAATGGTTTATTTGGCTTATGTACATATATTTCAATCACACGCAGGTGATAAAATAATTTTGCAGTGAATTTATACATGAGCTTAATATAAATTTTGATGCAGAACGATTTGAATTTGCTCATGGGTTTTTATTTTCTATGCCAGGTTTATGCTATAAGGATTTAGATTTGCATATTAGTAAAAGTGACAATTAATTTAGTAAAGAACATAAATTATCATTAATTTACTTAGCGCGAATATTTCAATATATTCTCTACACAGTAAAATACTACTTAGATTGGATTCTATATCAGATCAATGCTGATTTACTTATTTAAGTGGCGGGTTGAACTGACTAACGGAAGTTATATTTCAGATACTAGTGCGTATAGAAAAGCATATAACTTTTAAGTCTTATTGCGTCTCATATGTTCCTTACTCATGGGATTTTTACCAAGTAACAGTTCCCGAGGACTGATTCTCATTGCTGTAATGTATGAGGCCATTTGGTTCGGCATGTTGGGCAATTTATAAAATATGGGAGTCTTACGCTCTAGTTGAGTCACATGCTCCTTTTATGGACGAGGAATGTGGAGACTTACGCTCTGGATTGAGTCTCATGCTCCATGATAAGATAAGCGAGATGGGCTGGCGTGTACCAGACACCATCTAAAGTAATAATTGCCCGAACTAAGGTAATGATGCAGGGCGACGGTATGCAACCATTACAGAAATACAGCAAAAAGAATATACGCCGTAGCGTTTCGTAAGGAGACATATGCACCACTGACTAATAATCATTTTTAAAATTACGACGCTAAAAATCAAGTTTCTTTCATGAAACTATCCCACATCAGTTCATATTATAGTACTTTGAAATAGTACAAATAAAGGGAATTTATGGATCCAATCTATAGAGTTAGCTATATAGGCTACGACTTATTTAGCTTAAGGAGGATTTACAGCATATGGGGAATTAAAATATAAACATATAAATTTATGCTGAAGTTATATCACTTTACCTAGATATTAATTTAAAATATCAATTTAAAATGCAAATCTATTTTAAGGTGATGCTACGTTTGTAATAACCCTTAATTGTAGACATATTATCCTTTCCAAAACAGAGCTTTTTATTTTGTATATAATTATACGTCTTATATATGTGCACACTTACATATATATATATGCGAGCGAATTTTTATTTAACACTCGCGAATAGTTTAAATTAAGAATAAAGCTCGGTTTTGCAATTTTATAGCATAAACAATATAATGTAACTAAATAATAATAATATTGGCATAGATAATCACAAGAAATACAATTTTAAATCATAATAAATTTAAATAAGTGAAGTTTGATAATTAATTGCTTATTTAAAAAGAGCAAGTAGTATACAGTTCGCTAAAACATGTTTGATTCGGTCTTTTAAAGCTATCTTATAAATCAACGATTACGGATATTATCGTTGATTTATAACATACAAATTATTATAGAAATCTTAAATATTATTTAAATTATTATAAAAATTAATTTCCACATTAAACAAATTGAAATAGATAGCATTTAATTATTTAATTTAAATCAATACGTAACCAAATCAAACTATATTTTGCGAGTAAACCAAAACATAAAATAATGCAATTTCATTAATAAAAGATGTGTGTGAATGCGCGTATTTTAGATCATAAAATAATAAAGCTTAATTCAACTAAAATACGTTAAATCATTTAACATTTTATCTCTCAGGTTTAAATTATAATTTTTATAATCACAATCAGTTTACACTTAAGTTTAGACTATCATATTTAAAATCAGGCAAGACTCTAGGGTTTAATTAGTTATCAATTATTATATTTTTAGGTGACTTTTAAATTAAGTTTGTCAAATAAAATACATGTTTTAATATGGCCATTAGTTTGAAGTTAAGCTAGCTTTTGATCGAAGATTTTAGATGAGAAGAATATTTACCATTGTTGAGCTTGGTGTTTCTTCGTACTGCGGGTTTCCTTGGACAGCGAGCATGTTTTCACGGTGATCTGCTCCTCTTCTTGGCTTAGATGGTTCTTTGCCTGTCAGAAGGCTAGGTTTGAAGCCTTTCTACTCCGACATTTTATTAATTTACTGTATTTTAATATTTTTTTCTTTTTACTCTTTAGAAAATTTTTATTGAGTGAATCCAAAGGTGGCTGCTACCTCTTTTATACCATACTCCCCCCCCCTTCTTTTTCATTACTGTATTTTCCGAGAATTGTTTTCTTGGCTGTCTTTTCCGAGAATTGTTTTCTTGGGATGTACGCCAGTGGTCAATCACCATGGGAGCCTATTGTTTTTAATTTTAAATAGGTCAAAATTCGCGATTCACCAGCTATAATCTATTCAGTTTTCCCCGTTTTATTCTATTTTTACATTTTTAATTACTGTATTTTTGGTAAGGATTAACTATATTGGCGACAGTATGTCCAGAAAAACAACTCTAAGATTAAGAAAAACATTTTATTATATATGTAACTTGACCGTTCTAATTTACCGATATATGCAGAATTATATAATTTTGAAAATGCATAATTTAATAAATATCTAAAATTATGGAAAAAGAAATGTTTTGTAATCTATTAACATTTATATTCTAGCATATATGTAGTCTACAGTTACACATACAATTAGTTTTTCATCTAACAATTATTAATAATCTATATATGTGCGCATTTTGACTAAAGGAGTATATAAATGAATACTTTAGTACATATTAAACGATACACACACACACATATGATAGATTTAATTAGATTCAATTTTAGATGGAATTTATTAGTATTATTATTATAAAATATACGAGGGTTGGTGGTATTTATATATAAATGAATACTGCTATATAGCATATATAGCAGGTGAAAGAGTCAAGTTGAAAACTGACTGTTTCATATTCTCAAACTCACGGGAAATTTTTGGGAAATTTAATGAATTGGTGCCTTTACTTGGGGAGAAAATTTAACCCCTTTTTTTTTTTTTTTAACTTTAACATTAATCTTAACGAAATTTCCTTTTTATTATTGCTAATTTTACTAAATAATTTGGGAACCCTTTCTGGCCTTATTCTCCTACCTATGAAAACATATGCTATAACTACGTAATAACTAAAAAATTATATCAATTTACAAGCTATACTACTACTGAAAGATTATAATTATATTACTAACTACTTATATATATATATATCATTGTCATGGTTTCAGAATCCTAAGTAGGATCTGCAGTCTTTGCTATCATTGCTCTACAGGGTTTTAAAGACCTGGCATTGAACGTCCCTATCATTTTCTTGCCTGCCTGCAGTAGGAAGGAATTATGGCCTTTTCTTAATTTTATCTTATATGGACCATTGTACAGAGGATAAAATTTATGGAATTTCCTCTTGGCTTTGTTACTGGGCTGTATAGATTTCACCCATACCATGTCACCTATTTCAAATTGGTGAGCTGCCTTATATCGTTGATTCCGACGTTCCGCTGCTTGTTTTAAACACTCCCTAGCCCTGCTCTTGTCTATTTCAGGATCCACTACCTCACTATCCTCCGTTATAGGGACTTTAAAGATTTTTGGGCATACTCTTCCAAAATGTAATCTAGTAGGAGGAAGGCCTGTGGATTCGTTCATAGTGTCATTTATATGTTTTAGGACTGTTTTTGTCTGATTGACCCAGGCTCTATGATCTGATCCCACCACAGTTCTATATAACCTGCCCAGTTCTCTCATCATACGCTCACATGGATTTGACTGAGGGTTTCGCACGGACGTGAGGGTATGTTGGATCCCTTGTGCATGTATCCACTGTCTCCAGGCTGACGACGTGAATGCCGTTCCGCGGTCAGAAATAATTATTTTTGGTTTTCCCACTTTGGGAAACTGCATTGTTTGTAGAACCCTTATGGCCTCCTGAGACTGAACTGTCCTTACTGGCTAAGCCTGTGTATACTTTGAAAATACATCATATGCAACTAGAAGGTACTTGTATCTCTTATATGATGGTAATGGCCCATAATGATCCACAGCAAGTATATGGTTAGGTTCAGTCGAGATTACTGATTTCATGGGACCCTTATAAGCCTTATTTGCTGGCTTATTTACAGCACAACTCTTGCAGTCCCTTAGTACATTTAGGATGTCTCTATATATCCCTGGCCAATAAAACTGTCTCCTGACTGCTTCCTCAGTCTTACGCGGCCCATAATGTCCTATTGCTTCATGTGTATCTCTAATCACTTGATCCCTAAGCTTTGGTGGCAACATGACCTTCCACAATCCATCATTATGACCTGTTTTTCCTTGCAATATCCCATCCACCACCCTATATCGTCTTTTCCAACTATCTATTCTCCCCTTTTTTAGCCCTAACTCTTCTATCTCTTTAATCAATTTGAAAAATGGTGGGTATTTTTCTTGCCACTGCTGTAAGTTCACTAGGTCTTCTTCTGTCTTCCGATGGTTCACACTCATAATAATTCCCTTGGAATTTTTAGGTATTCGTGGGTTATCTCTTGTAATGTTGATGGGATTTCTACTCAATGTATCTGCCACTATGTTTTGGGGACCAGGGCAATACTCCACTTTAAAATCAAATCTCTGAAGAGCCAGGCTCCAACGAATGAGCCTATCATTGGTCAGATAGCTCTTGTGGAAAAACTGCAAGCATTTATGATCTGTGATAATAGTGACCTTAGAGCCAAGGAGAAACTGCTTGAATTTTTCACAAGCCCATACTATCGCCAATGTCTCCTGCTCTGTGACGGTATAGTTTATTTCAGGCCCCCTTAACTTCCTGCTGGCAAAATATAGAACTCTTTGTTGTTTAGCATGTATCTGAAACAACACTGCCCCCATTCCCACACGGCTGCAGTCTGTCTGTACATAGAACATCTCTTCAAAATTAGGATGATTGAGCATGACGGTTTCTAAGAATTTCGCTTTTACGTATTTAAATTCCTTATCTCTCTGTTCATCCCATCTCCATTTTGCATCCTTTTTTATGAGTTCTACTAACCCAGCGGTATCCTGTGCAAAATTAGGGTAGAACCGATGGTAGTAGTTACAGAGTCCCAAAAATGATCTAACATTCTTTTTTGTGGTTGGGGTTGGAAAATCTTGAATAGCCTTAACCTTATCAGGGTGTGTTTTCACACCTTCGCTATTTACAACATGACCCAGAAATGCTATCTCAGATTGGAGGAATTTACTCTTTTGCATGTTTATAGTAATATTTTTACAACTACACTCCTCAAAAAATTCTTTTAAATGTTCCACATGCTCCTCAAAGGACAAAGAGGCTATCACTACATCATCCATATAGCAAATAACATGCTGTTTGATGTGGTCCGGTAATGCCCGATCCAGACATCTCATAAGGGCAGCTGCGCTGTTAACTAAACCAAATGGTACCCTTTTGAACACATGTGTTTGTCCTCTATATCTGAAAGCTGTATATTTTCTATCTCTGGGATCAAGCATTATTTGCCAGAAGCTTGAGGTAAGATCTAGAGTAGAAAAGACTCTTTTTCCTGCCAGTTTCAAGAATATATCTTTGATGTTAGGTGGTATGTCCCTTTCTGGCACAGTCAATTGGTTCAACTTCCTTGCGTCTAAACAAATGCGAACAGATCCATCCCTTTTTTTTACTACTACTAGGGGGTTATTGTATGGTGAAGATGCCTTGGTTATCACACCCCATTCTGTCATTTGTTGGATCTGCTTCTGAACTTCATCCTGGTATTGGAAAGGGATTGGATAAGTTTTTGCCTGGAAATAAGTTTCCTGCGTGAGATGAATACGGTGGGTATATCCTACAATGACTCCTGGCATTTTGGAAAAGATTCTCTTATACTGCTTTAGGACCCCTTTTAACTCTTCCCTTTCTACTTCCTTCTTACACTCCGATTGATCTATTTTCTGGCTTATCATCTGTTCTGTATCTTCCTCACCCAGATACATGGCGCTGCTGAGTGGCTCTCGTTTAATATCCATGGGCTTGCTATCCCGACCTAGGGTTACCTCATTCTTGGTAAAATCAATAACACCCTCATATTGTTTGAGGAAATCGGCACCTATAATGACCTCTTGCAATAACCCTTTCATCACTAGAAAAGTGTGACCCAACCTTCTAGACCCCCAGTCTACCTCACCCCAGACCTGAAAATTTTCAGTTGGCGTCCTTTTTCCATTGGCTAAATACATTTGGAGGGATCGGAATGGTAGCTTTTGCCATAGAAAACCTTCCTTTTCCCTATCTGTCACCCACTCCTTGGCCACAAATGAAAGTTGGCTACCTGTATCTATTAATGCTCTTGCTTTTTTCTCGTTAATATTTATGGTCACCAAGGGGCAGGATCCGGCGGTAGTCATTGATGCCTCCGCCTCCTCTACTACCTCTCTAATAGTGCCCATTGTATGGTCCTTGGTCTCATCCCTATCCTTTATTACGGGTGTCGGATGTAGGGATTTATCTACCGGCACCCTCTTGAGTTTAACGGCCTCCTATTATCTTTATAACTATTTTGGTTAGTATTAAAAGGTTTTGGCCCAGTTCCTTTCCTATAGCTATCCTTTCCTAACCTCATTGCCTGACACTTAGGATCTATCCTTCTCATCTTTTCTGGAGGTTCCTTTGGAAAGGGCATATAGTCTACCGATGTTAGAAACTCTGACATCTCTTCCACCGTCTGTATGCGCGTTCCTGTCATCATCTGCTGTACAGGCGGTGGCATATTCTGTTGGATTAACTTGATTATATGAGCCTCTGGGTATACATATGCAGTCAAGGATCTGAGGCGGGCTACCTGTCTCACAAAGAACTGGGTGTACGTTTCTTTGGTAACTGAGCCATAATGCTCTCTCATAACTGCCATGTATATAGCATGTTGCCTCTCGTTACTCCAGAATGTCCTCATTAGTGCAGCTGCATATTGTTCGAACGTCTCGGGTTTTTCATTATAACAATCCCACCAAGACAAGGCATATCCATATAAATAATGTGCTGCGAGAGCTACCTGATCCCGAGCGGCTATGTTTTGGAACCGGAATAATTCCCTGAGACTTTGTAGATGTACCCTAGGACTCTCCCCTATCTCACCTTTGAATGTTTTGACCTGAATAAATTTGGCCATATATGAATGGGAGTTCATCTCTACACCCCTAGTGCTATTCCCTATCCTCTCTTCCCTTGAACTATCAAGGTCAGGAACGCCCATCGATTCTGATCCCTCAATAAGATATGGTATCATCGTCGCCGTATTTATCTGTTGTAGGCTTATTTCCTTTACATTTGTCTCTGCTCTACTCTTTTCTATTTGATCCTGGTCTCCCTTGTTTATTAACTTCGTTATGCCATTTTCTCCAGATGGTCCCACACTTGCTTCTTCTAACTTATGAAGACCCCGTTCTATACCCTGTATCCTTTTTACTAATAAATTTGCCTTTTCTTCATCTTTATCTTGCCTAACCTTTACATTTTCCTTAAGCTCATATATTTCGTCGTTAATTTGTCGACAGTACGTATCCATTTCTGTTACTTTCTCCGTTTGAGTTTTCCGCTGACTCTCAATTTCCTGTATTTTCCCTTGCAGCTCAGCCATTTCTCTATTTTGCCTCTCTTGTTGGGTCTGAGTTACGTCTAACCTTTCCTCCATGCCTTCTCAGCTTTTTTTTTTTACGTTCACCCCTTCCCTCTGTACGTAATCCTTTTGCTGTTGTACAGTGTCTCTCACTTCAAGAATTTTCTTTTCTACTCCTCTAATATTTTCTTCTATACGCCCTACGTGACTGGCTAACCTTTTCTCGCATTCTTCCAGAGCCCTACCGTAATTTTGTTTACACTCTATGCTTAGCTGTTCCATTTTTTTATCTATGTTTTCCATCCTCTTGTTCATCTTGTCTCCTTCTGCCGAGATCATTGTTTTAACCTGCTCTAATATTTCGTCTTTATGTTTTTCTCTTTCTTTTTTATCATTTTCCCTTTCTTGTGCTCTCCTTCTTTCATCTTCTCTTTCTTTATTCTCCCTTTCTAATTTTTCATTTTCCAAGTACCGCATAAACCAAAACCAATCGAATGTCTGTTTCTCATCTATATTTTCTTGTACTTTGGGCTTTTTTGCCTCTGGTATCCTATTCTCTATCAGTTCCCCATCTACGGTTTCCCTTTCACTACTCTCTGATTCTTCAGTACTACTACTATATGTTTCTTCTATTATCTCCTTCCCCGACCTAAGCGTTTTTCCTCTCTTCTCCATCCTTTCTCTCCTTTCCTCCTTCATTTCCTGTACTTCCTCTATTATCCCATCCATATTCTCTTCTTTATTTTCCATTACTAAATTTATTCAAATTTTCATACGGCTATCTAGCCCCCTTTTCAAACAAACCCATCCAAGCCTAATTGATCACCTAGCTTTGTCGCTGTTCTATATTATCCCCGCTAACTCATTTCCCTACTAATTACTTAACCCGTTCAGTACTTACTCTTCTCTCACAAACTTCAGATAAATACAAAATACAATAAAATTTTAAAAATATATTTAAATGAAACTCACCCTTGGCTTGCCTTTTTCTCCTTCACTTCTTTTCTGTTAAATTTAAAATCAGTTTATTATTAATTTTATTGTTAGATATTCATTTATTTTCCCGTGGTTTGACAATTTTTTAAACACTAAACACTCGCATATTTTTGTCTTGCCTGATTTTTCCCTAATGGTTTTTAGTATTGCTCACATCTTGTCTTGACTCACCCCTCGTCATAAAATATTTGATTTTGGAAAAAATTTAAAATTTGTTCTTTCCATCTGATAGCGAATTTATGTGAGGATAATTTTAGTTATTTTGAAAATCACCTCGGGCGCCAGCTATCGTCAGGTAAGACATACATAATAATTTTGATAGGCCACATATTGATATCCTATACACATAGCTATACCCATTTATTGCACATGAATCTGTTTTATTCATTTTGGCAGGAAAAAATTTTTTAAAATTTTTTTTTTTTTTTAGCATACATGATTTGAAGCATACTCGGAAGAAATAACTTTCTCTACATATTCATAACACTTAGTATGAAACACATCTGTCTATCTCCTTTCTCAGGCATATAGATTTATATTATCAAGCCCTGTATTGTTGCGGTACACCTGGAAGAAAAATTTGTGCATACATCTTTTGCTTTTTCAGCCCTTCCGTGCTAAGGTTCCACTCCACTCTGTTCAGGGTCGTTTTTAGAGGTCATCAAGCCACACGTTGCGGCGGCATACCCGAAAGAAAAAAAATTCTACTGTAACAGTCAAATATGTACATTTGCGCAACAAAACCTAGAACTCCGATAGATCATCCTAAGGCCGACCAGGTTTACGGTGGTGGAAGCCACGGCTCTGGTCTAACCTTAGTTCCTCTACCATTGCTCATAGACTTACAACCTTACAAATGACACAGTTGAGGTCACAGCAGCGTTTTAATCCCTAACGTGCCGGCAGTAGCTCAACAGTTATACATAAGATGTGGAGCAATGGGTATTTGTATAACACATCTATATAGGTATCATGTGGCACACCTATCATTATAAATTATAAATAAAATTTCAATAACACTAAAATTAAGTATTAATAAGTAAATAAAATTGAGTCGGTGAGCAAGACTAAGACAAGAAACTATATTAAATTTTAAATCAATTTAATAATATTAAATGCTAACAATTATTTAAAATTATAATAAATAAGCAAGGGTTTAATTTCACACGCAGGTGAATAAGGTATTTACAGTTTAAAAAGGATTCACACGTAAGTGATGCTGTTTAGTAATAATTTTGAATGTACATGATTAACTGGTTTGGTTTACATATACACAGGTTATTTATTTAATAATGAATTTAGCTTTCTCTACAATTAATAATGTTTTAGAGGTTTTACATTTCCGTTCTATATATGTGTAACCTTATGTCACACGCAGGTGATAATACGCAAATTACAATGGTTTATTTGGCTTATGTACATATATTTCAATCACACGCAGGTGATAAAATAATTTTGCAGTGAATTTATACATGAGCTTAATATAAATTTTGATGCAGAACGATTTGAATTTGCTCATGGGTTTTTATTTTCTATGCCAGGTTTATGCTATAAGGATTTAGATTTGCATATTAGTAAAAGTGACAATTAATTTAGTAAAGAACATAAATTATCATTAATTTACTTAGCGCGAATATTTCAATATATTCTCTACACAGTAAAATACTACTTAGATTGGATTCTATATCAGATCAATGCTGATTTACTTATTTAAGTGGCGGGTTGAACTGACTAACGGAAGTTATATTTCAGATACTAGTGCGTATAGAAAAGCATATAACTTTTAAGTCTTATTGCGTCTCATATGTTCCTTACTCATGGGATTTTTACCAAGTAACAGTTCCCGAGGACTGATTCTCATTGCTGTAATGTAGGAGGCCATTTGGTTCGGCAGGTTGGGCAATTTATAAAATATGGGAGTCTTACACTCTATTTGAGTCACATGCTCCTTTTATGGACGAGGAATGTGGAGACTTACGCTCTGGATTGAGTCTCATGCTCCATGATAAGATAAGCGAGATGGGCTGGCGTGTACCAGACACCATCTAAAGTAATAATTGCCCGAACTAAGGTAATGATGCAGGGCGACGGTATGCAACCATTACAGAAATACAGCAAAAAGAATATACGCCGTAGCGTTTCGTAAGGAGACATATGCACCACTGACTAATAATCATTTTTAAAATTACGACGCTAAAAATCAAGTTTCTTTCATGAAACTATCCCACATCAGTTCATATTATAGTACTTTGAAATAGTACAAATAAAGGGAATTTATGGATCCAATCTATAGAGTTAGCTATATAGGCTACGACTTATTTAGCTTAAGGAGGATTTACAGCATATGGGGAATTAAAATATAAACATATAAATTTATGCTGAAGTTATATCACTTTACCTAGATATTAATTTAAAATATCAATTTAAAATGCAAATCTATTTTAAGGTGATGCTACGTTTGTAATAACCCTTAATTGTAGACATATTATCCTTTCCAAAACAGAGCTTTTTATTTCGTATATAATTATACGTCTTATATATGCGCGCACTTACATATATATATATGCGAGCGAATTTTTATTTAACACTCGCGAATAGTTTAAATTAAGAATAAAGCTCGGTTTTGCAATTTTATAGCATAAACAATATAATGTAACTAAATAATAATAATATTGGCATAGATAATCACAAGAAATACAATTTTAAATCATAATAAATTTAAATAAGTGAAGTTTGATAATTAATTGCTTATTTAAAAAGAGCAAGTAGTATACAGTTCGCTAAAACATGTTTGATTCGGTCTTTTAAAGCTATCTTAGAAATCAACGATTACGGATATTATCGTTGATTTATAACATACAAATTATTATAGAAATCTTAAATATTATTTAAATTATTATAAAAATTAATTTCCACATTAAACAAATTGAAATAGATAGCATTTAATTATTTAATTTAAATCAATACGTAACCAAATCAAACTATATTTTGCGAGTAAACCAAAACATAAAATAATGCAATTTCATTAATAAAAGATGTGTGTGAATGCGCGTATTTTAGATCATAAAATAATAAAGCTTAATTCAACTAAAATACGTTAAATCATTTAACATTTTATCTCTCAGGTTTAAATTATAATTTTTATAATCACAATCAGTTTACACTTAAGTTTAGACTATCATATTTAAAATCAGGCAAGACTCTAGGGTTTAATTAGTTATCAATTATTATATTTTTAGGTGACTTTTAAATTAAGTTTGTCAAATAAAATACATGTTTTAATATGGCCATTAGTTTGAAGTTAAGCTAGCTTTTGATTGAAGATTTTAGATGAGAAGAATATTTACCATTGTTGAGCTTGGTGTTTCTTCGTACTGCGGGTTTCCTTGGACAGCGAGCATGTTTTCACGGTGATCTGCTCCTCTTCTTGGCTTAGATGGTTCTTTGCCTGTCAGAAGGCTAGGTTTGAAGCCTTTCTACTCCGACATTTTATTAATTTACTGTATTTTAATATTTTTTTCTTTTTACTCTTTAGAAAATTTTTATTGAGTGCCTCCAAAGGTGGCTGCTACCTCTTTTATACCATACTCCCCCCCCCCTTTTCTTTTTCATTACTGTATTTTCCAAGAATTGTTTTCTTGGCTGTCTTTTCCGAGAATTGTTTTCTTGGGATGTACGCCAGTGGTCAATCACCATGGGAGCCTATTGTTTTTAATTTTAAATAGGTCAAAATTCGCGATTCACCAACTATAATCTATTCAGTTTTCCCCGTTTTATTCTATTTTTACATTTTTAATTACTGTATTTTTGGTAAGGATTAACTATATTGGCGACAGTATGTCCAGAAAAACAACTCTAAGATTAAGAAAAACATTTTATTATATATGTAACTTGACCGTTCTAATTTACCGATATATGCAGAATTATATAATTTTGAAAATGCATAATTTAATAAATATCTAAAATTATGGAAAAAGAAATGTTTTGTAATCTATTAACATTTATATTCTAGCATATATGTAGTCTACAGTTACACATACAATTAGTTTTTCATCTAACAATTATTAATAATCTATATATGTGCGCATTTTGACTAAAGGAGTATATAAATGAATACTTTAGTACATATTAAACGACACACACACACACATATGATAGATTTAATTAGATTCAATTTTAGATGGAATTTATTAGTATTATTATTATAAAATATACGAGGGTTGGTGGTATTTATATATAAATTAATACTGCTATATAGCATATATAGCAGGTGAAAGAGTCAAGTTGAAAACTGACTGTTTCAATATATAAGGCACATTTAACTTTTCCAGAGCATTTAAATTTTTCAGAGAGATTGATTCTCTGTCTGATACACACTGGACATTTACATTTTTCAGAGAGATTGCCTCTCTGTACCAGATATAACTTATTTTTGACTTTTTCAGAGCAGTTGAATTTTTCAGAGAGATTTGGACATTTACATTTTTCAGAGAGATTCCCTCTCAATACCATATATAAGGTATATCCAATCTATTTAAGAAGACAGATTTTTGAAATCACACATGCTGGTTTGTTACTAGATTGAGAACTACAGACTGTTGAAACTTTTGCTCTTTTTCTAAAATAACTGGTTTCATCTCCCTTGTTGCCTCTCTTAAATCAATCATCTTATCGGATGCATGAAATTTGTCCTCCAACTCTCTTTTCCTTCTTTTCACTTCATGATCTATCCCCATCTGCTCTCTGTCCATCTCCTCATGTACTTTCTTTACTGGGAGATTTGGTATTATGGCTACTATCGGCCTTTCTACTTCTTTTTCCCCTTGTGGATTTTTTAACTAAAGTAGGTATCCTTTTCTCTGACTGACTCTGTTCTGAGCTATCCCTACAGTCATCTGGACTGATGCTAACATCATTTTGCCCTGAATTTAGATTTGACTGATCCTGCAGCCCTACATTAATACAATCTTTTAATTCCCCTATTTTCTGGTAGAGATCGTCTATCTTGGGGTTCACGTATTCCACAACCGAGGCCTTCTGGTTCTCCTCAACCTTTTCCAACATAACACCCAATTCATGTTGATTCATTCTGGGTCCCTCTTCTAAAGAACTGGACTTGTCCCTTTTCACTAACTCCTCCCTAAAGCTATCCATTTGTTTCCCCAATTCTTTCCTAAGATTTTGGTCCATCTGTACACACTCATTGGCCATGCTTCCCTTAACTTCTCGTATTTCCTTTTCTAAGCCACTAAACCTATTTTTCATAGTGATGGTTTGATCTACACAGCTCAAGGTGGCTTCCTTATATGAGTCCACTTTGGCTACCACCTCCTCTAATCTGATACTAATTCCTGCAGAAGTTATTTCGGCATTCTTTTCTATGCATTCTGATATGGATTGGGAGACCAACCCATGGACCTCATTCCTAATTAACTCAATCTCTTTCTTATTTTCTTCAACAGACTGCTCCACTTGAGCCTTTAATGACTGTAGTCCCTGACAGCCTTCCTGTTTGGTGACTTCCATAGACCTACACACTCCTTCTATCCTCTCCTCTAATGACACAAACCTATTTTTACACTCTATATTGGACCTTTCTATCCTAGTTTCCAAAGCTACGATCATTTGGTTGTTATTGTCAATAGAGTTCTCTAGATTTACCCTTAAACCTTCTATACTTTTCTCCACAGATTGACCTATCTTTTGTTCTAGACTTTCCATCCTTTGCTTACTATCTTCTCTTAGACTCTCTATACTTTTCTCCATCTTTTGTTCTAGATTTACCATACTTTTATTATTTTTCTCTATCTTTTGTTCTAGATTTATCATACTTTTATTATTTTTCTCTATCTTTTGTTCTAGATTTACCATCCCTTGCTTATTATCTTCTCTTAGACTTTTGAACATCTGCATTATCATTAATTTCATGTCTGAGAGTTCTTTCTTTGCTATTGTAGTCTGGCCCACTTCTGGCTCCTCATCTACCATTTTTATACTTGAGGCCTTATTATTGCTACTAACTTTAGAGGCATTTTCCTCTATTTCCTCGATTTCTTGAGCTTCTTTAAAGGAAATTTCCCTATCCTTTTCTTCAGGATAAAAATAATCACTGATCCCTGGGATTGGGACACCCTCCTCTTCCATAACCTCTTCCATACTATAATTTACTTCACTCATGTTATAAAACTATATATATCCCATCTGTACTTCCCTGACCATAAAAAAATCCACACATCTTCTCCCTATCTGACACCTATTCTGACCAACTGATTTGATTTTCACCTTATTATGCATTACAAATACAACAACAACAACAAAAAATTTTAATATACTTATTTAATGAACTACACAACAATAATCTATATAGTGCATGTCTGTCTGTAATAGCCCAAATTATACATTCATCCATTCTCCCAGAAATCCGACAGATATTGACAGTCCACAGAATGACTAGCAGTTCACAATCTTGAGATAAATAAAAGAATTCAGTCACAACACTATAATCACACAATGTATCATGAGCACTCAGAAGATCATCCCAATTCGGTCACTATTAACTACTACAACCCTTGATTGAATGAAGGAAACTCTGTTGCAATAAAAGAAGTATTAAGTCTTAGGGGCTAAAATAGATAAACTATGCCTTGCTCTCTCTCTTGGAGTCTTATGTGGCAAGTATCAAGGAATGCCCTGCTTATTATAGACTACAAAAACGAAACCTTGCTCTCTCTCTTGGAGACTTATAGGCTGGTATCATGGCAGGACTGCTGTTAACTGCTTCATGATAACATAAGAATAACATATAACTGGATTGGAAAACTATGCCGTGCTCTCTTCTCTTGGAGACTTATAGGCTGATATCATGGCAGGTCTGCTGTTAACTGCTTCATGATAACATAAAGATAACTTATAAATTGGGTTGGAGCAGTGAATGGGTTTGATCATTCATAAGTTACACAAAATACATAGCATTCTCAAGGCAATGACAAAACTCTCCACTCATCATCAAAACTGCAATCTAACCAACCAAACTTCAACGATCAACCATCCAATCAAACCTCTAAAATCATAGACTTTTTACGAAATGAACTCTCCAAACACACATGAGACTACTATCCCATAATTCATCACTATTACTATGCTTATCCTATATGGCAATAAATCATTTTAATGTTCCACAAAAAAAATTCTATTATTTATTTCACCTTTGTCTTAAGTTGTGATATTCATCTCTATTTTCAAAATTGATAAAAAAAAAAACAAGCTGTTTTATGGCTGTACCCATTTTATCATCCTCAATGAAAAATTAAATCATATTAAACATCATCATATACAAATCTAAAATAAGACTGTATGGCCAAGAAAATTTTGTAAGACAAAAAAAAAATTTTTTACTGAAACAAAAAAATTTTACTAAAAAAAAATTTCTCTATTTTTAACCACACATCTCCTATCATTCTATAGACTCCCTTTTTCAGGTATATGGTAATATATCATAGCCCCAGTTGGGTGTCCATTGTAACATAATTAATGAAGATCAAAAGATAACTAAATAAAGGAGTTCATTGTAACAAATTAAAGGAGTCCAAATATAATTATTACCAGATCTGAGTTGAAAGGTTGTCCATAGAATGATCATAATATTTAAAATAACGTTGGATTTTTCAAGATATCCCACTATCAATAATTATAAGCAAATTATTAATAACAAGTATTATAACTCAGGTATATGAAATCATGTGAGGTGAGTACACTAGTAATTCAATAAAATATAACTCAGGTATACAGACAGTAGATCTTACCCACTTTCATTTCTTGGTTTGATGTTAAGTGCATGTTTAAACAAATACTAAGTGAATATGGTCTAGCAGGGTGCCACTAGATTATCTGAAACTAGACATGGTTATATCTAATAACCTTTCACATGTACCAGGTTTGAATCCCCTCTTTTGGTACTTTATTTCTAATAAAAAATGGGAGATTTTGCTTTTTGAGCCATATCACTATACACACTAATATTTAGGTAAAAGTAAAACAACTATAAACCAAAGTGGAGTATATTAGACACAAATCATTTCTCAGATCTTAACATAACAAATGTGTTTCAATATTTTTATAAGTTTACTAGCTCAGATTATATATAACTAATTTAGGATGGCAATTCACTCATCCTTGCATGAAATAGATGATGGGATGTGGTTATAATAATACTAAGAGATCACTAAATATTATGAAATTAATATTTATTTATGGCCTTTAAACAGTTAAACAGCTCATTAATTAAAACATTGATGATGATGATGATGATGATAATAATAACGATAATGACAAGGGTTTCAACTACAGCTCTAGGACTAAGCCTAAACATAAAACTAATTTTTATAAAGAAATTCATAATTATTGCTTAATTATAGCATATTTACTTATATCTTAAATAACTAATATTCAACCATTGATGATGATGAATAATCACACTTAACAAAGACTACACTTAATGAAATATATACGCCTCGTTTAATAAAACAAACTAATATTTATTACTGCATTTCTAACATATACATAAAAATTTCTAGATAAACATGAAAATTGACATGAATAATAATAATGATAATAATTGATTATATAACAATCCTCAGATTAATTTCAAGTTCTTCCCCCTTTCCCTTCAAATGTATTTTGTATTAAGTTGGATGTCACATTGACCATGATTTTCACTCCATGAGAAAAGTATTTCAAGAAAAAAATATTATCTGCTCATTAGCACACATACTTTATAAATCTAACATGTAAGTAGAATGTTAAAAAAAAATGTTAATAGAATTGAAAGAGCAAGTTTTAGAAACAAGTTTTAAATTATTGTCTCCCCCCTCTCTTCTACCTCTGAAATGCTATACTTAACTTGAAACAAAATAATCTAATATTCTAACACTACTTGTTACTTCACATTCACTCATAATTATACACATATAAAAATATTATTATGTATGTGCGTGTTTTATCCCATAATAACAAAATATTATTTAAAACCAAAATAATAATAATATATTAGTTAAAACTAAAATCATAATACCAAAAAAAATTATATTACATATTCATATTTCATAACTGTAAAATTCATAAACAAATAATTTTGATACATTCAAGATAATTTATGAAGCTCAAAGTTATTATTAGTAAGACATTCTTGTTTTTAATCGATCTGAATAGTCTTTAAAAGTTCTTTAAATAAAATATACCACTTATTATTGCTAAAATGTTTATTAAGACTCTGATATTGTAAAGAAAATAGATATAAAAAGTCATATTACCGATCTTTTGTTTGTGGCGAATTTCCAAGGGTTCAAACTTGTCTTGTATAATGTCTATATTTCTGCAGCTACCATTTCCGTTTTACGTGGGAACAATCTCTTTCTTGAGGTGTATAACTATTTGATGATGATGACTCTATTGAGGTTATTTGCTTTAGTGGACAATTTGGAAATCATTATATTAATTTTTCTTCTCTTCCTGTCAAGCATGTGGATGAAATACAGCAGTTGTTTTCACATTTATAAATTTTCTTGAGTTTAAAATCAGTTGTTGTAACAATTAATTGGACTTGATGATTAATATTTATCAGTAGATTAATTCATCTTCTTTGAATGCAGGTGAATGCTTTCTTCCTTCTATTAAAAACATCTTATTTCTCTGGTCAGTTGAAAGGTGTAGAATATTATTTTAGACAAGACATCTTTTCTTTCCTATGTGATGTGCAGCTTCCCCCAGATGGTCAGCAAAGATGGGACATACATATAATTTTTCTAGCCAGCCATTTCTTATATTTTCAACATTCAATTTAATAGTCTAATAATCTGAATCATAATCACAATCATCATAATAATTCCAGTCAGCTTTTTATATCCAAATTTTAGCTAACTTAACCAATCAGAGATAGCATCACTTGCTATTTTTGGACAAATTCATTTTAATTAGATCTCTAATTTATTTTCAACTAAATTATTTTTCAACTGAAAAGTTTAATCCTTTTTCCAGACACTTTTGTTTTAAAAAAATAGACTTAATCCTTATTTCCTTTCTATTTTTTTTTACATCTAGGTAACATTTCAAATCTTTGAGCTTCCTTCTTTAGATCTTAAGATAAGACAATTTCAAAATTAGAGTTCTTACCCAAATTAAGCTCCCAAAGTGACAAACAATCCTTTACAAAAAACAAAATTGCTACAAAGATAGATATGTGATTAAACAGATTTCCTCTTTTAACATAAAATTGTACAAAAAAAAATTTGACAGATTTAATCCTTCCTTTTCTTTCAATATTTAATAAATGTAAATTTCTGTATGTAATGTACACACATCCTTCATTATTTCAAATCATTCATAAACTAACATTAAATAGTATAATTGCTAGCTTAGTGATTATAACCCTATTATTTAATTAAATCTGTAACTTTTAAATCCCAATTACAATTATAGAAAGAAAAATAGAAGCATAGAATAAGATATTAGAATTGATCAAGCATAGGTTAGTTTTAAAGAAAGTTAAAATGTTGAATATTTGAAATATAAAACAATTAAATAGTTTACACATACATTGCCTATACGTATGCATTATAACTTTGCTTTTAAACAGAAAAACTAAATATTAAATAGTTTAAATGTGTGTATTACCTTTCTATCAACATACAAACAAATAAAGCATATAATTGTTGTCCCACTCTTTCTGTCTAAAGTGTTTAAGATTTTGATCTGGTAGGGTTTGAACTTGGATGCCCTACAGCTTCTTTTATGGTTATATAAAAATGTGATGATGATTTTGGTTTACCTTTTCTACATGCATATTACTATAAATTTAGCTAGTGACTAAATTGTAATGGCACAATATATATAGTTGGAAAAAAGTAGAAATATACACAGACAATTTTTTTCTGTAGATATTTCTACATTACACTGGAATACCAGTAAAGATTGAATAATTTTTAATTAAAATTTTTTTAATTATAGATTAAACATTTAAAAAAGGTCTAATTAATACTTTATTAATTCTGATTTTCAAATTAAAACAAGCATGTTTCATGTTACAATAGATATCCTAGTAATTATAAAATTCCACTATCTATTTTAGAAATCTTTTTTAAAACAAAGTTTATACAATGTATTTTGATAAAATTCCACAGAGTTGTTTTTAAAGGGTTTAAGTAAATTAAAAAGAGTCATTAACTTTTTTCAATCAAGATAGGTAAAACATTTTTAACTAGTATATTTTTTCCCCACATCCTGACTACAAAAGGATTGAAAAAAAGATTAGAGTTGTTAAGAGTTCTAACAGTTATACAGAAACTATCATGAAGAAAAACTAAAGGCAAGGGAAGTGGATCTGGATGCTGCTAGTACAACAATGGTAGAGTTTAGATTCATGTAGAAGCAAGACCCAACTTTTCTGTGTCTTTATAACCCATATTGTATGAGAATGACTATCCAATCTTACCACAGTTGCTTAAATTATACCTTTCCTGAAAATGACAAGAAACCATTTTACTGTTAGAAGGGACCAGTTTACTCAGAGAATCCAGCATGCTGAAGAATTAGTTATACATATGTTGTTATATCTATATGCAGAAAACCACAGACAAAAGCATTGCATACATATAAAGTGTAGCTGGTGACTTATTTTAAATAATTCCTTAAAATGACATTTTAAAGTGAAACAAGTAAAATAATTTTTGCTTAAGCTAAAAGTTTTAAAATAAAGAATTCATAAATGATTTTATGTTTTATAAAAGAAAAAGTAGATTCCTGTAGCATTTCTAGATTGGAAAACAAAGGAATTTTCTGGAAGATTTTTTTTAAAGATGTTTATAATTAATCACAAGTACTGTCAAAGATGTAATTTTTTTTAAAAAAAAGAAGAAAAAAAGAAAAAACATTTACTATTAAAATAATGAATGGATTTTTATATACTTTCAACAAGGAATTAAATGTGAAAATATATTTTTAATAATTTTATTATTTTGACAAATTAAAATATATGATATAAACATCAGTGGTCAAATACATTTTTATGAGCACACACATATATATGTTAAATCTGTCATTAATTATGTATTAAAAAAATTCACTTATAGATTTATGACAATTCAGATATATTTATAAATTATGCTGCATGACAGTGTGCATATATCAATGCTTGTCAGGTAGACACATATGTAAAAATTAATCATTTTTATTATTATTATGACAATTCAAATATATTATACTGCATGTCTGTGTAGCAATATATATATATATATGTTTTATGTAGACCTGTTATGAGGTATTTATAAATATCAACACGATAGCTTTTTTTTTATTGTTATGTGACAATTCCCAAATGTTACTGCATATCTGTGTGCTGATATCAATGCAGGTCAGGTAAATGTATATGTTAAAATTAATCATTTTTTAATTATTATATGACAATTCAAATGTTCATTTTACATTATACCATATACCTGTGCACTGATACACAAGTGGTTTATGTGAACCTATTGGAACATATATATAAATCACAATGTGAAAGCATTTTTTGTATATTAATCAAAATCAGAAGAATTAATTTATATATGTATAGCCATATTCTGCAGACTTTAATCATTTTTTATTGTTATTAATAAACTGATATTTCGTGTGAAAATTATTCCAGTGACTTATTCAATGCTAAATAATTTTAGAATATTATATGTTGCATCATTTCTTGCTTACAATAACAGTTATAGAATTTGTGTTCTCTGAGCTAGATTTATGCATAATGGCCTAATATATAAAAGGGGGTTATATTAGTATTTATAGGCATCAGGTTGATAATGATGATCCTGGATTGGCACAAAGGCGATATCCTATTAAAGTCTATGCATTACATTTTTTTAGTTAGTATTTATTAGAAATGAAGTTCAATGGTACTAAATGGCCAGAGCATGATGATGTTCAGCATGTTTTAATATCTCAGCATTATTGGACTAGCGCTTAAGTTTGTGCATCCAAATTAATGTTTAAATAATCTGCCCCAAGCTGTCAAGGGCTAAATAATTAACCTGATCTATAGTAGACCCATTTCAAATCCAGTCGAAAGATTGATTGTTGATTTTATTGTTATTTTATTGTTATTCATTCATGATGATGGATGATTGTTACTTTTAGGCAATGTTGGTGAACTTATAGTTAGCATACTTATACTTGATATAGTTAGCTGGGCTGATCTCTCAGAGTGATCTATCATGCTCATTACTTTTATATTAATTCATATTAAAAAATATTATTGATATTTATATAGCTGTTGTAAAGATTTTTTTATTATTCTTTTCCAATTTTGATATTTAATTTTATATTTGTATTCAATTTTATGTTTAAAATTGAACTGGGTTGATGATGAGGATTTCCATCACCTCAGGTAACCCCAAAGAGTCCATATTAACTCTTTTTCATATTTTATAACACACTAGATATTCAATTCTTAGTGAATTGTCATGTCTCAGTAAAAACTTTACTGATAATTGTTGCTTTTTGTATCAGCTATCTTTCTTACAATTCTTAACAGAGTATTAGTTATTTTCTTATTAATATCAGTCAAGTCTGAAATGTTTTTAATTTGACAATATTTTCAAATGCAATTCACTGGACTGTTTAGGAAGATTATGAATATCAATTGTAAACATTGTCTTTTTAAATAGTTTTTATCTCTTTAACTTTGTAGTAGTATATATCTTACACTCACTAATGGAAAACACGTTTTTTTATAGTAGAAATATAATCCAACTCTGCTGTTTCTTCATTTTGATGTTTCTATGACTAATTCACTTAGCATTTTTCTCAACAAAAAAAAAAGAAATCATATTTTCTTCTACAAATATCTCCCTTATTTCTGCCATCATAACCTAATTTACCCACATCACTTTCATCTTTCAATCATTTATCAATTCTAACAATAAAGCCTTCATAACAACTTTTCTTGGTCAATCAAAAGCTTTTACGAATCTATGTAAAAATTCTTTACTTCTTTATCAAAATAAGAACTTGTTGGTGCATAAACCTAAATTATTGGATTTGGTATCTTCCCTAAATTTGAACAGCCAATTTTGCCACTTTGTCTGATATATGATTAATCACCACAATATTGTTCTTCCACTTTTTGTTTATAGTGAAGCCGACCTCTCATTATTTCAATATTTGTGCATTTGTAGCAAAACACATGTCCAGTTTTTAAATCATTGTACCTTAACTTTTTCTTCTAACTTCAGAATATTAGATAGTTCTTTTATCAGTTCATATGATCTTCTTTTGCTTGAAAATGATTTGTAGTTATAGGTACCCACATAAAAGATTATCACTGAATAGCAACTAGACTTCACAATTGGAGGATTCTTAGTACCTCAATCACCAATCACTGCCTTGGCTGATAGCTTTTTGATTCTGGGAATGAGTCATAATTTAATTTTATTTGTCAATTTTTTTGGTAGTTTAGTATTAGACACACTGTAAAATATCACAGCTATATTGGATTAGGGTTAGAGTTAAGGTTGAGTTTTATCATAGCACATGTAATCCTAAAGTACCTTATAGATTATAGCAATAAGATAAAATGTACCTTATCATACATGTACATATCTTATGAGCTGTAACATCATACAAACTTTATAATTATGAATAACAATTTGATTGCTTCCTGTGAAGAATTCTCTCAATAGTGCTTTTTATTGTTTCTAAATTTGTCACTGGTGTTTACTGATGTGATGTCTTTATATTATATATGTAACAAAATGTTATGACTGACTTTTTAAAATGATTTAAAAATGATGGTCATGAAAACTTAGGGTACTGATGTTTCAGATAAATTTGTTCTAAAAAATTACATAAAGCAAATATTTGCATTTAACTATGATTAATCTTAAAAGGTTCCAGAAAGAAGTTTGCTGTTAAGTGAAAAGAGACTCTTTGATTCCTGTTGGAGATCTTAAAGAAACTGAGCAGGACAAATTTCCTAAATATCCACTCCATACATTCTTGTCATTGCAGCTGTTATTACTATGTGATTAGTCATACAGTATATGAATATAAATGGGCTGCTTACTAACATGTATTAGCCAGCATGGTGAGTTTATTGGCTTTTTACCTCTGAGTTTAAGATTAAGAAACACCACAGTCTTTCTTCTCAGTTGCCTAATAAGACAGACTGAAGTGTGTGTGAATGAATATTTTTTTCTAATAGATACATACAATCATGACAGACAAAAATAAATCATGGCCCTTATTCCAAGGAGGCTTTAAAGTCATTAGCAAAGTCAGTGGTTGGTGGCCAAAGGTGGAGGATGCTAATAATTCCCTGATTGCAGACTCAGGTTGCCATTTGATGACAACTTTTTATTTGGGTACTTATAAGTGTAGATCATTTTCAAGTGAAAGAAGATTGCAAGAATTGGAAGAACTGCCTTATATTGAATAGGACATTATTGGACTTTGTAAAGTTAGAAAAAAAGGTGAAGAGGCAATTGCTTTAAAAAGTGGACTTGTATTCTACTACAAAGACACAAATATTGAAAGTAGGATTCATTATAAATAAAAAGTGAAAGAACAACATAGTGAGATTAATGGTGTATCGGACACAGTGGCAAGATTTCAACTTATCAGCAGATACCAAATGCAGATAATTCAACTTTATGCTCCAACAAATTCTCATAGTGATAAAGTAGTAGATATTTATATGGATGTACAAAAGGCTTTTGATCAGAGTAAACATTTTAAAATTGTTATGGGAGGCTTTAATGCTAGAATTTGGTAAACAAATAGAAGATGAAAATGCTGTAAGTAAAGTTGGTTATGATAGTAGAAATGAGAGAAATTCATAGACTTATGGAGTTTACAGAAGAAAAAAAACCTTATATTATGAATTCTTTTTTTGAAAAAAATATTAAAATGAAATGGACATGGAAGGATCCACATGAAGGTACAGCAGAATTGGATTATATTTTCAATAACAAAAAATACATATTTGAAGATTGCAATATTCTTAATAAATTCAACAAAAGAAGTGATCATCAATTGGTACTAGAGAAATAAAAATTATTAAGAAAAACCAATCTTTACAGTTGATATTCCTAGTCTTCAGAAACATTCTAAGGAATTTAAATTAGAACTTGCAAATCTGTTTCAAGTAGGATTTGAATGAAATCAATAGGAAAATAACTGATACAGTTTTAAAAACTGCAACAAAGATAGCTAGTAAAAAAAAAAAATAGCAATTGACCAATAAATTTTTTTCTGAGACTAGAGAAGTTATGAAGAAAAGAGGGAATTTAAAGATATATAAAAATGATGTATTAAAAAGGATTGAATATCTTGAATTTTGTAAAATGGTGAGACAAAAAATTGATAATGATATAAAAAAGTATAATTGTGAATTAGCAAGAAAAGCTGTCGCAGAGAATAAAAGTTTCAAGAGTATAAAACAACATTTTGATATTGGTAGGAAACTTATATCTACAATAAGAAAAAAAGATGGATCTATTACTAAAAAGAAAGATGATATCATGAAATGGGTAGAAGAGTTTTCTATCAAGAGTTATATAGTAATAAAGAATAAGTACTTATATTTTCTGAATTGCCCAGAATTTTAAATGAAGAAGTGAGATATGCTATTAAATTTATTAAGAAAGGAAAATCAGGTAATGATGGAATTATAATCGATATATTAAAAGAAGCAGATGAAGAAATAGAAAAAATTTGAACAAAGTTATATACCAAATATCTAAATAATAAAAATGTATCAGATGATTGGAAGAATGCAGTATTAATATTAATATTTAAAGAAGGTGATAAAGAAGATATTAGAAATTACAAACCTATCAGCCTTTCATCAGTTTTATACAAGATTTTTACCAAGATAATTACAACTCATCTGCAAAAAACATTGGATTATATGCAACCAAAAGAACAAATTGGATTTTAAAGTAGTTTTAGTACAGTAGATCATATTTAAGTATTGAGAGAAGTTATAGAAAGGACCAATGCATATGAGTTCCCATTATACTTTGGATTTGTCAATTATGAAAAGGCATTTGATTCTATATGCATTACTTCAATGATTAAAGCATCAGATCATCAAAGTATAGACCCAGGATATTGACATATACTGAAGAATATTTATAAAAATGCAATAGCAACAATTAAATTACATAATACCATACTAGGAAGGTTAACATTGAGAAGGATGTAAGACAGGGTGATTCCATATCTCCAAAACTTTTTACAGCAGTGCTGCAAGAAGTATTTTGTGGATTAAAATGGGAAGCTAAAGGAGTAAAAGTAAATGGAGCTTATTTAAGTCATTTAGATTTTGCAGATGATGTAGTTGTTTTTGCAAATAATGCTTTAGAGTTTCAGGAAATGCAAGAGTTATCAGATGAAAGTAATTTCAAATTTCTTTCACCATTAATAAATATGTAAGCATTGAGCAGAAATGAAGGTAGCTAAGTGTTCATGACCACCAGAAGGTGGCTAATCATGAATTTGAACCTGCAAATGCTAAAATAATTTCTACTGAAAGGAATGATATCAAGAGGAAAATCAAAGAGGCATAGTTTATAGCAAGAGATATAAATGCAATAAACAGAAAAGATACATGCTTTTCTACTGTGAAAAGATGGATTATATGAATGAACTTGCATAGATTTGCATAAATTATTATAGTTGAAGGCTATGAATATGGAGAAGGAATCTCTGATAGTGCTTAGCTGTGAGGAATAATTATTTCAACTAAAGAATTTTAATTTCACTATATGTGTCAAAGATATTAACTCTTACAGATGAAAATAAGAAAATAGGACTAAAGGTAAATGTTAAAAAGACTAAAGTAATGTTCAATGGATTTTTTCAAAAGGTGAAAATAAAGACTGATTATGGTGAATTAGAAGTTAACAACCACTAATACCTTGGTCAGATCATTACTACAGATGAAAACATAAATTGATGAAATTAATCATAGAATTAAACTTGATTGGAATGCTTTTAATAGAAATAACTTAATATTAAAAGGAAATATGCCTATGTGTTTGAAAAGTAAGGTTTTTAATAAATGTGTTTTGCCAGTGCTTATTTATGGATCTGAGACTTGGATACTTAATAAAAGACCAATACAGAGACTTCAGACCACTTAAAGAAGTATGGAGAAATGCATGTTAGAAGTAAGAAAAAAAGATCAAAAGTGCAATATATGGGTAAGAGAACAAACAAGTGTTATTGACATCATTGAAAGAATTAAAAGATTAAGTGGAATTGGACTGGACATATTGCTATAGGAGATGATAATAGATGAACAATTGAAATCTTAAACTGGATTCCAAGAGATTGTAAAACACCCATAAAAAGACTACATGTGAGATGGATGGATGAAATAATAAAATGTGCAGAGATGCTTTGGAGAGGCTAGAGATCATAGAAGATGGATTGAACCTGGAGAGACCTTCATCCTGCAATGGTTTGATAGTTGTTTACAATGATGATGAGTTTTTTTAAAAAAATCTCATTACGAATTTAACTTTTTTTTTTCCTTTTGGAAATATTATTGGGGAGGGATCTACTGCTCGTAGCCTAGGATCCTTGCAAAATTTTAATCCAGGCTCTATGAGTGACTATTTATAACTCTGAAATTTGTGTAGTAGCACAAACCAAACATTGTTTTAATCATTACTTTTGCAAAGTCGTTTCGTTTTCAATTCTTTTTGCCCTAGTAAAGAATTAAACAAGAAACGGAGCAAGTTGTTCTATCACTAAGACAACACGCCCCATTCAGCAACCGTCAAAAATAAAATGTACCCATAGTTGAAAAAGTAGTGAGGGTTTATTAAATAAAAGTAATTTCTTTCGTTACTGTGTTTAATGGTTTTAAACATACAAAAAAAAAAAAAAAAACTTTTTTTTTAAACGTGATCCTTAGGGACGGTGAATAATTTATCAAATGTAGACTTTTTGAAACTTTACTTATCTTGGGTTGACATGTTTGTCACATTTTTTTAAAAGTTATTTTCAATTTAATTATTTCTAAACAACGGTTGCGTAGAAATCTACTTGACTCTTGATTAATTTATCCTAATCTTGAATTATTATTATTATTTTACTTTTATTATTTACGAATTATTAATTCAAAACTGCTTTTGAAATTTAATTATTTGTTAAATAGTAATAATGAAAATATAAATTATTATTATGATCTTCATCATTAATTTTGATTTTCATTCAAAACAAACAAATAAAGAATTAGTACAAAATTCTTTCACAGAGAGTAAATCATAAACAATCCAATAAAAAAGCATTTCATTACCACCATCATTTTCAACCATTATTCATTCACTGCAGGATGAAGGTCTTTCAAAGTTCAGTCCATCTTCTCTGATCTTTAGTCTCTCTTCTCTACATCGTGCCAGCACACTTTCTTATTTCATCCATCATCTCACCTGTGATCTTTTTCTAATTCTTTTACAATCTCTTGGAATCAAATTTAAGATTTCAACTGCCTATCTATTCCCATCTCTTCTAACAATGTGTCCAGCCCAACTCCATTTCAGTCTCTTAATTATTTCAATGCTATCAGTAACACGTGCTTGTTCTCTATCTATGTATTTTATTTTCAATCTCTTAGCTGTTATTCCTAACATACATCTCTCCATACTTTGTTGAATGGTTTGAAGTCTGTATTGATCTTCAGTTAAGTAACCAAGTCTCAGATCCATAAGTGAGAACTGGTAAAACACATTTATTAAAAACATTCCTTTACAAACCCATAGGCATGTTTCCTTTTAATATTAAGCTATTCCTACCAAAAGCACTCCAACCAAGTTTAATTCTTTGATTAATTTCATCCATTATAATTCCATCTATAGTAATAATATTTATAATTGTTAACATCTAATTCATCACTATCAAACTTTATTTTCTTTTTTTGAGAAAATCCATGGAACGTTAATTTAGTCTTTTTAACATTTATCTTTAGTCTTACTTTCTCTATTTTGTCTGTGATATAGGGTGTTTGAACACAGACTTTCAAGCTTTTTTCACCTATCCATTTTCATTTCCTATGATAACTCTTATATTTTCTGAAATTTTGAAGCATTATATACGAGAACAATAAATCATCTGAAAAATCTAGATCATTTAAATAATGTCCATTTTCTTTTACTCTTTTAGCTACCCATTTTAATCTACAAAATACTTTTTGCAAAACTGCTGTAAAAAGTTTTAGAGATATAGAATCATACTGTCTTACATACACCCTTCTCAATATTAACCTTCCTAGTATCATTATATAATCTATTTGTTGCTATTGCATTTTTATATCTATTCTTCAGAATATGACTATATCCTGGATCTATACCTTGATGACTGCTATAATCACTGAATAAATGCTTATAGAAGCAAATATCTTCATGATCTATGAATACAAAGCATAATGACAACTCATATTGGCCCTTTCTGCTATAACTTTACTCTTTATTTGGATATGAGTCACAGTTCTAAAACCACTTTTAAATCCAGCTTATTCTTTTGGTTGATTAAAATCCAAAGTTTGCTATTGACGAGTTGTAATTCTTTTAGTAAAATTTTTATATAGAACTAATAAAATATTGATAAGTTTGCGTTTTTTTATATCTTCATTATCATCTTTTAAAATATTAATATTACATTCTTAATCATCTGGTATATCTTTATTATTTAAACATTTGGTATATAGCTTTGCCCAAAAAAATTCTATTTCTTCATCTGATTCTTTTAAAATATCGATTATTATTCCATCATTACCTGGAGCTTTTCCCTTCTCTCTAGATTTTATTGCACTTCTTACTTTTTCATTTAAAATCTTGGGAAAATTATACAGTGAGTTAAAATTAGATTTTAATTTTATTTTACTTTTATTTCTTCATAATATTCATTATCAAATAAAGGTGCATCCATAGTAAGTATGGAAAATCTGCATTATAAAAAACATTAACTGCAGGAAGTAAAATTGCTTGCCAAGATGGCCACTAAAAAAAATAAAATATGGGTTATACTGAATCTATTAATGATTATAAATTATAATAATTTGAATTAAAACTAAAACAAATCTTACTTTGGTAAAATATTGATCAATTCGTTGAAGTTAATAATTTTATAATTTATTGTTTCACTATTTTTACCATTAACGATTTTGCAACAAATCTGTAATACTAATAAATCTTCAATATTATCAGGATTTGTGATTTCTCAAGCACATACCAAACAATTTATATTAAAATAACAATAATATTATTCAGGCTTCCAAAATTTAAAGAAAAAAATCTTACCGAATATACTTGATTAGAAAATATCTTTTTTCAGATTCCAGTGTTTATAGTCTTATAAGTTTTTGCCAAGAGCTTTCTTTGGCATAAGTCTATATTTTCTTTATTATCAAATAAAGTTATATTACAAATTACAAATATTTATCAGATTTTCATGATAAGATTTCCTTTTTCAAATTTTTGAACATTCTCAATTAGTTGATAGTAATGTAAAATAGGTTCTTATTAAAACAAATTTAGCACATTAACACCATCACATACTTTCTCTCAATTATTCAGCCTCAATTCACTTATAAAAACAATAATCAAAGTATTTTCATAATTAAGTATGACAATAGATTTGGAAAGCTAACTTTTCCACAAACAAAAAAGTTTTTATTTCTCATTTGTTTTTCATTCATTTATTATTATTATTTTAAACTGTTAAAGTTCATAATATTTCTTCAGGATTTCATAGAATCCCTTTAATGGCATAATGGTAACTAGAGATCCATAAACCACTAATTAAATATTTCTGGTTTAGATTGTTTTCAAGAAAAAAATGTACATTTCAGAGAAGATATGAATTTTATTCATTCCAAGTTTTTAATATTGTGTGAATAAAAAATTAGATTATTTTTAATCTATCCCTATTCATCTCTCCAATTGGAACATATAGAACAAAACATTCAAACCCAATGGTCATGACTAAACTAGTCTAAACTTTTAAGGTTTGAACTTTTGTATGTACAACACCACCTAGAAAATTATTATTCTTAAATACCAAAACCCTTTTTTTTAAATTTAGGATTATAAATCAGCATTTTGTCAAATAATAATCCACACCAAATCATAGTGAGACTTATGCTGATCAATAGTGAGTATCTTCATCTATTTAAGATGTAATAAAATACATTACATATCAACAATTCATAACATAACTCTAATCAACTCTCAAATTGAAACACTCACAAATATGTGAAATGATTCTGTCATTTAAAATCAATTATCTGAAACCATGTCTTGTTTCATGACAGTAATAAAAATATGAACTAAAGAGCTAAAAATTTGAGATCAATTCCTTGCTGATAAATATACATAATAATATAAAACTTAGTATATTCATCTAACTAAAACTTCTTGATGCTTAAACAACACACTTCTTGATCATACAATTAATTTTTTGTTTTAATTATTTGAAGATGTTGATCCATATCCAAACTAATGTCAGAACAAGATTTTCTGAAGATAATCATTATTATGCCCAATTTACTCATCTTTCTGGGGGGGGGAGGGAGAGTTAAAACAAATCAATTACTGAATTATTTTTTTGGCAGATTAAAACAAAATTTAACTACTGAACTAGGTCGTATTTAATAAATCTGAATAATGCAATTTATCAACTCATTAGCTTATCAAAAAAGACATTGTACATGACAATTACCATATACAGTCATCTCATAATTAAGTTGCAGTCAAACTTTTCTAAAATTGACTGCATAAAATTAACCATTTAGAATTTCCAATAAATTTTCATTACCATGTTCTTTTACTCGATCCAGATTCACAATTTCATCAAATCTTAAGATTTTCACACACTTTAATGATCAAATGAGACTGAAACTACAAATTTATTGATAATCTTTATTAATATTTAATAACTATTTATCAAATATATTACCATTCCAGTTAAATGGGTAATTAAGCTTATCTTTGTCGCAATGAAGTATTTTCCAAATATTTTCTTTAATATTAGCAATTGTTTATCAAGGGTAATTTTTATTTGATTTTCAAAATTTCTCCATTTTTACTTTCTCCCCAGAATATATATTTAGATAATTTTGTTATAATTTGAACTTATTGCTCAAGAGAATTCATACTTTCAAATAAAGCAAATCAAATCTTTTTAACCTAAATGAGATTCAAGCCTATTCTGATCTGATTAGTAATGTTTGAGTACTTGACTAAAGTGGGGAAGATGGTTTCTCTGAAACTGATTTTGTGAGCTTTGCTTATAAACCTAACTTACAATTCACAATTTGGCTATTATATATAATATCTAATAATATTGCATCTAACATTTAATATCTTTTTTCCAAAATGAAATCATAGAGAATGATCAGCAAATGTTCACATTAACAGTAATTCAATTTTTAATGTAATTTTTAAAGTACATTATATTCATATACAATCTGAACTACTTTTTAAATATTTTTTAATAAATTATCATTAATTAATAACTTATTTACCCACATTGCAAGAAAAAATTTATAATGACTAGTGATTCAGTTCAGACCCCAATCCAAACACATTTCAAATCCTTTAAAAATAAACAATAGCTAGGAACAAAGTTTTATTTGTCATTCTCAATAGTTTTATTAATCTCTTCAGACACAAGCATCTTCATTAAAGATAGCTTTTGTTTAAATCTCATGAAACTGAAAAATACATTTTTTTCTATATAAAATTTAAACCTTGATATATTACTCTCCTACAATAATCAGACCTCTAAATTCTACTATAAATGCTCAAAACAACTCAGAAATGATACCATTAAGCATGTTCCTAAGTGGTTAATCACTAGCATTAGCACCAAACAAAACCATAATTCATGAAAAAAAAAATTCTCTACGTTTTTACAATCTACTTGTAAAGTTTTTCAAATTCGATCACTTATCTCTCTAGATTTATTTAGTTTTGCTCTAAAATCAAAAAGTTGTTCTATTGTATAACTTTTATTAACCATGGATTTTTTTATTGCTTTTATCAAAACTATCATAAATTCTTGGCATTGACTTGATAACACCAATAGCAACATCAACCATTCTATACTTCAAAATCTTTATTGATTCCTTTGATGATATCAATACTATTTGTAATTATCTAATTGAAAAATAAGGTACTTTGATATTATTTCTGCCATGACATATTATTCCAATGACATATTACTCTAAGTCTGTGATATGTTTAAAATAACGCCTCCAAGGAATGTGTGGACAAACTTAATTGATAGAATTTGTCCACAGATCCTGTGAAATTATTATTTAAAACATATCACAAACTTAGAATAATACATCGTAGCACATGCAGTATGAAAGTTCAAATCTAAAAAAAATAATGGAGACTATGTTTATTATGGGAAAAAAAAAGATATTACAATACTAAATAAAACAGATACTTGTGAGTTGTGGACCTCTATATTATGACACTATGTGTCATCAAAGCCATCCTTCCCCCTCCTGGTGTACTACGGCACTTTGCACCATCAATTCCATATGTAATAGCAAACATCAAATCTAAAAACAACATGTATTTTCCTATGATAGAAAGATATGTTCATTATGGAAAAAGGGAAAAATATGAAGAAGAATGCTGAAATTACTTTTTAAATGGAAAATTGTAACAGAGTTTTAGATTTCTGTTATTTTTTAAACTAAAATGGTGAACTGTAAGTTTAACCTTATATTTTAATTTTTTTTTAATAAAAAAAAAATCTTTAAATATAACAATTTTTAACTGTAAATGCATATAAAGTTTAGCAAAAAACAAAAACAACACAAATATAACTTTTACCACTGTATTTTGAAATAAATAAAAAAAATACTTACAAATAATGTCATACACTTGCTGCAAGTTTAAGGTTATATTTTAAATATTAAAAAAAAAAAAATACAAAGTTTTAGCAAGAAATAAAAACAAAGCACAAATATATAAAGTAAATTTATTTTTTAAATATAAAACCATATTACTTACAAATGATGTGAGAGATATATTATATTGTGGGTGGGGGGAAATCACTATGGCAGAGTGAACTGTTTAATATTTTCTAAAACAATGCATCAGTTTATTTGACATGGATTAGTCATGTCTGGATTCTTGGTTGCCATGACATCAAAATGGAAACTTTGAATAAATATTACTGGATGAAAATATCATCAGAGTAATACATCATAGCTGGAATAATACCAAAGTAACAAAAATAACTACAAATATTTGCTATCATTGTGTCTTATTTTCTGCCTAATTCTAGTTATATTCATTCTTTATCATAAGTGATCATCTTACTCAAGCTCTAGTGCTGATTTTGAGAGATAAAAATATATATAAAAAAGTTCAAACCACACTTTAAAATTTATCTTAAGAACACATTTTTCTACATAATATTATCATAATAACTTGCTTTAGTTTCACTCATTAATTTCCTTAATTTTTTGACTATTGCACTTTGTAGAAGAAATCACAAAATTCAATATATCACTTACTAAGAGAAATCACTAACTTATTACCACTAAAATCATTTATATTTAATTCTAACATTTTAATTTAAAAAAAAATCTATAGGTATCAAGGAAATTGAAAAGGCAGCAACTTGAAAGTCTTTCAGACTCTTCCTTGATGGACTTGGAAGTCTCAAACTTTATGTTATTACTTCAAGAAAATATTTTGAATGCCTAAAAACTTTTTTACATAGTTTATTAAGATTTGTGATTAGTTTTGCACAATAATTGTGTAATGAGTATTAAAAATCAAAGATACATATTATTACATATTTATTTTATACATAAATATTTCATTTTAAAAAATAAAATATTATATTTTTCTGCACATTAATAATGCAAATTATGGAGATAGCAGTTACAAGCTGTTTTCTAAATGCTATCTCTCATTGTCTTTAGAATATAATTACAATATTATAAACATTATTTAAAACATTTACACTTTTAAAGCATAATGTGGTAGATTTATCTGAGATTTATATTTATGCATTTACATTTTAAAAACAAACATCAAATAAAAAACATTTTATTCATTTTTTAAATGAAACTGCCCCTCCTGATCATTGATGACAAAAAACATTTTTGTTTTGATTATTATATAAATTTTCCATTATTTGTACAAATCAAATGTCATTTTTTTGGAATTTACTTCATTTCTAAATAAAAACATCTATCACATGAAGCCAAATTTATTATATTCTGATTAATAATAATTAATATTTAAATTAATGTGGAAATCTTATGGACAGGAAAAACATTTAAAGTGCTGATTTGGAGTGTGCTTTCCACCAATTGGAATTCTAAGAACTGCTCAAAACCAGTGCTGATATATCCGAGTGATAAATGAATCTACTAATCCACATGTCGAATAAATATAAAATTGATCAAACTAAGCTTATAATTTTAAAATACTAAAAACTTATAATTTTTAAATATGAATTTTAGGTACTTAAGTGTTAGTCCGGACATGCAGTTAATGATGGTGCTTTGGGCCAAATTATGCCAGAAGGGGAAAGGTTGTTTTTGACATATGAAGTATCATCCAAAAAATGCAGAAGTCTCAAGTACATGATTTATTCATTTTTAAAGATCTTTTCCTTTTTTTAATTACTATACGTATTTATTATTTTTTCGTTCACTTTTTCTCTTTAAGTATTTTAAATTTATTGTAAAAAAAAAAGGACTAACACTTAAGTTAAGTATCAAATTTTATTACAATATATGCCCACAAACACCTGTTGAATAAACATAAAATTGATCAAACCAAGCTTATAATTTTGAAATACTAAAAGCTTATAACTTCTAAAACATGGCAGCTGAAAGAGAAATTGGCTGAAGTAAAACATATTAATTTTACAATTAATCAGATTTTTTACCATAAAAATCTCTGATGCTTTCTTTGTTACATGTGATTAGAAAAAAAATGAAGATAAAAAAATAGCATTGTTTCTCATTTGATTTCTTGACAAGGATATCAGATCTATACTTGATCACGCAAAGTCCTTATGCGCTCTTGAAATTGATACAAATCTATTTACATAATTTTCTATCTATTAACATCAAAGTGACTTTTACTATCAACAAATAAACACAGAAACATAATTAAAAAAAGATTTACAGATTTTAATAAAAATTTGTTGATTATTTTAAATGTATGAGGTATTGGTTTTTAAATAAGATAAACACCAACCTTATCACTATCAGTAGGTAGCATTAGCATCTTTGAGAAATTTAATGAATAAATCTCTCTCATTTACATTTTTTAAACCATACACCAGCAAATAATGACATGAGAAATGAAGCACACTTTATATGACTTTGGTAAAAAAAAAAATCCTGATTTATTAATTTTTTTATTAATTGTAAAATTAATATTTTTTACTTTAGACAATTATTCTTTTGGCCCTTAAATTAAAATCTGATTTATTATTAATTGTAGAATTAATATGCTTCATCAATTGCTTCCACATTTATTCAACCTATGGGTATGGGCATATATAGTAATAAAATTCATATTTTGAAATTATAGGCTTTTAGTATTTCAAAATTATAAGCTTGATTTGATCAATTTTACATTTATTCAACATGTGGTTGTGGGCATATATTGTAATAAAATTTATATTTAGAAATTATAAGCTTGATTTGATCAGACTTTTGCATTTTTTGGATAATACTTCATATTGATATCTTTCCCCATCCTAGCATAATCACATGATCAAACCAACTCTTAAGAAGAATACTGATTTAGAGTGCTCTCTGCCATTTTGAATTCTAAGGACCACCCAAAAGCATGCACTCTCTGCAATTTTAAATTCAAAGAACTGCCCAAAACCACCACTGATACATCCAAGTGATCCCATGTGGATTATTCTATGTTATTTACCACTTGGATGTGTCAGTGGTGGTTTGGACAATCCTTAGATTTTAGAATGGTGGAGAGTGCATTCTAAATCAGCACAAAATTCAAACTATCATAGTGCTAGTGTAATACAAGAGAATTAATAGTTTAAGTGGTGCTAGGGACATCATTTAATAATTATATTTTTCATATCAATATTCAAATTGTCACAATATATGCAAGCTTTTTCTTTTAAATCTTTATGTTGTCTCTATATTCTTAGTTGATACTCTTTTTGTTTTTAGGCACATAACAAAGTTAATTATTATATAAGCATAAAAGTCAAAAAATGGACGTCAATTCTAAAATTAAGGTTACTAACCTAGTCATTCTTATGTATTATCTTATTATGTCTTTTACTAAATCGTCTTTTATTTGAATATTTATAGCAAACTCTTTTACTATCCCAGCTTTCCACTTGATGAATTAATGTAGTGACTATATTAGCTATAAAGATTTAATCAACACATTCTTATCTTAAGTAAAAAAACTTCTTATCAATATTCCAAAATCTTTATTATTTAATTTATCTTTTCCACTTCAATTTTTAAATGTGATTTCTATATTTGAGTCATTCATTATCTTAGGCATTAAAATCTATTTACATTTCTGAAAAATCTTTTATACTTTTCAATTGTTAACTTAAGCTAAATGAAATAGGCTTGTTTCATTCCCAAACAAATCTAAAAATAGATTTTTATCTGTCTCACTGCATTTTGTCTGGAATTAAATTAAATATCTCAAACTTCTACACAATCAACTGTTCACAGTTTCATTATCAGATTTACTGGAATTATCTTCATGTCAATTTTACACCAAATACTTATAATAATCTTTATCTATTTGAAACTAACATCTCCATAGTCTTGATCTTATCATTGCTCTAAGCATAGTGAAATTATTTTAAAAGTGTCTTAATATAGCCATTCACAATAAAATGACTTTGTATCTGCTATCCACAATTAATTTAAATTCCTATGACACTAAATACATTCTAATAAGTGTGTTTAATAATTTTGAAAAAGAAAGTATAATTATTTAATTTCCCCCTCTTCCCAAAGAAAATCCTATGAAATACTTTAAAAGATTATAAAGTTTTGTCAAGCGTGTTAGCCGAGATGTCATTGCAGCCGTCTTGCAAGCAAGTAGTTGGTTGCAGACGGTTGTGGGTTCGCGTCCCGGCCGATGCTATGACATATGGAAAAAAAAAAGATTATAAAGTTTAAGAAAGATAAAGAAAATGCTAAAAATATTTAAAACCTGAAAATCTTAAGTGCATTAAGAAACATGGATAATTGGGGAATACTTTTTTTTTTCATATGTCATAGCATCGTCCAGGAGGCGAACCCACAACCGTCTGCAACCAACTATTTGCTTGCAAGGCGGCTGCGATGACCTCTCGGCTAACAACGCTTGACTGGGGAATGCTTTTTGTAATAAGAACAAAATCAAAATTTATAATAATTCTCAAAAGTAAAAATGCCATAGTAGTTTGTGTAATGTGAAGTAGGGTCATTTTATTTTTCACAGTATCATGTACAATAATTGAATGCAGATTTTTTAAAATCAAAAGAATGGAATTAAATATTTTTGGAATAACAGAACACGTATGGACTACCATAAAGATATATTTTTGAAATGTAAAATATATTCTCTTTTTATATTACTTTTTGAGTATTAATATACCATACTTTTCTTTTTGCATTTTTTTATTATTTATAAATGTCTTTTATTCACCAACATCAACATTTTTAACTATTATCAATCCACTGCAAGTTGAAAGTCTCTCCAAGTTCAATCCATCTTTTCCAATCTCTAGCCTCACTTCTCTACATGACTCCCACACACATTCTTTTCATCCATCCCACATGTGGTCTCCTTCAAGGCCTTTTACAATGTCTTGGAATCCCATTTAAGATTTCAACTATCCATTGATTATCATCTCTAGCAATATATCCAACCCTCTTAATTCTTTCAATGATGTCAATAACACCTGTTTGTTCTCTTATCCATGTATTTTGTTTTTGATTTCTTTCTATTACTTTTAACACACATCTGTCCATAATTTTTTGAATGATCTGGAGTCTTTGTATTGCTCTGCTGTTAAGTGTCCAAGTAGCAGATCCATAAATAAGAGTTGGCAAAACACATTTATTTCCTTTTAATATGAAGTTATTTCTACCAAAAGCATTCCAACCAAGTTTAATTTATGGTTAGTTTCATTCCTTATGTTTTATCTGTAGTAATAATCTGACCAAAGTATTTGTAGTTGTCAATTTCTTCTAACTCATCATTATCAATCTTTATTTTCATTTTTGAAAAAATCCATTGAACATTACTTTAGTATTTTTAATGTTTATTTTTAATCCTACTTTCTTACTTTTGCAACATTTTCAGAAGCTCTAAAGCATTTCTGCAAAATCAAGATGATATAAAAAATCTCCATTTACTTTTATTCCTTTAGCTTCCCATTTTAATCCACAAAAAAATATCTTATTGTAAAAAAAAAAATTGGAAATATGGAGTCGACCCTATCATGCACCCTTCTCAATTTTAATCTTTCTAGTACCATTATATAATCTAAATGTTGCTGTCGCATTTTTATAAACATTCTTCAGAATATGACAATATCCTGGTCTATATCTTGATCATCCAATGCTTATAGAATCAAATATCTTTTCATAATCTACAAATCCAAAGCATATTCATTGATCCTTTCTATAACTTCTCTTAATACTAAAACCACTTTTAAATTCAGTTTATTCTTTTGGTTGGTTGAAATCCAAACTTAGTTGTAGTCAAGTTGTAATTATCTTGGTAAATTTTTTTGTATCCAACTGATGAAATGCTGCTAGATCTATAATTTCTAATATCTTCGTTATTACCTTTTTTAAATATTAATATTAACACTGCATTCTTCCAATCATCAGGTGCACCTTTATCGGTATATAACTTTGCCAAAAAAATGTTTATTTCTTCAACTGCTTCTTTTAAGATAATGATTATAATTCCATTATTAACCTGGAGCTTTTCTCTTCTTCGTAAGTTTAATTACATATCTTGTTTCTACATTTAAAATTTCTGGGAAAATTCAGCAGATAAAATAGTTGTAGGGAGTACTTTTTTGTTCTTTATTACTATATAATTATTGACAAAACTATTCTACACATTTCATGATGTCATCTCTCTTTTTATTAATATTTTCAACTACCCATTTGCAAAGGAAGGCAATACCTGTTGTCCCACACAGTCCAGGGACCCTTTTTGAATTTCTGCCTTCAGGCCTAATTTTTCTAGTTGTGCCACTCATGGTATACCAGTGGATTACTCAAGGTCATAAACTTCCAGCAATAAATCATTCAATCGTTTATTATGTGTAACGAAAACTTTGATTTACAATTCTCGTTTATCTATTATTCTGTATTATTGATTATTTCAAAATCATTTCAGAGCTCTTCTTAGCTGAATAGGAAAAAATAGGTAAAATATACTTTCAGACTTAAAATTACTAATAATTAGTTACATTCATTTATATAAGTTTATTCAAAAATAAGTGTGCTAAAATACATTTCTGGATTTGGATCTCAAAAATATTCTTGTCTCAATTGTTTAGTTTCATTTCGCCAAATCTCTGTTGAAATTAAAATTCTTGAAAAGTGCATTAATTAATTTCTAAAACCTATCATGAATTTAATAAAATAATTTCTCTTTTATATATTCTCAATTCTTAAATACAACAATATTGTATCTATCAATAAGAAAAAAAAACTGTCATATTTTTCAAGTAATTACTATATAAATTACTGCACAAACACATGTGCATGTTAGTCACATAAAGGACATCCTAATGTGAGTGCTAAAACAAATTGTGTTAAGATAATAGAACCATTGGCAAATTACTACTGACAATGATCAAATGTTATCACTCATTTGTAGTACTTAACGTAAATACAAAACACAAATTTCTAAAAGTATTAACAAAAACATTGAAAAGCAATAAATACCAAAGGGAAAAAATACTGACTTGAATTAGATTTTTAATTCAAAGTTGTTGCAATTTTTCATTATAATTTATGAATGAACAAAATGCCACAAAACCACCTAGAAAAAATTACAGTAAAAAACAAATATTTATTCAAACTTTATTTTTTTTTAGAAAAAAAAAAAGTTTAATAACTACTACAAAGTTTAAAAATTCAGCAATAAAAAATGGAAAAATACTCTTATTAAATAAAAATTCCAAATCCAAGTTAGACTGTATCTTAAAATAATACCTATATGAATAAAAGAAATGATAGAAAACGAGTATCAAAATGATGTAACTATTTATAGAGCTACTTTAAAATAACAAAAATAATTGCTATTTCTACAAATTGCAAATAATAGCATAATATGAAATTATAAATATTTTGTATTAATTATGGATTGTAATAAAATATACAGAACGACAGAAATGGAATTTTAAAACATTGCATTATTTGGTATCCATGGATTATTCAAGCTTATAAAGATAAGAAGGAAGAGAAAGGATCTTAGAAAATTAAATGCAAGTCATAGAAAAATTTTACTATCTTTATTTTAATAATAAAATTAATGTGTCATTTAAGAATACAATCGTTTTAGCACTAGTTGATATGCACTTAGTGAAAATACATCTGCCTGCTAACTTTATAACCTATAGTTTGAGTCAAGTCTGGCTGCATTTTGACATTTTTTCAAGTCACACATAGACTTGGAATATTTACTTCAGATAAGTGGCACACAACCAACACTGCTAGTTATTCTATTAGGGTTCAAAATTAATCTATATTCATCAGATGAGAATTGGTGTGTTGGATATAAAAATAGAAATATATAATTATATCATTGATGACAAATATCATTTTATGATTAAATTAACTGAATTATGCAAAAAAAAAAAAAAGAAATATTCATTAATAATTGGTCCAAAGGGTAAAATAGACTGATAATTACTGGATATCTCCCAGCCAAATTAAGTGAGGAAAATAACACTTTTTAAATAAAACTGATATATTTTAATAATACCAATAGCGCTATATAAAATAATATCTTAATAATATCAATAGTAATATATCAATAGTAAATTTAAAAAAGGATTAAAATTAACAAAAAAACTAAGGGTCTCTATGCAATGTTTTTAATTATTGTAAGCTTTCAAACAGCTATATTTTTTTACTCAGCTTAAATTTACGAAATATTGTTTTTAATTCTTATCATCCAGACAAATCTGATTTCTAAATGACATTCTAATAATTTATACACTCCTATTCAATATGGGTTTGTCTCTTTATTTCAGATTATATATGTAGATATACATTAAAGTTAAATACATATTGCTGTGTCCTATGAGTAGCAAGTAAATAACTGACAAAGGCAGAATTGAGATGGCAAGATAATAGTTTAATTTAAATAACATGAGTATTATTACATATATACATAGCCTATTTAAGATGTATTAAAAATAATAAAAGATCATGGTGACCTGACAACCCTAGTCCTGCTTTTGGACTTACAGAGGCAGGAGTCTTTGACTTACATTAATACCAGAACCAATAGACCAGGCTCTGGGGGTTTATATACCCCTCAATACTGCTGGAGGCTTTACATACCTTACCATATGTGGCGTTCCCACATACACATAGTATTTTTTACACTCTTCATCATATGTAGTGCTTTCTGACCTTATTAAGGCCTGTTATGCAACTTTATAACCTAACAATATTGCTACATAATGATAGTTACATTTCTACATTTTATGGTTACAGTTATTTATATAATTATATATAATTATTTACACACTATTATTATACACAATTATTTTACAAAGTTATTATTTTTATTCTACACAATCATTTATGCATTTATTGTTGCACATATATATATATCTTGCTTGACCTTGAACACTGCACATATGTTCCTTCATATACCAATAAAAAGCTCAAATGGTGATTATAAGCCATTATACAGATTACCAAACTTTGTAAATAAGTGATATATATATAAAGTGATGAAACAAAAGAAGTTGAAAATTTTCTACTTTAAAAATTTCGTGTGATTAAAAATTAACAGCGTTCAATGGGGTATCTTTATCAAATGAAACAATTATTTTTATCTCGCTCTGTTTTAAACAAAAGATAATGAATAATACTATTTTTGTTTTTTTAATAAATAAATAAAAAAGACTAAATGTACAAGTTTAAAAAAAGTCATTTCCCCTTTTATTGTACTTTGTTTATATTTGATTTTAAAACATTTATGCGAGTTACCTTCGTTTTTAACCTAATTTTAAATTAAGTTTATATGCCTTAATATCATATACAGTATTTGTGCATATATAATTCTTTATTGATTTATAATTTTGCAGCTATATTAAGAAAAACAGCTTCATAGATATTGTGTGCCTGTTGTAAATTAGTTGAAAATAACTTCAATTCATTTAATTGCATATATGTACATACATACATATCTGTGCACAATATTGAAGAATCTTGAACTTTTTGACATTGTTCGGTATTTATTTAATTAAAATAGATTTGAACACAGACTTTCAACTCCCTTCAGCTATCTATTCCATCTTATATAAACGATACACATGACTACATACATGTATCGGTATTTATTTCCAGACAGATAAATATTTCAATTTTTTTTTATTAATTAAATAAAGTTTTGGTATTAATTAACGCAATACATAAATGTTTTCCATTTTTCTAAATAGCTAAGTTTTTTTTTACTTTAAAAAATTTATTTAATATATATATATTTTTCATATGTCATAGCATCGGCCGGGAGGCGAACCCACAACCGTCTGCAACCAACTACTTGCTTGCAAGGTAGCTGCGATGACCTCTCGGCTAACAATGCTTGACAAAATTTACTTAATATTTGTGATAGGAAAAAATGTTTTGAATTACAAGAGAGAAAAAAAATTAATAGAATTTAAAAATAGAAAAATTTAACAATAATTGATAAAAAAAAAAAAAGGCACAAATGTCTTAGCAAAACTCACTAAAAGCAATGTTTTTCCCTGTATTTTTGGACTGTAAGGGCTCTTTTTGGTATTTCTAATTATTGTAGCTTGTTTCACTCTACTTTAAAAAATGTTATATTCATGAGAAAGAAAAAAAATTGAATTAATAGTTCATTACCATAAAGTGAATATTGACATTGCTTCCACAATAGGCTAAACAACATTGGTATGTAAGAATTAATCAATTATTTATATAATTAAATAAATAACTAATAAATTACTTAAACAATTAAGTTGAAATACACAGGCTAATATATACCTGTGTCTATATATATATGACAGGGTATGAGCACAGACTTCCACATGACCCACCACTCTCCACACTATCTCATAACACTGATACACCCGAACACACATATGTCGAAAAGATAAATAATCACCAATATACGTATTTCATGCTAAACCAGCAATCATCAGTTGGTCCAGATTACCATCTCTACACATATATGCTACAAGTGCTCAGATATATATTAAGATAGCAAATCCTCCTACTTTAATGGACAGGCTTCAATCTACTCCACACTCCAACTCTTCAACTGTCCATCCAATTGAAAATCTGATGATGGAATGCTCAAAGGCCACCCTGAGGCCGAGATTATTGTCATACCCATGTTGACCTAAGGTCAATCTGACCCCTCATGTATAGGACATAATCCATTAAATACATATACAAGGGATAGGCAGACATCTCTAATATGTAATAGTTGAAATACACAGGCTAATATATATCTCGGCCTCAGGGTGGTCTTTGAGCATTCCATCATCAGATTTTCAATTGGATGGACAGTTGAAGAGTTGGAGTGTGGAGTAGATTGAAGCCTGTCCATTAAAGTAGGAGGATTTGCTATCTTAATATATATCTGAGCACTTTTAGCATATATGTGTAGAGATGGTAATCTGGACCAACTGATGATTGCTGGTTTAGCATGAAATACGTATATTGGTGATTATTTATCTTTTCGACATATGTGTGTTCGGGTGTATCAGTGTTATGAGATAGTGTGGAGAGTGGTGGGTCATGTGGAAGTCTGTGCTCATACCCTGTCATATATTAAACAATTAAGATAGGAAAGATGACAAAAATGGAAGAGGTCTTGATTAAGCAGTGATGTGTTGTGATGCACTGTGACTTCTCTTTATATGGAGTCAGGAATCTCTCAACCACTATGCCCAGAGAAACCTGTTAGCCACTTTACTTTCTCTTTCCATTCCCCGCTCTAAGTTTTCCCATATTCTTCTCTATCCTGCTTCATCCCATTTCTATAACATAATGCTTGTCATCTCTATAGCCTTTATATCTAAATCCCCTTATCTTTTCCCAAACTTACTATAAAATCAATAATACACTTTCTGTATAATCACATTGTTTATATTTATTTTTCCAGAACTTCATTATTTGTACCCTTTCTGATTTTAAGCATTTACATTCAATTAACAGATGCCTAATATTTTCTATGCCTTCCTTACACAACTTTCAGACTAAATCACCCACATTTTTCCAATTATGTATATATTCCCTTATTGCTAAAGATCCTGTTCAAGCCTTAAACAGTAAACTGCTTTCCTTGCTCACATCATAGATTAACTCACACCCAATATTCTGTTTACTTCTATATATATTTAAACTTTTTTTACTATCCATACTAGTTCCCCATCTCTCCAATTTCCTATTTTTTACTAATGCATCTATTCTTCTATTCCATTCCTTACCATTACTACATTCAACAATTCTCCTAACATAATCATCCCACCTTTTGTATAAGTATACTGACATAAATTTCTTTATCCAAATCTTTTATATACAATACTACCTTTCTCACCCATCTTGTTACCTGCCCTTTGGCTATTCTCTTATTATTCATAAATGGTAATCTACTGAACATTTTCATTTTGCTTTTTGCATCTTTCATATAAAAACTTGACCATCCCATTTCCCTTGAATTGTCTCCTTTGCCATCCACACATTGCATCTAATACATGCTCTTTGTATTTTTTTCTAAGTAATCTAACATCACTTTACTAACACATAACACATCATTACCATAAGTTAACACTGCCACTTCCTTTCATGCAATCCTTGCTAGATCATATTTATTATATGAAAACACTGTTAATTTCTTTATCAATCACTTTTTTTCCTTTGCTTTATTTATCAATTTTTTCTTACATTCCTCCAAGATGATTCCCAAATAGTTATACCTATTTACCACACTTAACTTTATATCCCTGAATAAAAATTCTTCGTGTTCTCTTTCCCTAGTATAAATCATGATTGCTTTTGATTTTTCCTCACTAAATTTAATCCCCATTTCTTTATCCACCTTTACACATGTCATCAGCATAACTTCCATATTTTTTCTGTGCACAAGAAGATATCATCCATAAATAAAAGACCTGATAGTATATATATTCTCTTACCACCTATTAATGGTATCTCTACCCTTCTTTCTAATCTTTCTATTGCTCTCTCTATTTCTCTCAAATACAACAAAAACAAAATAGATGGCATAAAAGTATCCTTGCCTTAGTCCCACCCCATTTTTAATTTTTATCTGATTCTATATTCCCTAATTAATACATATAGTAATTATTTTCATATAATCTGTTAATAATATCCAATAAAGCTCAATCTATTCCCAAATTTACTAAATTTATCCATAATCTATTTATATTTACTCTGCCATATATCTTCTCTACATCTATAAAAACCACATATAACTGTCTAGCTGTACTTTTACTCATATTTATAAGCTGTGAAACTACAAATAAACTATCTCCATGCCTTTCTGATCAAAAATCTTGCATTTCTCCCATTATATTATTTTCTTCTATCCATTTTGTGACCCTTCCAGCCACCATACATGCAAAAACTTTATATAATACTGATGTTACTGCTATTGGTCTATAATTGCTTAACTTTTTATGATCTTTACCCTTTCCTTTTTAAATAGTAGCCTTTAATCTTGTATTATTCCAACTACTTAGAAAACCTCTCTTTTAATTTTGTCCTAGGTCCTAAATTCATTACCATCTCTACTGCCCATCCATCTAAATCTCTTGCTTTTGCAATTTTCAATTTCTTCCCTGCCTCATTCAGTTCATTTTCTGTAAACCTAATATTTCCATTATTATATGCTTGCTTTCATGTTTGTTATCACTCTGTCCTTCACATCTAATATTTTTCTATATCCATTACATACTTATTTAAGATTGTTTCTAATTCTTCTCTAGAACTACACTCTATTCCCTCATCATCTAGTAATACTATTTCTCTCTCCCCTATATTTCTTCTTTTAATGCATTTCCAAATTTTTTTACTCCCATCTCTTCCACTTTTATAAATATCCTCCAACAATTTACTATTCAATTTCATCCTCTCTCTATAATTATCTTCTCTTCATCCTATTCTAGTGCCATCTACTGTAATCAGTGGACACCAGATAGTATTGTGCCGGTCAGATTTGTATGTTCACGTAACAAGATCTAGCATCTAGGCAAAAGTACCTCGAATCCAATCGTGTGCAAGATACACAGGTCAGGAACACTCATGAACTCTGCCCTATTTGCCTATTTCCCAGATCTATAACATTATGAGCAACAATCCCTATGACATCGACTTAATTTACTTCTCACCACCAGCATCGGTCATCGGAGACACAAAAAGACTCTAGGCTAAACTTATATGATAGAATAACTTAGTAACTAGCTATACGTAACTGAACGAAGTACAA